>CM059425.1:202427276-202502276 GCA_030390025.1 Squalus acanthias | reverse complement strand
GATAGACCAGGAATAAAACTTCTAAATTGGGGAAAAGCAAATTTTGCTAAGCTCGGAGGGGATTTAGCCATAGTGGACTGGAAACAGCTACTTGAAGGTAAATCGGTGTCAGAGCAGTGGGAGGCATTCAAGGAGGAGATCCGGAGGGTTCAGACCAAATACGTGCTCTTAAAGAAAAAAGGTGGGACTAACAAATCTAGAGCTCCCTGGATGTCTAGGGACATACAGGGTAGGATAAAGAAAAAAAGGGAGGCGTATGACAGATACCGAGGGCTAAATACTGCAGAATCTTCAGAGGAGTACAGAAAGTGCAGGGGTGCAATTAAAAAGGATATTAGGAAAGCAGAGAGAGAGCATGAAAAATTCTTGGCAAGTAAAATCAAGGAAAACCCAAAGATGTTTTATAAATATATTAAGAGTAAGAGGATGACTAAAGAAAGGGTAGGGCCTATTAGAGATCGTGAGGGTAATCTGTGTGTGGAGGCGAGAGACGTCAGTAGGGTTCTTAATGAATACTTTGCGTCTGTTTTCACAAAGGAGAGGGGCGAAACAGACATTGCTATCAGGGAGGAGGAGTGTGAAATATTAGATGAAATAAACATAGTGAGAGAGGAAGTATTAAGGGGTTTAGAAGCTTTAAAAGTGGATAAATCCCCAGGCCCGGATGAAATGTATCCCAGGCTGTTAAGCGAACCAAAAGAGGAAATAACAGAGGCCCTGACCATCATTTTCCAATCCTCTCTGGCTTCAAGTGTAGTGTTGGAGGACTGCTAACGTGGTACCCTTGTTTAAAAAGGAAGAAAAGGATAGACCGAGTAATTACAGGCCAGTCAGCCTAACCTCGGTGGTGGGAAAATTATTGGAAAGAATCCTGAAGGACAGGATAAATCTTCATTTAGAAAGACATGGATTAATCAAGGATAGTCAGCACGGATTTGTTAAGGGAAGGTCGTACCTGACAAACTTGATTGAATTTTTTGAGGAGCTAACAAGGAGGGCAGATGAGGGTAGTGTGTATATGGACTTTAGCAAGGCTTTTGATAAGGTTCCACATGGCAGACTGGTCACGAAGTTAAAAGCCCATGGGATCCAGGGCAAAGTGTCAAGTTGGATTCAAAACTGGCTCCGAGGCAGGAAGCAGAGGGTAATGGTTGATGGGTGTTTTGTGACTGAAAGGCTGTTTCCAGTGGGGTTCCGCAGGGCTCAGTACTAGGTACCTTGCTTTTTGTGGTATATATCAATGATCTAGACTTGAATATAGGGGGTATGATTAAGAAGTTTGCAGATGATACTAAAATCGGCTGTGTGGTTGATACTGAAGAAGGAAGCTGTAGACTGCAGGAAGATATCAATAAATTGGTCAGGTGGGCAGAACAGTGGCAAAAATGGAATTCAATCCGGAGAAGTGTGAGGTAATGCATTTGGGGAGGGCTAACAAGAAAAGGGAATACACATTAAATGGTAGGACACTGAGTAGTGTAGAGGAACAAAGGGACCTTGGAGTGCATGTCCACAGATCCCTGAAAGTAGCAGGCCAGGTAGATAAGGTGGTTAAGAAGGCATACGGAATGCTTGCCTTTATTAGCCGTGGCATAGAATACAAGAGCAGGGGGGGTTATGCTTCAACTGTATAAAACACTAGTTAGGCCTCAGCTAGAGTACTGCGTGCAGTTCTGGTCACCACATTGCAGGAAAGATGTGATTGCACTAGAGAGGGCACAGAGGAGATTTACAAGGATGTTGCCAGGAGTAGAGAATCTTAGCTATGAGGAAAGACTGGATAGGCTGGGTTTGTTTTCCTTGGAACAGAGGAGGCTGAGGGGAAACCTTATTGAGGTGTATAAAATTATGAGGGGCCTAGATAAAGTGGATAGAAAGGACCTATTTCCCTTAGCAGAGGGGTCGAGAACCAGGGGGCACAGATTTAAAGTCATTGGTGGAAGGTTTAGAGGGGATTTGAGGGGAAATTTCTTCACCCAGAGGGTTGTTGGGGCCTGGAACTCACTGCCTGAAAGGGTGGTAGAGGCAGAAACCCTAACCACATTTAAAAAGTACTTGGATGTGCACTTGGGATGCGGTAACCTGCAGGGCTACGGACCAAGAGCTGGGAAGTGGGATTAGGCTGGATAGCTCTTTGTTGGCCGGCGTGGACACGATGGGCCGAAATAGCCTCCTTCCATGCTGTAACTTTCTATGATTCTAGGTCTTGAAGTCCAAATACTTTTTTAAAGAGGCTCTGAATTGCTTAAAACATTTTAAAATTGAAATTTCTCAATATATGATTTTGAACAATCGACTGAAGTGAGTAGCTTTACACAAACGTGCAACCATGCTGTTGAGGAGGGGGAGGGCGGGAGAGGATTTGTAGGAGTTACATATTACTTTTTATTTACTTTTTTAAAAAACATATTAAAAAGTTTAGGAAGAGAACCAAAATGGGGAAAAACACACACCATTTTATTTTGTCTGTCGTTCTATTGTCCGAACAAGTCTCCAGAATAATGTCAATATAGATTTCCTCTTAAACGTTTAGTGGAGTGTTAATAGAAACAAGAGTTATGTAATGATGTATAAAAATTACAGGAAGCTACTTTAGAAGAAACAACTATTTGTTTATTGAGAAAGACACAGAAATTACTTTGATTAAACTGATAATATACAATTTCGATTTGGTATAAATGTTTGAAATAGGAGATTAAAAATTGAGAGTACAATGAAGTTTGTTCCCCGCTATTTAATTGTGAAGTACCTAAAATACTTCAACACTTTTCGTGATAAGAGCAGGGATTAATATTGTGGAGAATGTTTGAGAGAAGAACATTAGAAGCGAAATTCGTAAATTAACATCTTTACGTCACCATATTAGTAAACATTTCCAAGTCAGTCTGATTGGTTCTCCTGCCCAAAGAGAAAGATGAATGTTTATTTCTGTTAAATCTTAGCTATTCCTGCTTTTTGTTTTTAATTCGGTGACACAAATTGTGTATGTGCTTTTCTGCCCTTGTGAATAAGTGCTGCATTTCTGACATGTTACATGGGGGGTGTGCTGGTTCAAGAAGACCACATTTATTAATGGAAGTGATTGAAGTTGCAAATATGAATACCTGTTTTTGTTCAATTATTTTTAATACTGTGAACTAAAGAACTACAGCACTATATATTTGTTGGTTGTCTTGTTGTATTGTGATTAATATTCTAATTACCTATCTGGACGTACAACACTTCAGCGCCATAGGAAAGCCGCTGCTCCTGCTGCTTGTGCAGCCATATAGCTATAGCGACGAGAGGTGGGCTAATACATTGAAAACTTTTAAATGAATACAAATTGCATGAATGGATATGCCTCTTTCAGCTCACCTTGAGTTTTTGGATTGTTTGTCGATGCATAACCGTGTAACTGAGTGACGTTTCTGAAATGTTAATGCATTATTATGCAGTTCTTTTATATCCCTGTCATTTCTGACGAGTATTTTTTTTTAAATAGAGTTTGTACATGACCAACTAAAAGCTTTTAATTAATTCTACCGTAACAAACTTGCAGAATGGGCATGTAAATGAATTTCAATATAGGTAAGTATGAGGTGGTGCATTTTGGTAGGAGGAATAAGGAGGCTACCTACTGCTTGGAAAATAAGAGTCTAAATGGGATAGAGGTGCAAAGGGATCTAGGGGTATAGATTCACAAATAATTAAAAGTAATAACACACGTTAAAAATGCCATAAAAGTGTAAACAAATCACTGGGGTTTATTTCTAGAGGGATAAAATTCAAAAGCAGAGAAGTTATGTTAAACTTGTATAGAACCTTGTCTGATTGTCTCATGATTTGAGACAGTGGGGTGGCAATATGGCATTACTGTATATATGCTTTTAAGTGGTTGCTGTTGTTGTAAAAGTTGTTGTTGTTGTTGTAAAATTTGCCCATGGACGAAAAGGTCGCGCTCAAAGGAGTTCGTGGCCCGCTCAGTACAAAAAAAATTAGGGAGAACATTGCCTGCGGCATGAAGTGTATGTATAAAACAATACATTAAGAAATAGCTGGCAGCATGTTTTGTAGCTGGTACACAGATTGGTTTCAAGGTGGAGTGGTGTTGGTGAAAGAGTAATGAAAACCAATTGTAATCCAGTATCTACTGCTGTAGTATGAGTTTTTTTCCCCCTTTTCAAAGTACAGATTAATGCACCAGTTTAAAAACAGCATCATAAAATCATATAACAGACCATTAAGAACCGAACAGAAAATGCGGGAAGTGTACAGCATGCTAATGAAGCATCACACCCAAAAGAGTAGTCTTTCTTTTTCATTGGTTGGCTGATCAGCCCACTGTGAATTTCCAATGTTACTTACTTACTATATGAGGGTTACTGTCCATCTGCCTTTCTCATCTTGGCATGACAAAGAAGGTCAAGACATCCAGCTGTATAAACGCCAACTTTCTCAAAATGTTGGGGTGCATTCTTGATTACATTTTTAATCTTTGTTGATTTGTAGCTTCAGAATCCAGTAAGTTCCCCCCTTGCTTGGTATAGAATTCTCCCTTCTATTGTAGGAAATAGTGAGTCGAAAGCTAAACTTCATCCCTGCACTTGGGGCTTAATCTTTGGTGGAAGGAGAGGTCCGAGATCTTCCATGAGTGATTACAGTTGACAGCATTCAGATTGTAATTGTGCATCTCTGGGTTAACAAGCATACTAAAGTACAGCTCAACTCAGAATGTTTTAATTGGGCTAAAGTAAGCAGACAGTTTGTAAAACTCAACTCCTTTAAATTATTGTTTTACTATAGCAGAAAAGTAACCTTTAAAGAGTAGATTTATGTTCTTTTAGTGAATGCCCAGACTTTGCCAGATGTATGCTGCCCCTCCCTGGGAGAGTTGGCTCTGCACAAAAAAAGCTAGGCAGCTCTGGTTTGATTATTGTACTTTTTCTTTTCATTTCCCCTTCCACAGCTCTTCCAGACATTTTTGTGGATAGTTGGATAGGTTCCATATTAATGCCTTTAAGCCACTATGCCAGGAGTGAGCAATAAACGAGGATGGTAAGAAGCCCGTTTCTGCTTTAATACTGGTTCCAGGGACCGCTATTAAAATCATTGTACACTTATTCCAGCTCTGGCACCACGGGTGGAATTTTAACCCCTCCACCAGCAGGAACCAGGTGGGTGGGCAGTTAAAATGCTTCATGCAACTCACCCCCTCCAATCCCGCTGCCTTCCTGCGGGTCCTGATAATGTTCCCTCTAAATTATTTTTTGTGCGCAGTCCCTTTAAATTTGCTGTACGGTATCTCTTCCAGCTGCAACAGCTTGTGAGTGGCCTGCGCGGGACCTCTGTATTGACACCCCTTAGGGGGAACATTGGTCCTGATATTAACCCGCTTTTATTAGCAGGTGAGCAGGACACCCACTGGAACATAGCCGGGTCCTGCGTTAAATATGCAGATCGGGCTCCGATGATGTCATCGGAGCTCAACTGGAATCTTAACACCAGGTCTGCGCAGGACCCTTGTGGCTTTCCCACCAGGCCAAACCTGCCACGACAAGGATCTGGCCCAGAAGATGACTACAAAGGTAAGTTTACTTCTTTTTGTTTCCTTGTGGGCCAAGAGGAGCAAGACGCTCCTCCGGGTCCATCAGGAAATCTTGGGTCTCTCCTGCCCCGGACTTCCCTCCCCCTTCCCCAACCGCCCTTCTTCACACTTACCTTAGTGCTGCGGCCTGTTGCATCAGGTCCCTAGCAGTGGCCTACTGCTGCTCTAAATCCCACTCCCACCCACCAGACAGGTAGCTCTTGCCCCCACTCCCCAATCCAGCTCACAGGTAAAATTAGCCCCCACATTTCTGTTCAACTCAGTCTTCATCCTGAAGACTTTAATTGCAGGTTAGAAGTAGGGAGAGCATGACTACATATGTGTAAAGTTCATTGGATGCAGGGGTAGTGTATGGATATTTTTAAGTAAAGGTCAGAAGTAGCTTATTATTTATAATGGCAATGTACTGGAGTCTGTTTAAGGAAGCAAACAAGACAGCGATGGCTAGAAGATTCTCCATTGTTGCCTCACATAGCAGTACATAATTTTATCTGGGACAAATGGGATGCATGGAGGAATATCTAGCCATGGAGTAAAGGAAATATATCCAGGTCAACTTTACTTATGCATGTCAATTTTGGGGGAAATTTTGAGGATGTAACTAGTAAGCTGGTTACTATTTATAGGGTTAATTTTACAAATTTGCACTTCTGGCTAATTTGCCCATTGGGAGCTCATATTTGGAATTTGGGCACATGCTTCCCATGATTTTCATTTGAAAAATTACCCCTTGTATATCAGCATTCAGATTTTTGACAGATGAATAATGGCCTAAGTCAAAGCTTATAGGATTTATGGTAAGTGTGCAATTTGGTTTTCTCCCCACCCCTCCTCTCTCCTGAAGGCAACAACTTTGTTTCCACAGCCCTCTGGTGCTTTACATAAATGGCCTTTTTTTTAATGTATAAGCCTAGGTGGTGAGTGTCAGCAGACAATTCGAGCATGGGCAGGTGGGAAGAAAAAAATGAAATCAGTCTTCGGATGACTTAATAATAATGACTTCAACAGAAGTATTGTAAGTAGAAAATCTAAAGCATTAGTTACACTTAGTGTTACCGCTTTTTTTCGTCAGCCACATATGTGACATATGAAGCCATCCATTGCCATATTTGAGTCTCCAAACCTGCTCGGGTATCAGGTTACTGAGTCTGCCACAGAGGGTTGACTTGGTTCTGAATTTCCATTGCTTGGTATGTCAATTTTGAGCCACCTTGGTGCCAACGACACCCTGCTTGTTTCTCTTTCCTCTTTAATTACTAATTGGTCATTAGGCAACTGACAAGTGCAAGATTTGCATCCATGTTAGGCAGACGGCAGGTACCAGAAGCTCCGTGTGAGTGGTAAAAAATCTTTCAGAAATGCCTAGAATGGATGGTACCACTTTTCGACTAGCACAAGTGAACACCATAGAGTTATGCTCACATTGTTCTTGAATTGGGAAATCAGTGCTCTGCTAACTAGCATTTAAATGCATGCATGCAGTTGTGTTCATTGGCATCTGATTGCTGGTAAAATTTCTAATGTTAGAAAAAAACTGACAGAATAATCTTTTTTCTCCTGCTAGAAGGTGGTTTAGTGAACTGCCTAGGTTATTTCAAATTTTAGATTTTTAAATTAGCTTTGCATCAATTGCAGTTCAGCTGCCACTATTGTGCACAAATGGTGTCACTTGCTGTGTTAGATGAAGATATATTCTGAGTTTTTCAGTAAAATCCATCTGTGAATTTTCTCAACAACAACAACTTGCATTTATATAGCACCTTTACCATAGTAAAACATCCCCAGGTGCTCGGTTCTCGATTTCTCATCTCAATACCTTGCAATATCCACTATCGTCACGAGAACATAAGAAATAGGAGCTGGAGTAGGCCATTTGGCCCTTCGAGCCTGCTCCGCCATTCAACAAGATCAGTGTCGAGGAGATAGTGAGGGTTCAGAGCAAGTAAAGAAAAAGGGTGGGACTAACAAATCTAAAGCTCCTTGGATGTCAAGGGGCATACAGGGTAGGATCAGGAAAGCTTATGACAGTTACCGAGGACTCCATACTGCAGAAAGCCGAGAGGAGTATAGAAAGTGCAGGGGTGAAATTAAAAAGGAGATTAGGAAAGCGAAGGCCGTGATTTTGCAAATGGATGCGGCTTGGGAGTAGGTCAGCTGGTTTCCGGGTTCCAGTCCTGCCCCCAACTGCATCCGGCCAACGGACGTGATTTTATGTTGATTGGCCTTGTTAAGCCCGCCCTGTGGGCTTGCCGGCCAATTAAGAGGAAACTGGTCATATGACGTCATTCGATGACGCGTCATCTGCCGGTTTTCTTAAAGGGACCACACACAATTTTTCTTCGACAGCTCATTTCTCAGTGTTTGACAGCATTGAGGTGCTACAAACACTGACAATGACTGTTCACAGGTGAGCTCTTGCACCCAGGCTCTCCAGTGACTCCCTCCTTAGGCTAGAACAGATGGCAGCTGCAGGTGAGGTTACAGAAGCGATCTGTCACTGGTGAGAGAGCTTCTCCCAATGAGGTGGGACTAGACAGCCAATTCAAAACTTGTTACCTACAGAAAAGTATAAATGCATTAAAAATGATTTTCCCAACATTTCCTTATCTCTGAAATTCACCAGTGCACCATTGGATCCTTCACACCACTTCTGCAACTGTCATCAATGCAGAAACATTACAGCAGACTCACAACACGCCACACTTACCTGGCGTGGTGTGCGGACGTCGGGGAACCAAAAGCAGAAGCGGCAAAATTGAAAAAGAGCCTGTTAACAAGTATCAAGTACCTGTTAACAGCCAGGTAAGTGGCTATAATCCTCTTCCCGCCGCCAGGTGTCGGGTCCATGCGCAAATCGGGGACCCGACACTTGGGAAGATTGATTGGAGGCGGGTTGACAGCGGGTTTCCTGCCCACTGTCAATCTTTGCGATTTTGACAGCAGTCCCGCCTCCAATCCCGCACTCTTGAGGACCGGCAAAATTCCGGCCAAAGAGAGGGCATGAAAAAATATTGGCAAGGAAAACCCAAAGACGTTTTATAAATACATTAAGAGCAAGAGGATAACTAAAGTAAGAGTAGGGCCTATTAGGGACCATAAAGGTAACCTGTGTGTGGAAGCGGAAGACATGGGTATGGTTGTTAATGAATACTTTGCATCTGTTTTCACAAAAGAGAGGGACGATGCAGACATTGCAATCAGGGAGGAGGAGTGGGAAATATTAGATGAAATAAACATAGTGAAAGAGGAAGTATTAAAGTGTTTAGCATCTTTGAAAGTGGATAAATCCCCAGGCCCGGATGAAATGTATCCCAGATTGTTAAGAGAAGTAAGAGAGGAAATAGCAGAGGCTCTGGCCATCATTTTCCAATCCTCTCTGGCTACATGTGTAGTCATGATGCGGAGATGCCGGTGTTGGACTGGGGTGGACAAAATTGAGAGGTCGCACAACACCAGGTTATAGTCCAACAGTTTTATTTGAAATCACAAGCTTTCGGAGCTATCACTCCTTCCTCAGGTGAAGTAAATTGGATACAGAATCGCCAGAGCATATATAGATGGAAAAAAAAGCATGTGTACTTTACAATTGCAGACCAATAAATTAAATCATCACTTGAGTGGGTTCGTGATCTGTAGTCCTACATGTACACATGTACACTACATGTGTAGTGCCAGAGGACTGCTGTCGTGGTACCATTGATTGAAAAGGGAGAAAGGGATAGACCGAGTAATTACAGGCCAGTCAGCCTAACCTCGGTGGTGGGAAAATTATTGGAAAAAATTCTGAGGGGCAGGATAAATCTTCATTTAGAGATACATAGATTTATCAGGCACAGTCAGCATGGATTTGTTGAGGGAAGGTCGTGTCTGACTAACTTGATTGAATTTTTTGAGGAGGTAACAAGGAGGGTCGATGAGGGTAGTGCATTTGATGTAGTCTATATGGATTTTAGCAAGGCTTTTGATAAGGTCCCGCATGGCAGACTGGTCATGAAAGTAAAAGCCCATGGGAAATAAGGCAAAGTGGCAAGTTGGATCCAAAATTGGCTCAGAGGCAGGAAAAAAAGGGTAATGGTCGAAGGGTGTTTTTGTGACTGGAAGGCTGTTTCCAGTGGGGTTCCGCAGGCTCAGTACTGGGTCCTTTGCTTTTTGTGGTATATATCAATGATTTGGACTTCAGTGTAGGAAGTATGATTAAGAAGTTTGCAGATGATACAAAAATTGGCCGTGTGGTTGATGATGAAGAAGAAAGCTGCAGACTGGCCTGGTCAGGTGGGCAGAACAGTGGCAAATGGAATTCAATCTGGCGAAGTGTGAGGTAATGCATTTGGGGAGGGCTAACAAGGCAACGGAATACACTATAAATGGTAGGACACTAAGAAGTGTAGAAGATCAGAGGGACCTTGGAGTGCATGACCACAGATCCCTGAAGGTAGCAGGACAGGTAGATAAGGTGGTTAAGAAGGCATACGGGATACTTGCCTTTATTAGCTGAGGCATAGAATGCAAGAGCAGGGAGGTTATGCTTGAACTGTATAAAACACTAGTTAGGCCGCAGCTAGAATACTGCATGCAGTTCTGGTCACCACATTACAGGAAGGATGTGATTGCACTAGAGGGGGTACAGAGGAGATTTATGAGGATGTTGCCTGGGCTGGAGAATTTTAGCTATGAGGAAAGATTGGATAGGCTGGGGTTGTTTTATTTGGAACAGAGGAGGCTGAGGGGAGACCTAATTGAGGTGTGTAAAATTATGAGGGGCCTAGATAAGAGTGGATATGAAGGACCAATTTCCCTTAGCAGAAGGGTCAATAACCAGGGGGCACAGACTTAAAGTAATTGGTCGGAGGTTTAGAGGGGATTTGAGGAGAATTTTTTTCACCCAGATGGTGGTAGGGGTCTGGAACTCACAGCCTGAAAGTGTGGTAGAGGCAGAGACCCTCATCACATTTAAAAAGTACTTGGATATGCACTTGAAGTGCCATAACCTACAAGGCTACGGACCAAGTGCTGGAAAGTGGGATTAAGCTGGATAACTCTTTGTCGGCTGGCACAGACAAGATTGGCCGAATGGCCTCCTTCTGTGCTGTAAATTTCTATGATTCGATGATTCTATGAAGATCATGGCTGATCTTCTACCTCAACTGCACCTTCCTGCACTATCCCCATATCCCTTAATTCTCTTAGTTTCCAAAAATTTATTGACCTCTGTTTTGAATAGACTCAATGACTGAGATATCCACAGCTCTCTGGGGTAGAGAATTCCAAAGATTCACAGCCCTTTGAGTGAAGAAATTTCTTCTCATCTCAGTCCTAAATGGCCGACCCCGTATACTGAGACTGTGACCCCGTGTTCTAGATTCCCCAGCTAGGGGAAACATTTTTTGAGCATTAACCCTGTCAAGCCCCTTAAGAATTTTATATGTTTTAATTAGATCACCTCTCATTCTTCTAAACTCTAGGGAATATAGGCCTAGTCTACTCAATCTCTCCTCATAGGACAATCCCGTCATCCCAGGAACCAGTCTAGTGAACTAGGTTGCCACCGAAGTATCAATCATTAAGCCTATAAGGTTTCAGAATGTTCCGCAACAACACAGTCTCATCTTGAAGGTTGGGTTTGTGATGTTTCTGTTAATTTGATGTCAAATCCTGCACACATTCCCTTTGTGCAGCACATCCTGTCTTAATCGTGATTTGTTGCTTACCTACAATAGTAATTAAGGACTGAAATCTAAACAATTTGTCCAGAAATTCTCTACAGTCCACCTAGAATGATATCACTGACAATACCAGCCCTAGTTTTGCATTTCACCCTCTAGATCCACATACTTGGCAAATTTATTTTCATGCGCTTGCTTTCAGCCGCTCCTCACATAGGACAGTCAGTTCTCCAATTAGAAATTTCTTACAGGTTCTGCTCACAACAGTGTCTGAACAGAGATAGATACATCAGTTCACTTTTGAGTTTTAGTGAATAAAGTTTTACTTTTTGATTTCATCATGTGGCGATATTGAGCCAGTTCCTACATTCTGTACAATCTAAATGCACTTGGGTTGGTTCAGCATCATTTTTATATACATTAATATTGACTTGCATTTTTGCTGCTGTTAAATTAATGTTTCTTTTTTTAAAAAGAGCTTGCTGCAAAGTTTGACTGGTGTAGACCATGGAGTAAGAAGTTTTCTTCAGAATTTACATTACCCAGAGGAGGAATACCACTCTCAATTGTTGAAAAATGTAAGTAAAATAATAGAAAGTACCTTTTTAAGTGCTAATTTGGAAATTCACATTGTATGCATCTGTTATAGTTAGAGTATGCGACCCCAAATTTCCCGTCTGTTTTTGTTGTGAAAATGGCATAATCTGGGTGGTCGTAGATGCGAAATGGGCTAGGAAACCATTACACTGTGTCCTTGCACCTTTTTACGCTAATATGAAATTCTGCCAAAAGTGGGGGCAGTTGCATAATAAGCCTGACCACATATGGTTCTTAGCTGGACTCCTGTATGTCACTGGTGTCCGGTGTTGCTGAGGGCCATGGGATTGGGGTTACATTTTAAATGCCAAATTTCCCTAAGAGCGTTCCTTTTGTATTAGGGAAATTGATCAAAAGTCGAAAATGTGCAACTTTCAGAATTGTTTCAAAATGTTTGGCCAGCACAGTTGACCAACCTTTGCTATGGCAAAGACTGCATTGAGAAAGAAAGAAGAAATTAAAAAAATCTTTTTGGGAATGTATTTTGGACTAAGTGTTGGAGAACATAGAACTGTACAAAAAGGGGAATGGTAGGTTACATTTTCATCCAGGCATGAGGAAGTTATTTATAGCTCATCCACTGCACCCAATATTTCTTCTCTTGCTCTTCATTGTCCCTTACCACTTGCTTGTTTTCTTAGTCTTCCATTAAAAAAATTGACTTCTATTCTCAACATAATCCACAGCAGCCTCACGCACCTTAGCCCCCTAACTAAATTCCTCAAGCCTTGTTGTAGACTACCTGCAGATGATGAAAAACCAAAAGTTATAAAAAGGGATTAGTTTACTTAACTATGGTTGATTTATTGGCCCAGAAATTGGACTTCAATGGTTGCCGCGGGGGTAAGGATCCCCCGCGATATCGCACTCTGCGCCTGCCTTTATGGTTTTGGCCCACACGAACTTCAGTTCCTGGGCCTCTCCCTGGTGCCGGCGCGCAGTGTGTGCGTGTCCCAGAGGCGCAGTTAGTGCGATGCGACCTCTGGGATCACGTGGGCCAGTTAGAGCCAATGGCAGCACACCATCTTTCATTCATAGTTTTGACAGGAAGAGCTGTCAAAACTATGAATACAACAAGCCCCCAAAAGAACAGCTAAACCTCAATTAAATTTAAAAAGAAAGCCATCACATTAATAAAATAACTATAGTTAAATAAATTAACCACTTTAAACAAAAATTTAAATTTTTGAAAAAATTTAAATTCTTTTTAAAAGTTATAAAAATAAACTTACCTTTCTTTAAAGTCTCTAAAAAGATAAACCTGTTGAAAAAAATTTAAAATAATACTTAATTAACTACTTACCTTGTTAAAAGGGGGTCTTACGCCTCCTTTCTTCATGTGTAAAATCTTCAACACTTACCTGCGCGTTCAAACCTGAAAAAAAAACTAAGTGTGCTGCGTGCGCACAACCTGTAGTGCGCACGCGGTTCACTTAGGAACCGCCCCCTTCGCAATACCCGAAGTGCCGGTTTCCCGCGCATGCGCAGTACATGCAGGAAACCGGCACTTCGGGACCTAATACGCGAGAGTACACAGTGCGTACTCTCCCGTATTAGGTCTAATTTTCGGGCCATCACCTTACAGTGTGGAGCACTTGCCCCATGGCAGGATTCCACTGGCTGCTCTGAGACAAAAACATCAAGTGGATAGGCACACCCACTCAGCACTCACTCATCAATTCATCCCTCATCTTAACTTTCTGCTCAAAGTTGTTCTATTTAGTTTAGCTCACTTTTTCTTTATTCTACCTTTGCCACTCTGGGGGGAAAAAAAACACTAGGTCTACGGGAATATAAAAAGGTATTTAAATTTCCAATTAAATTTCACAGGGAAAGTGATTTTTGAAAATAGTCTCTAATTTTCCCCTTTATGGGGTAAGACTGAGGTTTCTAGTTTTCAAACAGCACATTTGATAATTAACTGCTCCTTGGCAAAGTCAGCAGTCATTCTCTTAAGAGCAGTGCATGCTACAGCTGAATTCCTTGGGGATATCTGTAAGGTAGCCACTTGGACTCCTTCACCAAGCACTATCGCTGTGACCTTTTTGCTAGGAAAGGTGTACAATTTGGTAGAGAAGTTTTTCATTCTGTCTCAAATGTTGTGCACTCTGTTCTGGGATAGCAAACCATGGGATTGGTTTAATGAAGAGCAGAGCTAGATTACTCACTTTGAGATGTGGTACTTATAAGGCGCATTTTCCTCCGTTGTATTTTAGTTATATAAAGCTCTGGTTAGACTGCATCTGGAGAACTGCATTCATTTCTGGGCACCGCACCTCAGGAAGGATATATTGGCCTTGGAGTGGGTGCGGCGCAGATTCACTAGCATGATACCGGGGCTAAACGGGTTAAATTACGAGGACAGGTTGCATAGCCTAGGCTTGTATTCCCTTGAGTGTAGAAGATTATGAGGTGATATAATTGAGTTGTTTAAGATGATTAAAGGATTTGATAGGGTAAATAGAGAGAAACTATTTCCTCTGGTGGTGGAGTCCAAAACAAGGGGGCTTAACCTTTAAATGAGAGCTAGGCCATTCAGGGGTGATGTCAGGAAGCACTTCTTCACACAAAGGGTAGTAGAAATCTGTAACTCTCTCCCTCAAAAAGCTGTTGAGGCTAGGCCATTTGAAAATGTCAAAACCGGTATTATATTTTTGTTTGGCAAGGGTATTGAGGGATACGGAAACAAGACGGGTAGATGGAGTTAAGATTCAGATCAGTTATGATGTAATTGAATGGCGGAACAGACTCGAGGGGCTGAATGGCCTACTCCTGTTCCCATGTTCCTGGTGCCCCTCCCACTCCCAAAGTGTGCTGCTCCTGTCCAGATTCAATTTTCCTGGCCTTGTATTTAATTTTCCCGGACCATTAACGTGGCCCAAGGGCACCCTTGGCACAGGCCTGTTTCTTGCCTGGGTCCAACACCAGCAGAAGGAGCAGGAATTTTAAACTGAGTTGCCCAATGTGTTCTCCCAAGAAAATGAGGCAGGAGGCTGTGCGCACCCCCTTCCTGCCTCATTGGCGTGCCTGTGATGGGTCTGCATCTATTGGCAACACGGTGGCATAGTGGTTAGCACTGGTGCCTCACAGCGCCAGAGACCCGGGTTCGAATCTGACCTCGGGTGACTGTCTGTGTGGAGTTTGCACATTCTCCCCGTGTCTGCGTGGGTTTCCTCCGGGTGCTCCGGTTTCCTCCCACAGTCCAAAAATGTGTGGGTTAGGTTGATTTGGCTATGATAAATTGACCCTTAGTGTTAGGGGGGGATTAAATATGTGGGGTTACGGGGATAGGATGGGATATGTTAGGGGGAATTAAATACGTGGGCTTACGGGGATAGGGTGGGATATGTGTTGGTGCAGGCTCGATGGGGATTCTGTGTGAGAAAGCAGGGACAGGGTACTGGATTTGGATGATCAGCCATGATCGTATTGAATGGTGGAGCAGGCTCGACGGGCCGAATGGCCTACTCCTGCTCCTAGTTTCTATGTTTCTATGTTTCTAAAACTGATGTTCTCCTTAATTTTTTCTTGACTTTTGCACTCTTGGAAATGGGGGCAAGTATCAGGAAAATCTACCCTTGCATCTCGAAGGCCCCATTTCTTGTAATATTTTTCCTCGTGGTGTCACTATAAATGTAGCCATGATGTGGAGATGCCGGTGTTGGACTGGGGTGGACAAATGTGAGAAGTCGCACAACACCAGGTTATAGTCCAACAGCTTTATTTGAAATCACAAGCTTTCGGAGCGCTGCTCCTTCGTCCGGTGAAGTGAAGAGATGCATATAGGCACAGCATATATAGTCAGAGAACACTGCCAGATGATTACAGCTAATCTTTCTAACTGCCCTTTATCACACCTCGGCAGAGAGATAATCACGGCAATCAAAGGTGTGGATGGTGCCCAAACAGGTCAGTCAGGAAAACATTCCATCAAAGACAATGAGGTGGGGTTACAAGGGGTCAATTGTGGCAGATGCTGGGGTCTGTATGGAAAACAAAAAACTGTTCTTGCTGGAAATCACAGCAGGTCCGGCCGCATCTGTGTAGAGAGAACAAGCCAACGACGACTCGAGTCTGGATGACTCTACGTCAAGTGGGGTTACATGTAGCGTGACATGAACCCAAGATCCCGGTTG
The DNA here is from genome assembly GCA_030390025.1 of Squalus acanthias. NCBI lineage: Eukaryota > Metazoa > Chordata > Chondrichthyes > Squaliformes > Squalidae > Squalus > Squalus acanthias. The sequence continues at coordinate 202,486,293 of CM059425.1, read as the reverse complement.
AGGCCGTCCTCATGGGTGCGGAACTTGGCTATCAGTTTCTGCTCGACGATTTTACGTTGTCGTGTGTCTCGAAGGCCGCCTTGGAGAACGCTTACCCGAAGATCAGAGGCTGAATGTCCTTGACTGCTGAAGTGTTCCCCGACTGGGAGGGAACACTCCTGCCTGGCGATTGTTGCGCGGTGTCCGTTCATACGTTGTCGCAGTGTCTGCATGGTCTCGCTGATGTACCATGCTCCGGGGCATCCTTTCCTGCAACGTATGAGGTAGACAACGTTGGCCGAGTCACATGAGTATGTACCATGTACCTGGTGGGTGGTGTCCTCACGTGTGATGATGGTATCTGTGTTGATGATCTGGCATGTCTTGCAGAGGTTGCCGTGGCAGGGTTGTGTGGTGTCGTGGTCGCTGTTCTCCTGAAAGCTGGGTAATTTGCTGCGAATGATGGTCTGTTTGAGGTTAGGCGGCTGTTTGAAGGCGAGTAGTGGAGGCGTGGGGATGGCCTTAGTGAGGTGTTCGTCATCATCGATGACATGTTGAAGGCTGTGAAGAACATGGCGTAGTTTCTCCACTCCGGGGAAGTACTGGACGACGTATGGTACTCTGTTGGTTGTGTCCCGTGTTTGTCTTCTGAGGAGGTCTATGTGATTTTTCGCTGTGGCCCGTCGGAACTGTCGATCGACGAGTCGAGCGTCATATCCCGTTCTTACGAGGGCGTCTTTCAGCGTCTGTAGGTGTCCATCGCGTTCCTCCTCGTCTGAGCAGGTCCTGTGTATTCGCAGGGCTTGTCCATAGGGGATGGCTTCTTTAACGTGGTTAGGGTGGAAGCTGGAGAAGTGGAGCATCGTGAGGTTGTCCGTGGGCTTGCGGTAGAGTGAAGTGCTGAGGTGTCCGTCTTTGATGGAGATTCGTGTGTCCAAGAATGAAACCGATTCTGAGGAGTAGTCCATGGTGAGTTTGATGGTGGGATGGAACTTGTTGATGTTATCGTGACGTAGAGTCATCCAGACTCGAGTCGTCGTTGGCTTGTTCTCTCTACACAGATGCGGCCGGACCTGCTGTGATTTCCAGCAAAAACAGTTTTTTGTTTTCCATACAGACCCCAGCATCTGCCACAATTGACCCCTTGTGACCCCACCTCATTGTCTTTGATGGAATGTTTTCCTGACTGACCTGTTTGGACACCATCCACACCTTTGATTGCCGTGATTATCTCTCTGCCGAGGTGTGAGAAAGATTAGCTGTAATCATCTGGCAGTGTTCTCTGACTATATATGCTGTGCCTATATGCATCTCTTCACTTCACCTGACGAAGGAGCAGCGCTCCGAAAGCTTGTGATTTCAAATAAAGCTGTTGGACTATAACCTGGTGTTGTGCGACTTCTCACTATAAATGTAAACGAACATTGTGGTTCTGATAATACAGAAAGCAGACAGTGTGAAATATTATTAGTTTAATATCATAAGTGTGAGATAATCTCATTAAAATATATTTTTTCTTTTGGGAGGGAAGTTGGATAATTCTAAGCTGTCAGTCCCCTAGTTTTCGCTTCAAACGTGAAGTGTACTCCTCATCAATCTCTGGTTCTTTTAGTGTTCTACACTACTGGTTGAGTGTATTTGTGTTTCCATTCCTTTTTTTGACTACTCTCTCTGACTATTTCTTTTTTACATGTAACTTGCCTTTTTGTGGTCAAGGAAATTTGATAGCTTGGGATAGAACACCAATGCTCAGTTCGGGTTCCCCCAGGACCACTTGACTCCAGACCTCATTACAGCCTTGGTCCAAACATGGACAAAAGAGCTGAATTCCAGAGGTGAGATGAGAGAGACTGCCCTTGACATCAAGGCAGCATTTGACTGAATGTGGCATCAAGGATTCCTCGTAAATTGAAGTCAATGGGTATCAGAGGGAAAACTCTCCACTGGCTGGAGTCCTACCTAGCACAAAGGAAGATGGTTGTGGTTGTTGGAGGCCAATCATCTCAGCCCCCGGACCTCGCTGCAGGAGTTCCTCAGGGCAGTATCTTGGGCCCAACCATCTTCAGCTGCTTCATCAGTGACCCCTTCCCTCCATCATAAGGTCAGAAGTGGGGATGCAGCAATATCTGGACAACATTCAGGCTTGGGCTGATAAGTGGCAAGTAACATTCATGCCACACAAGTGCCAGGGCAGTGACTATCTCGAACAATAGAACATCTAGCCACCTTCACTTGACATTCAACGGGATTACCATCACCGAATTCCGCACTAACTTAACTGGACGAGCCACATAAATACTGTGGCTACAAGAGCAGGTCAGAGGCTGGGTATTCTGTGGCGAGTGACTCACCTCCTGACTCCCCAAAGCCTTTCCACCATCTGCAAGGCATACGTCAGGAGTGTGATGGAATACTCCTCCATTTGCCTGGATGAGTGCAGCTCCAACAACACTCAAGAAGCTCGACACCATCCAGGACAAAGCAGCCCACTTGATTGGCACCCACCCACCACCTTAAACATTCACTCCCTGCACTACCGGCGCACTGTGGTTGTAGTGTGTACCATCAAAATACAATTAATGTAAAAAAAAATAAAAAATTTCCAGGGTGAGTAATGGATAAAGACAAGGCTTCTTCGACAGCACCTCCCAAACCCTCAGAACACCACCACCTGCAAGTTCCCCTCTAAGTCAGACACCATCCTGACTTGGAAATATATCGCTGTTCCTTCATTGTCGCTGGGTCAAAATCCTGGAACTCCCTCCCTAACAGCACTGTACCTTCACTTCACGGACTTCAGCAGTTCAAGAAGCCGGCTCAACGACATCCACATCGCATGAATGAATAAAAATCCATGTTTTTAATGGCCTGGAATTTGCGGTCAGCGGTGAAGCAATGGTGCTCACCGCTGACCTTGAAGAAAGCTGCCCACAAAATCTGTCAATCTCTGTGGCGTGAATTTCAGCTCTCCCGACCTTAGTTTGAATCTGGTGCAAATCAAGCGCATCTCCAACGTCCGGCAACAGTGATGTCATCAAGCAGGCTGAGTAGCCAATCACATTAAAGAATTCTCACAGACAGCAAACCAGGAAGTAAAATGCACAGATTCTAATTTACTTTTTATAAATTTTGCAGAGAGCGAAATAATGATTGGGACATACACATAGGATTAAGGTAGAAGCTGAAATATCATAAACAAACTTAAAATTATTTTAAAAACCATGTAATTCTTAGACATATTAATGGAAAAATTTGACATTCTACAAATATAAAATTAGTTTTTCAGGAGCTGAACGGTTGTTCAGCAGTCACTATGCCGTTAAAAATCCAGTTACATCTCTTTCAACGAGGCTTAACTTTTTCGGGGAGGCCGGGGGGTTAAACAGTGATATTCCAGTGTAATGGGAGAAGTTTTCGTCCTTCAGTGTGATTTAAATTGATTGCTGACTCTGGGAAATTCCACAGTGCAACCTGTGGCGGAGCAGGGAATGACTGACTGCAACTTCTAGATTTCAGCATTCAGTTTCGCCGTCATTACCTCTGCAAAATCTGAGCCATTGTCTATGATCACCTATTTATTTCTTCCAGATGGTCTCCTCTCTGGTTAAGGAACTTCAAAGCTATCAGCGTGACAGAAGTTCCTTGTTTTTAAGGTAGGTGATAGGTTTGAGATATAATGTGAAATTATTTAAATGCACATCCCTATAAACAGTGATCACTTTTAAATTTACTGAAGATAAAAACTTAAAATCCAGGCCAAATTTAACTGCTGAATTTTTCTGCACTCTTAATAGAAGGAGAAATTCATGTACTGATATGTCGTGGGGTATGTTCATATTGCAAGTTTAGCTTCAGTGTAAATCAGATTTTGAAGACACGCAATGTGAAGCACCCAGAGGGGTGACACTACATGGAATATAACTCCAGTCCAATGTTGAATCTTGTTTACAGAGTGCCTGGAGGCACTCTTTAAACCTACTGGACATTTAATTAAATGTCTTTAGAGAGCAGGGATTCTCCCCTTTGCACCCACTAAGAATTTGAATTGTATCAGTAGAGTTGCATTAATAGGAACAGAACCAATGATTTCTATACTCAGGAAACCTGGCTTCAGTTTATTTTATTTTTAAAAATGCTTTTATTTAAATATCAAAGTACAGGTTGAGCGTCCAAAATCCGGAATCCGGACTCCGGGACAATTGGTGGCAGGGTCGTCCGGAATCCGTAAAATGTTCCGGAATCCGGACACCCTGTCAAACCGCAATCTGGGCCCAGGCATTTCCGGACTCGGAACGTGTTTCTGATGTCCGAAGTCCGGAAACGCCCGAGCCACGTTGCGATATTTCCGGACTTCAGACATCAGAAACACGTTCCGAAGTCCGGAAAAACACGAAAACCGGCTCGGCCTCGGTCCTGAGGTTGCCGGATTCGGGACGCTCAACCTGTATACATATTTCTCCTGTTACCCCTTAGATCAGTATATTCCACTATAGATGACGGGTGGACAGATGAGCTACTCTTAAAAGCTCCATCCATGGTGCTCTGTAGCCGGATACTTGGAAGTGCCTGAAAAGCAGTAAAGCTCAATGTAGCTGAGGATATTTCTGTTTTAATTACGTTCCCTCCCTCTCCATGAACTTCGTTGCCATTTTGCAACTTCCTATGACAGCTTGGCTGCAGTTGGAACTTGCTATGCAGAGATTCATGAGTGCGAACTTGCCTCCTGTCACTTTGTAGCGCAGCTTGTTAATATCCTTTAAAAAAAAAGCTTGTTAATAGGCCATCTATTGGATATTATTAAATCTGATCATACAATGCACTATCCTGTTATTCCTTATTTTGTAATTGCCATTTCATTATAAACTGTTTAAGCTTACAGGATATTGGCTTATAAAGAGATGTATAGCAACTATTTTGATGACTATTAAGTTGTTTATTAATCATCAAGATGATTGCTATGACATTTTTCCTAAACAAATGTTCTTTGTATAACCATTCCTAATAATTCTGAATAATTTAAAGAAAGCACATGTATTTATGTAGTGCCTTATCACATCCTTGCGATGACCCAAAGCACTTCATATACCAATGAATTTTTATTTTTGCTTAATAAGGAGTAACCGTTTTGGGACATAAAACTCAGCTTATAATTTAAAAAAATACTATTGTTTGTATTCCCAGGTGCAGTCATAGGTTCCATCACAAGTTTTGTTGCAATGCAATAATTCCAACCTTGATTTGTGGTGTTGCGTTTGTAGAAATTCTGTTTAATTTTCGGGATAAAGGATCTCATGAGGATTCACTTCCATTGTTGCTTAGGACACAATGGGCTGGATTTTCATTGACCCGTGGAGGTGGGTTTGGAGGCGTGTGGGGGGTTAAAATTGCGAAAACTGGCGGGAGGGCACAAGCCCGCCTCCATCCCGCCTCCACGCAATTTTCATTAAATCGTGTCTGCTGGTCCCGACTCCGTCCCGCCTCTAAGAGGCGGGATAGGCTGTTAAGGCCCTTAACAAGCACTAAATTGCCTCTATAATGCCATTTTGAAAGGCCTTTGTGATTTTAACCCCTTTTCTATGTGAAGCACGCCTGTTCTGAACCATGAATGTGAAACCTGGCGGGAGCACATTTGGCTGGCTGGCTGATTGATTGATTGATTGATCTGGGAGGGGTGGTGCAAGGGAGACATATCTGGGAGTGGTGGTGCAAAATTATCTGGGAGCAAACTTAGGGCTGCTGCTGCTCATTTTGCATCCAGGTCCTCTCACAGCAAAGGCCAGGCAGTCTTTGCAGACCTTCAATGCAGCAGCAATGATGACATCATCAGAGGCGACTTTCAGACTGAAAACACTAATTGGGTCATGGGTTCCCACATGCTGGAACTCAATTGCCCAATTAGGTGAAAATCGCATCAATCTCCCACATCCAATTGCAGTCGGGTGGGTGACATGACCCCAACCCGCCCCAGTATCAAAATCCAGCCCAAAGTCTGCAACAACAAAACTAATAACACACGTTGCACCCAGCTGGAGACTTTGCACTCTAAAATGCTCCCTTCCAGTATTTCAGGAGTGTTAATGAAAGCAAAATCAAGTTGCATAATTGCACCTCTCCTACACAGATTTTTTTAAAATTATGGTAATGACACAACTGGCTGTTTTTAAAACTACTCAACTTGCCAATTACAAACAAAAATGACTGTAATTTTAGTATTTCCAGTGACTCAATACTAGGAGACCTAAATCATTTAGCAGTGCTTTTCAAAACCTTCTCTTTGCCAAACAAGTAGTTTTAATAGCTTAACAGAGTTTGATTTATGCCACATATCCACTATGTATAACCGCACAAATTTAAGATTTTTGAGTTGAGAAGGATTTTTGTAATGTAGCTTCTGGGATTATGAATTAGATTTTTGTTTTGGTGAAATCCACAGAAGTCTTGGAATGGTAAAGCAACTTTTTAACGCTAGGGGCTAGAAGAGATGTCGGGGTGGGGGGGGAGGGTGGGAGTGGGGAGTGGCCTTTGATGTCTATTTTGTGCTTGTAACATTATCCGGACCCTGAAAATCCTTGGGATGCAATTCTGGCAGTTTTGCTGGGATTGCATCTGCTGGTGCTTTCCAGCGCTGATCCCACTGGAGTTTGTGGAGTCAGTGAGAGGGCAGCTAATTTGCATAGGATAGGTGGGCACAAAAGCCACTATGGGCACATCTATGGTGCCTACCTGTCCAACATTAGGGTTTGGAGTAACAACAGAAAATGCTGGAAACACTCAGCATCGTGGAGAGAGAACAGAGTTAACGTTTCAGGTCGATGACCCTTCATCAAAACTGAAGAGACGAACGGAAATCCTGTCGGAGAGAAGAGCAGAACTTCTTCAAGGTGGGCAGTCCTAGAAGAGAAGTGGTAGTGAACCAAATACTAATACAATAGCAAAATACTGCGGATACTGGAAATCTGAAATAACAACAGAAAATGCTGGAAACACTCAGCAGGTCAGGCAGCATCGTGGAAGGGTTTGGAGGTTGCTCAGGTCTCTCTGCGATCCCTATCATAGGGAGGCTTCATCCTCTTGATGACATTTGCTTTGTACGGGGTGGGTGGAGGTTCGTCTATTACTAGGCATGTTGGAAAATTTCGGAAACATTGCAACCGGGTGCCTGCCATTTTCTGATGGGTTCTGCTGGAGTGACGGTGGGAGACCAGCAGAAACCCGTGGAATTTTGGGGCCCTGGTGTGTACGTATTTCTTCCCAGTAGCCCTCCATTTTTTCTTTTGTAACTGATATATATTTCTCACAGAACATAGAAAAAAAATATTAAAATATAATTTAAGAAAAGTCGCACTTTTTACTTTGTATGCATTGTGCTAGCATGTATGAAACTAATCTGAATCAGCACACTACAATAGAACAACAACAACTTGTATTTATATAGCATCTTTAACATAGTAAAATGTCCCAAGGCGCTTCACAGGAGTATTAAAAGACAAGAATTTGACACCGAGCTACATAAAGAGAAATTAGGGCAGATGACCAAAAGCTTGGTCAAAGAGGTAGGTTTTAAGGAGCATCTTAAAGGAGGAAAGAGAGGCAGAGAGGTTTAGGCAGGGAATTCCAGAGCTTAGGGCCTAGGCAACAGAAGGCACGGCCACCAATGGTTGAGCGATTATAATCCGGGATGCTCAAGAGGGCAGAATTAGACGAGCGCAGATATTTTTGGGGGGGTGGGGCTGGGGGGGTGGTTGGTGGTGGCTGTGAGGCTGGAGGAGATTACAGTGATAGGGAGGGGCGAGGCCATGGAAGGATTTGAAAACGATGATAAGAAATCAAGACATTGCTTAACTGGGAGCCAATGTAGGTCAGCGAGCACAGGGGTGATGGGTGAACGGGACTTGGTGCGAGTTAGGACACGGGCAGCCAAGTTTTGGATGACCTCAAGTTTACGTAGGCTAGAATGTGGGAGGCCAGGAGTGTGTTGGAATAGTCAAGTCTAGAGGTAACAAAGGCATGGATGAGGGTTTCAGCAGCGGATGAGCTGAGGCAAGGGTGGAGACGGGCGATGTTACAGAGGTGGAAATAGGTGGTCTTAGTTATGCTGTGGATATGTGGTCGGAAGCTCATTTCAGGGTCAAATATGACACCAAGGTTGCGAACAGTGTGGTTCAGCCTCAGACAGATGTTAGGGAGAGGGATGGAGTCAGTGGCTAGGGAATGGAGTTTGTGGCAGAGACCATTAAAGATGCATAAATTCATGATTCACTTGATCAGTCTTTGAACATGCACCACTTTGAATTGCTGAGCACTAGTCTTGAACTTGATTGAGGAAACTCGACCTCCATTGAGGACACCTAAATTTCTCCCACCCCCAAGAGATGTGCTTAACACATGTCAAATAGTTCTTGTCTTCAGCATATCATAAATGGTGATTAAGCTTTCTCTATACTGCATGATCAGTAGCAGTAGTGTTGTTGAAGGGTCTATAGGACTGAGCAAAGAAAGTTACAATATTATTGGCCAATATACTTCAGAAAAAAAAGTTAACTATTTTGTATGCAACAGAAGAAACTTAAATGAAGGCCCCAATTACAATTTTGTACATGACTGCTATTTTGATTTTTTTTTTACTTCTCTGCTCTATATCGCATTTATTATTTGAACTTTGATTTAGCATTTTCTTCAGTTAGGCATGGAATTTAAGTTTTTCTCTTTGAATGTGTTACCAAGAACTGGTGATCAAACAGTAATAACTAGCTGTCTGCACTACATTGGGGAACTGAAGATTGCAGCCTAGTTTGAAGATAAGAACTTACCCTGGTGCTCTTGTTTTTCAACTTCCGTGTACAGTCCAGTTGCCAATCTATTATTATCCAAATAAAATATATACATTCTTTAAAATGGAGGTAAGACTTAAATAAACAGACATCACCTGATTTCTTACCATTACATTATTGGGATTTGTTTTCTTTTTATTATATCTTTTACTTTGTTCCCTTGACTTTGCATAGCGGCCACTCTGATGGAGAACCGTGGGAGATTCTGTGGCTGAATGGAACTAAGTTTATTGGCGATTTTACCCCAGATATTAGTTAATCAATATTTCGTTCTGTGGACTGGAATTAATTGTTTGTGTCTTTGTAGAGTGATATATATCAAGTCAATTGAATCGCCGATGATGTAATAAAAGCAAATTTGATGTCTTCAATACACCTAGGAACTGTACTCTTAAATCAGGCCCATCATTTAGAGCACTACGTAAACATTATTGTCACCACTTTTAAACCATTACTTTGGCAGAAGCAAACATTAAAATTCATAAGCAGGTGCATTTTGAAATCTGGAACAGATGCTAACTCTGAGTTTCCTTGTATTCCTAGCATAAGAACTGCAAATGTACTTTTCAAAATCCAACACTTTTGCCCTAATTTGTTTCTCAATGATGGGATCCAAAATATCATTTCTGTACAGTTCAATTTTGGACTCTTCCTTTTCCTCCATGGATTTTAATTTCTCCATTTCTGTTCATGAGGAGCATTTAGTGCAAGCCTGAGTCTGACAAATACATGTTAGAAGATGGAAAAAAATGTTGAAAATCTAAACTAAAGACATAAGATGATGGAAGTACACAGATCCATCAGCAGCTGAAAAGAGAAAAGATCAGAGCGGGTACATCTGAGTTCTAATGAAGAGTCTCTGCCCAAAAGGTTAACGTTTCTCTTTTCAGATGCAGACTGATGTGTATTTCCAGCATTTTCTATTCATTTTATAAATTAGAAGATTGTTTATTTTTCCATTTATTTTTAAGACGTGGTGTTGTCTTTTTGTAGGTTAACATCAGAACAACGGAGGAACTTTTCTGTTCTCTGTCTACCTATTGTTACTTTACCTGAGGTTGTTCCATTGGTGGAAGCTCTTCTGACTTGTCATGAAGATGGTTTGGTCGAAACTCTTAGCGCAGAGTTTCTAGAGTCTGTCAGCAATGGCCTTCTGCGGTAAGTAGACTTAAAATTGTGAAAATATGCTTCTGCAGTCGCGGCAGACGATCCAGGTATGCTGTCAGATCTACAATCGAAGTGGTAATACAGCAACAATAGGTTATCCCCATCAGGAAAGATTGAACAGGCTGGGGTTCTTTTCTCTAGAAAAGTGACGGCTGAGGGGTGACCTGATAGAGGTGCGAATAGCATAGATGCATTTAAGGGGAAGCTAGTAAGTACATGAGGAAAGGAATAAATGGTTATGCTGATAGGGTGAGATGAAGAGGGGTGGAAGAGGCTTGTGTGGAGCATAAACGCCGACACGGCCTGTTTCTGTGCTGTACATTCTATGTAATAAGAATTTGCATTTATATAGCGCCTTTTACATGTGAGAGGAAAAACTGGATTGAAAGGGAGACTAGGAGGAGAGACCAGAACCTTGGTCAAAGCGGTGTGTTTTAAGGAGGGTCTTAAAGCAGGAGAGATGGGGGAGTAGTTTAGGAAGTTAATTCCTGAGTGTGTGGCCCAGACAGCTACCAATGGTGGGGTGAAGGGAGGGGTGATGCATTGAAGCTGGAGTCAAAGAAATGGCGAGTTAGGATGTAGGGAGTTGTAGGGTTAGAAAGATCGTGAGGGACGAGGCTATGCAAGGAGAAGAACATCAGATTAGCGAAGGGTCATCGACCTGAAACGTTAACTCTGTTTCTCTCTCTACAGATGCTGCCTGACCTGCTGAGCATTTTCAGCATTTTAACATAACATAAGAACATAAGAAGTAGGAGCAGGAGTAGGCCATATGGCCCCTCGGGCCTGCTCCGCCATTCAATAGGATCATGGCTGATCCGAACCTAGACTCATGTCCACTTCCCTGGCCGCTCCCCATAACCCTTAATTCCCTTATCAGCTAGGAAACTGTCTATCTCCGTTTTAAATTTATTTAATGCCGCAGCTTCCACAGCTCTCTGAGGTAGCAAATTCCATAGATTTACTACCCTCTGAGTGAAGAAGTTTCTCCTCATCTCAGTTTTGAAACGGCAGCCCCTTATTCTAAGATTATGCCCCCTAGTTCTAGTCTCACCCATCAGTGGAAACATCCTCCCCGCCTCCACCCGATCAAGCCCCCTCACAATCTTATATGTTTCGATAAGATCGCCTCTCATTCTTCTGAATTCCAATGAGTAGAGGCCCAACCTACTCAACCTTTCCTCATAAGTCAACCCCCTCATCTCCGGAATCAACCGAGTGAACCTTCTCTGAACTGCCTCGAGAGCAAGTATATCTTTTCTTAAATATGGAAACCAAAACTGTACGCAGTATTCCAGGTGTGGCCTCACCAGTACCCTGTATAACTGAAGCAAGACTTCCCTGCTTTTATACTCCATCCCCCTTGCAATAAAAGCCAAGATTCCATTGGCCTTCCTGATCACCTGCTGTACCTGCATACTAACCTTCTGTGTTTCATGCACCAGGACCCCCAGATCCCTTTGTACTGTAGCACTTTGCAGTTTCTTTCCATTTAGATAATAACTTGCTCTTTGATTTTTTCTGCTAAAGTGCATAACCTCACACTTTCCAACATTATATTCCATCTGCCAAATTTCCGCCCACTCACTTAGCCTGTCTATGTCCTTTTGCAGGTTTTTTATGTCCTCCTCACTCACTGCTTTTCCTCCCATCTTTGTATCGTCAGCAAACTTGGATACGTTGCACTTGGTCCCCTCCTCCAAATCATTAATATAGATTGTAAAGAGTTGAGGTCCCAGCACTGACCCTTGCGGAACACCACTAGTTACTGATTGCCAACCCGAGAATGAACCATTTATCCCAACTCTCTGTTTTCTGTTAGATAGCCAATCTTCCACCCATGCCAGTATATTACCCCCAATCCCGTGATTTTTTATCTTGTGCAGTAATCTTTTGTGTGGCATCTTATCAAATGCCTTTTGGAAGTCCAAATACACCACATCCACTGGTTCCCCTTTATCCACCCTGTTTGTTACGTCCTCAAAGAATTCGAGCAAATTTGTCAAGCATGATTTCCCCTTCATAAAACCATGCTGACTTTATTTCAGATTTCCAGCATCTGCAGTATTTTGCTTTTGTATCAGCTGAGCGGTGTTGGGAGATAGGGGATTTGTTTATAGCTGGTGCATGGCAGTTTGTCCTGCTCGAAAGTTCAGATGAGGAGATGGCCAGGCTCACCTCTGATGCCCACCATGGTCAAATATCCTGCCGACACTCGCTGCCTAGGTTCACTCATGAAGAATGACTAGATGCATTTAAGGGGAAGCTATGTAAGGGAGGGAGAAAGGATAGAAGGACATGCTAATAAGAACATAAGAAATAGGAGCAGGAATAGGCCACTTGGCCCCTCGAGCCTTTATTCTGAGACTGTGCCCCCAAGTTCTAGATTTCCCCACGAGGGGAAACATCCTCCCTGTATCTACCTTGTCGAGCCCCCTCAGTATCTTATATGTTTCGATAAGATCACCTCTCATTCTTCTAAATTCCAATGAGTATAGGCCCAGCCTGCTCACCCTTTCCTCATAAGTCAAACCCCTCATCTCTGGAATTAACCTAGTGAATCGTCTCTGAACTGCCTCCAATGCAAGTATATCCTTCCTTAAATAAGGAGACCAAAACTGTACGCAGTACTCAAGGTGTGGTCTCACCAATACCTTGTACAGTTGTAGCAGGACTTCCCTGTTTTTATACTCCAACCCCCTTGAAATAAAGGCCAACATTCCATTTGCCTTTTTGATTACTTGCTGTACCTGCATGCTAACTTTTTGTGTTTCATGCACAAGGACCCCCAGGTCCCTCTGAACTGTAGCATTTTGTAATCTCTCTCCATTTAAATAATAATTTGCTTTTTTATTTTTCCTGCTAAAGTGGATAACCTCACACTTTCCCACATTATACTCCATTTGCCTTCTGACGATCCCTCCCCCGGACCGACCCCTCGCAACTGAGGCCTACGTGCCCGCAGCCAGCCATCCTCTCAAGCTGGCTGGCTGCAGGCGGGAAACCGAGGCCTCACATTCAAATTAGGCCCAGCCGGTAAAATCAGGGCTGAGACAACCACAACTGATAGATGAAGCGGGTTGGGAGGAGGCCCGTGTGGACCATAACGCCAGCATAGACCATGGCCTGTTTCTGTGCTGAAGACTCCATGGCTGGAATTTTTCCATAACAAAACGGGTGGGTTTGGAGCGTGGAGGCAGTAAAATTGTTAACAATGTCAATCCCGACCTGATCCCACCTCCAACCCGCGCACTTCCGGTTTTCCCGGAGGCGGGATGAGGCAGGGGGTGGGGGGAGGAACCAACCCGCTCCCAGGGGGTGTTACCTCAATTTAAATATTGTAATAAGGCCGCAAGCCTCTTATTTTCCCCTCCATTTTGAATTTAACTACCTGTGGATGGGTTTCACACAATTCGTGAAACCCGGCAGTTAAACAGAGGCGGGGACTGCTGCATGAAGGAGGTAAGTGGCTTTTTACTTATCTCCTGGATCCAGGGTCGCCACCTAACCCACCTCCCGCAATCAGAGACTCCCACCCCCCACCAAACGAGGCCTCCGATTGCATTTCCAGGCACCCCCCTCCCCAAATGATGATGATGATGAGGAGGAGGCCGGCCACGATCCTCTGGCCACCCTGCCGATCCTCCACAACACCCCCCCTCCACCCCCCGCCGATCCTCTCTACCCATCCCCACCTCCCGATTGCTGACCCCCCACCCCCGATTTCCGACCCCCCTTCTGACGATCCCTCCCCCGGACCGACCCCTCGCAACTGAGGCCTACGTGCCCGCAGCCAGCCATCCTCTCAAGCTGGCTGGCTGCGGGTGGGTAACCGAGGCCTCACATTCAAATTAGGCCCTGCCGATAAAATCGGGGCTGAGACAACCACAACCATCTTCCTTTGTGCTAGGTTTGACTCCAGACAGTGGAGAGTTTTCCCCTGATTCCCACTGACTTCAATTTGGACTGACATAAATTGTGCCGACACCTAGTTTTCCACACTTTATTTTCTTTGCAGAAAATCGAAAATTTTATTGATGCATGGAAAATGTCACGACCCTTTGGAGTTTTTGTCCATAGGAAGTGGTTTCAAGAGCCTGAATACGGATTGCTACCTGTGTAATAATATGCCCCATGGTTAAATCCCCCACTCCCATTTAAAACAGTTTGAAATGACGCCCGTTTTCCCTGAGACTAGAGAGGATGTTTTAATTCCCACTGATGATCTTGATGGTCTTGTTATAGTGCTACCCAGTTAAAGTGCTTTGCTAAAAGTTGCTTTCTATTAATAATAAATGATCTTGAGATATAAAGCCATCTTGTGACAATAATATTTATTGCTGCTTTTCTTGCAGTGCAAATCTAATTGAACTCTTCAATCTCCTGACCAAGTACCCAGTTTTGAAATAGTGGGCACCTAATGATTTTGAGAGTTTGGAGATATAATGGAGGGCATGAAATGCAGTGCTAAAATAACAGTAATACAGTATTCAACTTATGTTTTGGCTGTTTCTTGCATGCATAACACTAATATAAAGGTATCAGCCATGGCTCAGTGGTAACACTCTCCTCTGAGTCAGAAGGTTGTGAGTTCAAACCCACTCCAGAAACATAATCTAGGCTGACTCTTCAGTGCATTACTGAGAAAGTGCTGCACTGTTGGAGGTGCCGTCTTTCGATGAGATGTTAAACCATGAGATGTCTGCCCTTTCCTCTGGACGTAAAAGATCCTATGTTGCTATTTGAAGAGGAACAGGGGAGTTCTCCCCGGTGTCCTGGCCAACATTTATCCCTCAACCAACATCACTAAAACCGATTATTGGGCATTTATCTTATTGCTGTTGGTGGGAACTTGCTGTGCACAAATTGGCTGCTGTGTGCCCCTATATTACAACAGTAACCACAATTCAGGAAAAAAGTAGTACTTCATTGGCAGTGAAAAGCACTTCATTGGGATGTCCTGAGGTCGTGAAAGGCACTATATAAATGCAAGTTCGTTCTTTATTTAATATTGCCACTTTGAAAATGTGTCAGCATTACCTTGCTGCTCCATGCTGCATGTACCTGTGCCCAAATGAACTGCGAATGCCATGGGGTTGGGCGGCTGGAATATCGGGCAGTAGTGACAGTGGAAGGGCTGCTGGCAGCTTGTATAGCGCTACTATTTTTTTTACCCATAATAAATTAATCAAGATACAACATCCCTTTTCATTGACCCTCATTGGTCATATTGGAAGGAGAGGGTAGCCTGTGGGCAAAAAGTTCCACTTACTATGTGCCTCTCCTAAAACACTCTTCCAAACAGAAGCTATACATCTGCAGCACTACTCAGGCGCTCCTGATGCATTTTGGAGGGTCCCTCATTCAGAAGAGCTGGGCATAATGAGACTACCATGCAAGAAGCATGCTGGAATTGGGCACTATAGATGCTTCAATGGGACATTATAGTGCCCCACGCCAATGGCATGCAGAGCAGTCCTCGGTTCAATGATCCATATTGTGGGGAGTTGACATCTAATGCACATAAGTGTTATGGGCAACGAAAGTCTCATTATTGGCCCTTAAATCTTCTAATTTCATGTGAGCAATTCCATGCGTGATCCACCAGTATCTATCTACAGTACATTAAAAACACCACAATAAAATTTCTTGCTGTTGCAGTTTTTAATTGGCTGAAATAAAATAAACAACACACGACAACCCTGCGGCTATCCAGACTCACCTCTAACTATGCAGTCTCATGAAAATCTGTCAGACCTGAAACCCAACCTGCCAAATCTCTCTTTAAAAAAAAAGTGGATTTTTTTTTTCCACCTGCAAATTTTTTCCCCCCTCAGTCTGCCATCAAAGGACTCAAAATAAGATTTATATTATGATAAAATCATTTCGAAAATTGTAAATTTCGCAATAACATGATTGAAATTACCCATAAAATTGTCTTTTGTGTCTTGGCGTGCTTTGAATAATGCTTTTCATTGGAGGCCCATTCATGTTGAGAAGCTTGTTGTAGTTCCTCTGCAGTGCTGCAGTGGAGGTGCCTTTGAAAGCTTTGTAGCCTGCTTTTTTCATCTTCTGTGTGCTATTGTGTATGCATGGTTGTGAATTCTAAGGCTCAGGCATATCTGATGGGCCCAATTTTCTTCTTCATTTCCAACACTTCTGCTGCAACAAACTCTGCAGCCTCTTAGCATCCAAATTCTTCTTGTATTTCAAAAATATATAAATAATTTCAGCCAGATCTAGGTGTGCACTTGAGGCTCAGATCCCCCAGTGGCCCATTGTCTCTTTCAGCCACCTTCCCACGTAGCGGTGTGAACTCAGCTCTACTTCCCACCACAAGGTAGCACAATCTCTGGCATAATAAAAAGTAAAAGGTAAACAATATAAAAGCACCGGTGAAAAATGAGCTGCAGCAGACAGAGAGAGAAGTGCTGAGTAAAACTTACAAAAGAATATCACTGCAGGGAAAGAATACGCCAAAGGAAAAACTATAAAAGAATGGGACAGGAAAAGAAGAATGGAAGCGGGGAGAGAAAATCAAGTAGAGAAAATTGCAAAGGGGCAGTGAATCTTGACCTTTACCATACTGCAAAATCCAGAACCTCACTATAGTGGTGCCAAACCTTCGAACGATGCACAAAGTGCAGTCAAACTTCAAGATCTGGTGCCATGCTAATAAACCCCAGGAACCCCACTGCAGTGCTACCAGACCCCAAGATCACCTCCCACTACTGCCAAATGCCAGTTACCTACCTCCATCCTGGTGCATCTTGCCTACCATCTTGTTGTGTAGTCAGGGCTTTTTAAAGAAAAGGTAAGAGACAAAAAATCGAACTCAAAGGTGGAGGAACACACAATAATTAGTGGGTCTCTTGTCTGATCCGTGCTGCTGCTGCCTCTTCTTAGCACCCAGCTACTCTTGCTACATTACCCAGTGAATGCAGATTGAAAATCTCCCCACTCCAAATATTGGGTTCCCTGACACTGTTCTCACTGATCCCCCGTGCCTGGACACTATAGTTGGCTTCAGTATCTCTAGGTTAGGGACGTGAAAATCAGTCAAGATTCCCACTCTTTATCACGATCCTAGAATCCTGCTTGACGTGCGCATATGTAGCCACTGGGTCGGGTTCGACTGTAATGCTATGCTCTAACACTCATAGTCAAGACTCAGACATGAATAATCATTACTTGAATAAGGTACGGGGTAGTGGTTGACAATCAAGCAACTATGCCCATACCAAATATCCACAGGAGACGTGAAAATTGGCAGAAAGAGGAGGGAAAGAGAAGTTATTTGAAGCTTTTGTTTACCTGCAATAAATTTTGCTACCTTTTAAGTAGATTTTTTCCTTGGGTCAGAAAATGATGTGCAACGGAAGGGATATACAAAAGGGGGTGCAGAGGAAAATATAATACCACATCAACACTTTGTTAACTAAATATCATTTACAGTAACCCATGAAGCATGGCAAATTATACATTTTTCTATTTTTGTAAGCGCAGTGTCTCTTACTATAACAGTAAGTCGTGGCCTGTGATATAGCATGCATCATTTATACCCAC
Organism: Squalus acanthias; assembly: GCA_030390025.1. NCBI lineage: Eukaryota > Metazoa > Chordata > Chondrichthyes > Squaliformes > Squalidae > Squalus > Squalus acanthias. The sequence continues at coordinate 202,468,750 of CM059425.1, read as the reverse complement.
ATTTCCTTACCCACAGGGAAATCATGCAAGGCAAACTCCATAAAGTACTGCTTGGTAGAGTATTCCTTTTGTATGGCTTCCAAAGACAGCATTGTGGAACGAATTACCATACCTTATAATGCCAAACCAAATATTGGAAGAAAAAAAATCTGAAAGAGAACTAATTGGACCTCTATAAGTGAAGTAATCTCACACCTTGCAATAGAGCCTTCTGCCACATTTGAGTGTTCCTTTTAAACAATGATTTATTTTTGTCACATTTTGCTCACTTATCTGGAATAATCTCAATTATTTCACAGTGAAATAGTAATTTTCTGCTGCAAAATGTATTGCGTGCTTTTAATTATACTGACCAAAGTATAAAATATTTAACATTTTTAACTTACTATAAATTATGAAAATAACATGAAAAATATGATTGTGCAGTTCTGGGCTTTAAACATGGTGCTGTATATAAATTGGCTAAAGAAAGTAATCAGTTAATAGGAGTGAACACACACTGGTTGTAAATATATATTTTTTAATTCAGTTATATTTACTTAACAGAAGTATTCACAACTGTATCATAATAACTATATTGAGGATGGTGCAATGGGTTTGAAAATTATCCATTCGTTAGGAGAACCTGTGATATGATCACCATAAGCTGATAGGTTGAAAGTCTAATCACTGGTAATTAAAGGGCCTAAAGTGGAATTCATTTTTAGTGGATAGAGGTCTTCACAACAAAACTACCTATAATTCAGCACAGATTGGCAGTCTCATTTGGTGAGACCACAAGAATGGCTGCTTTAGAAAATGGAAATGTCACAGAAACAGAACAGTTGTGAAGGACACCTACTGGCTAGTGAATGGCTGTGTTACCAGATATGGTTTGATTTGTGATTGTATTGTAGTTAATGATGGTTACTGAAACATGGCTTAAAGTAGGGCAGGAATGGCAGCTCAACATTCCTGGTTACAGGGTTTTCAGATGAGATAGAGAGGGGGATAAAAAGGAGGGGCGGGGGTCGCAATATTGGTTAAAGAAACAATTACAGCTGAGGAGAAGGGATGATATGTTAGAAAGATCATCAAATGAGGCCATTAGATGAGATAAACATTGTGAGAGAAAATATTAAGGGGTTTGTGGCTTTGAAAGTAGATAAATTGCCAAGTCTGGATGAAATGTATCCCAGGCTGTTAAGAGAAGCAGGGGAGGAAATAGCGGAGGCTCTGACCATCATTTTCCAATTCTCTCTGGCTACAGGTGTGGTACTGGAGGACTGCTAACGTTGTACCATTGCTTAAAAAGGGAGAACGGTCTAGACCGAGTAATTACAGGCCAATCAGCCTAACCTCGGTGGTGGGCAAATTATTGGAAAAAAATTCTGAGGGACAGTATTAATTGTCATTTAGAACGCCACGGATTAATCAAGGACAGTTGGCATGGATTTGTTAAGGGAAGGTCGTGTCTGATTAACTTTGACTGAATTTTTTGAGGGGGTAACAAGGAGGGTTGATGAGAGATGAGTTTGATGTAGTCTACATGGATTTTAGCAAGGCATTTGACAAGGTCCCACATGACAGACTGGTCAGAAAAGTAAAAGCCTATGGATTCAAGGGAAAGTGGCAAGCTGGATGCAAAATTGGCTCAGTGGCAAGAAGCAAAGAGTAATGGTCGATGGGTGTTTTTGTGACTGGAAGGCTGTTTCCAGTGGGATTTTGCAGGGCTCAGTACTAGGTCCCTTGCTTTTTGTGGTATATATCAATGATTTAGACTTCACTGTAGGGGGCATGAGTAAGAAGTTTGCAGATGATCCAAAAATTGGCAGTGTGGTTGATAGTGAGGAAGAAAGCTGTAGATATCAATGGACTGGTCAGGTGGGCAGGAAAGTGGCAAAAATGGAATTCAATCTGGAGAAGTATGAGGTAATGCATTTGGGGAGGGCTAACGAGGTAAAGGAATACACAATAAATGGTAGGATACTGAGAAGGGTAGAGGAACAGAGGGACCTTGGCGTGCATGTCCACAGATCCCTAAAGGTAGCAGGACAGGTAGATAAGATGGTTAAGAAGGCATACTGGATACTTTCCTTTATTAGCCGAGGCATAGAATATAAGAGCAAGGAGGTTATGCTAGAACTGTATAAAACACTAGTTAGGCCACAGCTAGAGTACTGTGTACAGTTCTGATCACCACATTACATGAATGATGTGATTGCACTAGAGAGGGTACAGATGAGATTTATGAGGATGTTGCCTGGACTGGAGAAGTTTAGCTACGAGGGAAGATTGGATAGGGCTGGGGTTGTTTTCTTTGGAACAGAGGAGGCTGAGGGGAGATTTAATTGAGGTGTATAAAATTATGAGGGGCCGAGATAGAGTGGATAGGAAGGACTTATTTCCCTTAGCACAGAGGTCAATAACCAGAGGGCATAGATGTAAAGTGATTGGTAGGATTAGAGGAGAGTTGAGGAGAAATATTTTCACCCAGAGGGCGGTGGGTGTCTGGAACTCACTGCCTGAAGTGCTGGTAGAGGCAGAAACCCTCATCGCATTTAAAAAGTACTTGGATATGCACTTGAAGTGCCGTAACCTTCAAGGCTACAGACCAAGAGCTGGAAAGTGGGATTAGGCTGGATAGCTCTTTTTTGGCTGGCACGGACACAATGGGCCGAATGGCGGCCTCCTGCGCTGTAAACTTCTATGATGGTTGTGGATATGTACTTAGATCAGTACTTAAGAATGTAATAAGATGGAAGTTATTCTCATTTTTGACACTCTGTTCAGTGTTGAGTTGTGTAATTCAGTTGGACGCCATGCATTTGTGCTGAATGGTGTTGGTACATTTACGTGTGCAATTATTACAAAAAACAGTCATCTGCAAGATTAGTAAACTGGTACCAGATTTCCTTCTCTTTCAAAGAAAACTGACCCATGCAGTGCCAATGCTATATTTAATTTGGTGGTTCAAAGCTCCTAGCTTGTTTGAGTTCAGACCAGGCAGCAAAAAATACCATCAAGTGGGAATAGAGGGGAAAACAATTGTGCTACATTTTGAAAAATATTCTTTTGGTCTTTTAAAGGAACTGTGGGGTGCTGGATTGCCCTGTTGGGCAATGTTAAATTGAGGATAGGAGGGTTTTTTTTGGAGTTGGGGTTATTGCGACAACTGTTGTTTGCTTTTCAGATTAAATGGAAGATGTTTGGATGGGGAAGCTTCTTCAAGTTTGTGTTGGTAGGGAGTGGAATGGACTGTTCAACTTTATTTTAAAAATCTGCAAGTTGTTTACTGACATCATTACCAGACCCCCAGCCCTCTCTGGCTTTGAATTTGGCCGGTGGATGGGGTGAGGGTTTTATTTCCGAGGCGAGTGTGCCACCACCAAGCTCGCTCTCGTGTGCAGAAAGCTGTCGCCTGGAATTTCCGTGAAGCTCCTGCTGATCTCCTCCCTTAACTTCAGTGGGAGATTGGAGGAAATCCCGGAGGAATAGCATAAGCACCGCTTTTACCATCTCTGTAGGATTACCGTCGATCTTTCCCCAAAGTTACGGCAGGAGATCGGGAGAACGCCACAGAAATTCTATCCCCGTATGTTCATGCACCTGGATTTATCTTGAAAGTTAATGTGTTGAGAGCTGATCTCAATATTAGGTAAACTTCTGAAAAACATATTAATATTTGGAGTTCAAAAAATTTGAGCTGTGATTATTTTTGGCTTTAAAGCTTATCAGACATTTTGTAGCTTAGTGATTGCCAATGTAAATTTATAATCTCTGGAAAATTTTGCTGAGCAACATGACTTAGAATTTGTGCTAAAAATATTATTTTGACATTCAGAATAATTTTGGTCTATTGTGCATCGTTCTCCAGTCGCACTTGGTCACCATTTTCAAGACGCTTGTTATTTTTAATGGCACAGGTGTGCCTTTTGTTAATATTAGAACAGGAGATAATAGTGTGAATTATACCTGGGGTTCTTATTTTCAGAGGATGGAGGTAGACAGGTCTGATGTGATTTGGATATTTTGATTTACTTGTGGGTAACCTTGTGATATTTGAAATCTCATACAAGTAGGAATACTAACTCCCGAGTTTTTGTTTCTTTCCTCCATCTAAATAGGAAAAAGATCTTCCTGTCTGAGTCTGCAGTGATGAACCTGTGGCTGCGTTACCTCCCTAGTCTGGAACAGGCTATTTTCCATCTTACTGAAACTTTGATTTCTCATCCATGTGCATCTTTACTGGAAGTTGAAGCTATTATCACAGACTCGTTACTGGTAGGTTACTTAATTGGAAGCAAACTGTAGATAATTAATGGCGAGCTTGATTTATTCTTCAGTGAATTTACATTAAATATTTTTGAAAGGTTTCAAATAGAAACATAGAATCTAGGAGCAGGAGTAGGCCATTCGGCCCGTCGAGCCTGCTCCGCCATTCAATACGATCATGGCTGATCATCCAAATCCAGTACCCTGTCCCTGCTTTAATCCCCACAGTACACATATCCCACCCTACCCCCGTAACCCCACGTATTTAATTCCCCCTAACATATCCCATCCTATCCCCATAACCCCACATATTTAATCCCCCCTAACACTAAGGGTCAATTTATCATAGCCAAATCAACCTAACCCACACATTTTTGGACTGTGGGAGGAAACCGGAGCACCCGGAGGAAACCCACGCAGACACGGGGAGAATGTGCAAACTCCACACAGACAGTCACCCGAGGTCAGATTCGAACCCGGGTCTCTGGCGCTGTGAGGCACCAGTGCTAACCACTATGCCACCGTGTTGACTTTAAGAAGAATTCCACTGGCAAAGCCCAAGTTCGCATATTGTACTATCTATTTCATAGAATACTCGAAAGGGAAAGAGCAGGGGAGTGGGACTAATTGCATAGCTTTTTCAGAAAGCTGACACAGGCTTGATGAGCCTAATGGCCTCCATCTGTGCTGTATCATTCTATAATGCTATGAATCATCAAATAATACATCATAGAAGGTGGCCATTCAGCCCATTGTGTCTGTGCTGGCATTTTGAAAGAGCTATCCAATAATCTCTCTCCCCTGCTCTTTCCCCATAGCCCTGCAATTTTTTCCTTTTCGTGTATATATCCAATTCCCTTTTGAAAGTTACTGTTGAATCTGTTTCCACCACCCTTTCAGGCAGTGCCTTTCAAATCATAACAACTCACTGTGCAAAAAAAATTCTCTTCTCCCCTCTGGTTCTTTTGCCAATTATCTTAAATCTGTGTCCTTTAATTACCAACCTTCCTGCCAGTGGAAACCGTTTCACCTTATTTACTCTATTGAAACCCCTCTCAATTTTGATCACCTCTATTCAACCTCCCTTTAACCTTCTCTGTTATAAGGAGAATAATCCCAGTTTCTCCAGTCTCTCCACATAACTCAAGTCCCTCATCCCTGGTATCATTCTGGTTAAAAAAAAAACAAAAGCAAAATACTGCGGATGCTGGTAAATCTCCTCTGCACCATCTCCGAAGGTTATGTAATTAATAACCATGCATCTGTATGCGCAATCTGTCAAATTGTTTCTATAATAAATTCCTAATTTACATTAGGCCTGTGAGTGTAAGGAATCGGTTGGTGAGGTGGCGATCATGAAGTATTGGGAAGGGGCTGCCAGGGGTCCAGAGCATTTAGAGGCATGACATGGCATGGTATGTTTTGTAAAACCGGTGGGAAAACTGTTGAAGCTAAATTTATGGGCAAGTTTTTGATTTTTTTTGTGTTATGTGTTTATTATGTGGTAAATTTTATCTTTGGGTGAAGAATTGTCATGACCGCTGCATCTCAAAATTTATTTTGCTGAAATATGCAGGTTTTTTTCAGGTGGAGTGTGATTAGGGAAAAAAACTTCTGTCTTGTATGTTGGTGAATAACAACAGAAAGTAAGCATTTAGTAAGGAGAAAAACAGAGTCTTAAACATTTAACTAATCCTAATGGTTTTGTTGTAGATGATACTCAATATACACAGCTGACACATTAAAAAAAATATAATCATTAGATTTATTCAATTTATATTACTATTCCCACTTGGGTCTCCCCAGACCATGCAATATTCTTCACCTGTAGGCCAGACAGGTGACCTTCTCCCAGACTGTTGCCAATGCTCCTAGCCTTTGACTGGCTGACAACAGAAAAGTAGCCAAGACTTCTTGTCTCTTAATTTTGTGGAATTATCAACTTCTGAAGTACCGCTGGGATTAGGAGATTTTTCTCTAACTTTGTGGTGCTGTGCTACATATTATTTATAATCACATTTAGTTGACATTCATGGAGCAATGCCAAACAATTTTTCTCAAGAAAGACTACGCGCCTGATGTCTATAATGTTCCCGTTCAATAGTAACACATTATGCACTTGTGAAAATAAAAATGAACTGCAGGATACAATTTACATTACAGTTGTGATGTTGATTTAAATGGATTGCTGATGATTTATAATTGTCTTCTCTCATGTAATAAAGATCCTACCCAATGATCCCTGCATGTAGCATGCCCTAGTTCTCCCATGTTGTAATACAAACCCTGCATGGCAACAAATTTTTTAAATGATCACAATCTGAAAGTAAATATGTGAAGGGAACGATTGCAAATTTAGCTTGTACATTTGCCCTTTCTCTTGGCGGTTTGCATCACTGATATATTTGTGGGAATTGTGTATGATTATGTATAATTGCTCAGCAACCAGTGGTACAATTCCTTGCTGTAGAATTACTCTGTGAATTGCTGACTTTTTTGTTTGAGTGGTATATTGATAATGAACATACAAGCTCAAAACCCTTGCATCCCAGTGATTCTATAAACTGTTGCCGGTTATTGCTTTCATTTCTTTCTGCTTGCAATCGAGTAGTTATCAGGAGCAGTGTATGTATTGCCTGAATGTATGTGAACAAAGTAAGAAAATATACATATTCTCACATGCTAGCTACCAGCATATTTTATTCATAGTGTACAAGATAGATTTAGTAGCCTGAATAACAGTAATCTCTAGTGCAGTGCAGATTGTTTAAGACTGCATCTTTAATGAAGTTATATAACAGCTTTCTAGAATATTTGTTGCATTATAACAAAGGGTTTGTATAGCATCAAAATATGACATCATACAAAGGGCCCTCTGATCTATAGAATATATCATGGATAATTAAGAAAATTGAAGGCAATAATACCATAAGTGGGTTTAGATGTTACAGACTTTGAGAGGGCAAAGTTTGAATAAACCTCACCTGAACCCTAAAATTGTTTGCTGCTTTTTAACTTCTGCATTATGTATCCTGTTCCATATAATAAGTACAAAGTGTTAAATTTTCTATGTTTTTTAAAATCCTAGTGATTATTATTTTTTGAGCTTGGAGTTAATTGTTACCGATTAGGTGTTTTGTTGTGTGACACCAGTAAGTGTATTTTGCAAGCACTTGTGACAAAAAAAGATGACTACCATTTTCAAATATTACCCAAGCATATTAACATACTATTTAGGCCACTAAATTCTCTATGTTCACGCATGAAATACTATATTTGGGATGCTTCAAAACCATCAATAATTTTACCTTGAATTGCAGACTGCTATGTGACTTTGTAGCTTGCACTTAGATGCAGTGTGGCTCTCTGAGCTCATGCGAAAGTTTATATTGGAAGGGCTTTTCCATGTGTCCTCTTGTCTTTTTTTATATATGGCCACGAATTTAATCGCGCTGAGGGGACGGGTTTGGAGGCAGATCCGCTGTCAAAATCGCAAAGATTGACAGTGGGTAGGAAACCCGCTGTCAACCCGCCTCCATGCGAGTCTCCCAGGTGTCGGATCTGTCAGCGCAGAACTGATCCAACACCAAGCGGTGGGGGATATAATTCAGCTACTTAAATGGTTGTTAAGAGCCAATTTAAGAGCATTTTGAGGCTTACTTCTAATTTTACCTTCTCCCCCACTGGTTACCCGCTGTTCGGGGAACACGTCAACTCAACCTGGCGTGTTCTGAGTCTGGTCTGATGTTTGTGATAAGCTGACAGCTGCAGAAGTGGTGTCAAGGATGCCATGTTGCAGATGGTGAGTTTCAGAGCGCAGAAAATGTTGGTTACTGCATTTTTAATACATATAGAGATTTCTTTAGCTTACAAGTTTTTAGATCCAACTGTATGTCCAGTGCCACCTCATTGGGAGAACCTCTCTCAACAGTGACAGATCGCTTCTGTCATCTCACCTGCAGCTGCCATCTATTCCAGCAACATCGGTGCCAATGAAACAATCAGACCTTGGTCCTCCGAATCCTGCCACGATCAGCCCCAACACCAACATCACCAACCTTCTCCGCCATCACCTGCTGCTGCACGGGACACAGGGCATCAGCCCCTGACACATTTGCTGGCCGGGAGATTTTCTTAACTTGACGCTGTAAACCCTGGCTGCCACATGATGCACCAGGTTGACACCAGCACCGTGAAGCCTCCCTTTAATGTCCAAGCCATTCCATACACACTCATCACTATAGCTGGGGGGAGAGGTGGAGTTATGACTGAACAATCACTGGAACTCAGTAAGACACTTCTCAAGGTTCGCTCAGATCTGTCCAATAAGGGACACTTTTTGAAAAAGAGATTTCACTGTACGACAACACATTACCAGAAACTTCACATGGACATTGGCTAAACCTCTCAAGTGCCTACCCTTGTGTGTTGTTAGTTGGTATGTTTGCAGTCGGATGAGGGTGAGCGTGAGGGGTGGCTAGTGAGATGGGGAAGTGATAAAGTAGATAGAGAGGGTTGGGTGGAGATGCAAGGTAAGTTGGTGTCCGGGGGAGGTCTCTTCCGCCCTTGGAAGGGAAGAGAACCTCCCTGCGTGCTGTGACTCCCTCCATAAGCATATGGAGGGAGTCATTGGAGAGCCTGGGTGCAAGCGTTCACCTTTGTGCAGTGATTGTCATTGTTTGCAGCAGCTCAATGCTGTCAAACACTGACAGAACAACTGTCAAACTCCATGTGGACGTGGTCCCTTTAAGAAAACCGGCTGATGACACATCATCAAATGGCGTCATTAGACCCACTTCCTGTTAATTGGCCGGTATGCCCGGAGGGCGGGCTTAACAAGGCCAAACAAGGTAGAATTACGTCTGCAGAGCGGATGCAGCTGGGAGCGAGACCGGAACCCGGAAACCAGCTGTCCTGCCCCCATCCCGCCTCCTCAATTAAATTTGCGGCCTATGTTACTGTTCTGTTGAAGGCTTGTAATTGCTTCATTTAAAGTTAGCTTTCTGGTGAATTAGTGGACAATATTCATCTACTTTAGGTTGGACTTTAACATTAGCTACTGTTGTGACAAAATAATTATACTAGAAAAAGTTTTAAAGAAATATCGTTTAAAAAAAAATTAAAAGTTGCGAGGAAAAAAAATGAATGAAAAGCAACAACATCATAGGCCCCAATTTTAAATCCAGGTGGATTCCCCGCTCAGGCCTGAGTTAAAATTACAGTTGGGTCTCAGTGATGTCATTGGGCCGCAACATGCATATGTAAAGAAGGACCCTGTTGGCTCCGGGTGCGTGTCCTTGCTGTCTGCTCAGGAGAACGGGTCAAAATTGCGGATATTGCGATCATGGCGGCTTTTGGACAGGTAAGAGCCAGGTCGATTTTAACTACCCACCTGCCAGGTTTCTGCTGAGCGAGTAGGGTTAAAATCGCCCCCATAGAATCATAGAAATTTACGACCCATCGTGTCTGTGCTGGCCAGAAAAGAGCTATCCAGCCTAATCCCACTTTCCAGCTCCTGCTCCGTAGCCTTGTAGGTGATGGCACTTCAAGTGCAATCCAAGTACTTTTTAAATGTGATGAGGGTTTCTGCCTCTACCACCCTTTCAGGATGTGAGTTCCAGACCGCCACCACTCTCTGGGTGAAAAAGGTTCTCCTCAACTTCCCTCTATTCCTTCTACTAATTGCTTTAAATCTGTGGCTCCTGTTTATTGACGTCTCTGCTAAGGGAAATAGGTCCTTCCTATCCACTCTATCTAGGCCCCTCATATTTTATACACCACAATTAAGTCTCCCCTCAGTCTCCTCTGTTCCAAAGGAAACAACCCCAGCCTATCCAATCTTTCCTCATAGCTAAAATTCTCCAGTCCTGGCAACCTCCTTGTAAATCTCCTTTGTACCCTCTCTAGTGCAATCACATCTTTCCTGTAATGTGCTGACCAGAACTGTGTGCAGTATTCTAGCTGTGGCCTAACTAGTATTTTATACAGTTCAATCATAACCTCCCTGCTCTTATATTCTATGCCTCAGCCAATAAAGGAAAGTATCCCGTATGCCATCTTAACCACCTTATCTCCCTGTCCTGCTACCTTCAGGGATCTGTGGACATGCACGCCAAGGTCTCTCTGTTCCTCTACACTTCTCAGTATCCTACCATTTATTGTGTATTCCCTTGCCTTGTTAGCCCTCCCCAAATGCATTACCTCACACTGCTCTGGATTGAATTCCATTTGCCACTTTTCTGCCCACCTGACCAGTCCATTGATAGCTTCCTGCAGTCTACTGCTTTCTTCCTCACTACCAACCACATGGCCAATGTTTGTATCATCTGCAAACGTCTTAATCATGCCCCCTACATTGAAGTCTAAATCATTGATATATTCCACAAAAAGCAAGAGACCTAGTACTGAACCCTGCGGAACCCCACTGGAAACAGTCTTCCAGTCACCAAAACACCCGTTGACCATTACCCTTTGCTTCCTGCCGCTGAGACAATTTTGGATCCAACTTGCCACTTTCCCTTGGATCCCATGGGCTTTTACTTTTCTGACCAGTGTTCCATGTGGGACATTGTTACAAGCCTTGCTAAAATCCATATAGATTACATCAAACACGCTATCCTCATCGACCCTCCTCAAAAAATTCAATCAAGTTAGTCAGACACAACCTTCCCTTAACAAATCCATGCCAACTATCCTTGATTAATCCGTGCCTTTCTAAATGACGATTAATACTGTCCCTCAGAATTTTTTCCAATAATTAAGGCTGACTGGCCTGTAATTACTCAGTCTATTCCTTTCTCCCTTTTTATCAATGGTACAATGCTAGCAGTCCTCCGGCACCACACCTGTAGCCAGAGAGGATTGGAAAATGATGGCCAGGGCCTCCGCTATTTCTTCCCTTGTATCTCTCAACAGCCTGGGATACATTTCATCCGGGCCTGGCGATTTATCTACTTTCAAAGCTATTAAACCCCTTAATACTTCCTCTCTCATGATGTTTATCTCATCTAATATTTCAGGCTCCTCCTCCTTAACTACAATGTTTGCATTGTCCCTCTCTTTTGTTAAGACAGACGCAAAGTATTCATTAAGAACCATACCCACGTCTTCCAACTCCACACACATTACCTTTTTGTGCAATTCTGTTGAAAACCCAGGAAATCATGTCCTCAAAATAAATATTTAAATATTTTCATTTAATTTGTCCCCATAAAGAAATTTTTGTGTGGGAGCACTCCTAGCCAGCAAATTATTCTGGCCATTGATTATCACATGCATCGTAACAGGCGGATGAGTATCATGCCTAAACCCAATCCCACTGGCAAAGTGGTTCAGAAGATTTACCCTATAGTACGATCCTGTAGGATTGTGATCAATATCTGCGTAAATCTATAACGTGCCTGAAATGATCAGTCTGCTGATTTCTGGCGGTTACGAAATATCATTCCTAGGGAACTCAACTCAAAATTCCTTACCAAAAACATTTGAAATGGAATGGTAGCAGAAGAGAAAGAGGAAAGTATGTATAAAGTTCATTAGCAGTCAGTGTGACTTTTAACAAGAGAAAACGTTTTGTAAAGCACGCCAGCTGTCTAGATACAAGAGAGCATGCACAGTACTGCACTGTTCAGTCAGTGTGTAATTTATGTGGATTTATAACTGCTTGGGAACACTAGAAGGCCTATTTGTTATATTGGTTCTTCCCTCTGATTGTGATGCTTATTAATACAGTACCTATTTAGTTTTTAAATTGCCTGCTTCCATTTGTAGTGACAGTTAAATGTGGTTTGAAAAATTAATTTGACATTTTTGCTTTGCTCTTGTATCAGAACCTGAAAGCATGCAAAGTGGTAGAGATAAACAGTTGCATTGATTATTAGTTCCAAATTTATTACCAGTTTTTGTACCAGTTTTTACTTTACAATATTATGAAGCACACCTTTCTAATTCTTTGGGGTGTGATATTTTGAGAATTTTTGTTAATTTAAAGTTGATAGCGAAGTAGTCCTGTGTTGAAAAGTGCTGTTTTATATCCCAGAACAGAGAAAGCAATATTGGATATTGCTAAGTGAAGGTGAACAGATGAATAACATTTCTTGTGTCTGTCATGTACATCAAGTCTGTTGACCGTGTCATAGCAGTCAAGAATTAGCCAAATTTCACCTTCCGCATTGGTTAAATGTTTAAATCTATGCATTTTACTCAATTCTAATTTATTTACTAATCATATAATGCAAATTCATTCTCCCCAGTTTCAGTTTTCACCCCAATCACGTGGCAGGCAAAAACAAAAACAAATGCCTAATTATATTGCAAACATTTCTTAAAGATACAGCTGCCTGGACACTTTGCAGTGACTACTGACTGTATATTATCATTGAATCAGAGGAGGCCACAACAGGACTACAGAGTTTACCAAAATATTTTAGTGAGGAGACCAGTGGCACATCATATTTAATGCAAATAAGTGTAAAGTATTGCATATGGAAATAAAAAATGGGTGATCTTTGTACTTGAATAGTGTTCAAAAAGCTAAATCTGAAGTTGAAAGAGATACAGGGGTATTGGTAGACTCTGTGTTCAACAGACCCAATCACACAGAGCAACAATCAACAAAGAAAATGCCATGCTGAAGTATAAATCCCAAACCGTACAGTACAAGTCAGAATACTGTTAAATTATAACAACAACAGAAAACGCTGGAAAAACTCAGCAGGCCAGGCAACATCCGTGGAGCGAGAAACAGAGTTAATGTTTCAGGTCGAAACCCTTCATCAGAACTGAGAAAAAAGCAGGAAATGAAACATAAAAAAGCAAGGGGGAGGAATAAAAGAACAAAAGGGGTGGTCTATGGTAAGTAGAGACATTAAGAGATGCTCAAGGCAAGACGAGATGGTAATAGGACAGGTTAAGAAACAAAAGGTGGCTCAGAAGTGTGAAATGCTGGCAGAATGAGAGACAGCTGCTGTGGGGGGGGGGGGGGGGAGAGAGAAAAAAAAGGGAAAAGGCACAAACCAAAAGGGGGGATAAAATGTGTGTGGTAGGGGCCGAGGTTATGATCTGATATTGTTGAACTCGATATTGAGTCCGAAGGCTGTAAAGTGCCTAATCGGAAGATGAGGTGCTGTTCCTCGAGCTTACGCTGAGCTTCCGTTAAATTATACTGTGCTGTGGTCAGACCATAACTTCAATAATATGTTCAGTTCAGGTCACAGATGTGAGGGAGACATTCAAACCCTGAAGGTAATAGGAAAGACCCACAAGACTGATCCCTAATGTCAGAGGACAGAGTTAAGGAAAAACTGGAGACATTTGGGCTTTTCAGCTTTGAAAGGAGGTGTCTGAGAAGGACCATTATTTCAATTTAAAGCATGGTAGTAGTAGTACACAGAGGCACAAGCTAAATTAATGAAAAGACTGAGGTCAGAAAATTATTCACTCAGTAATAAATAGGCTGGACTTCTGGGTATGTTGGTAGAGACAAAATCAATGTAGCCATTTAAGAAACAGCTAGATTCTGATGAGCTGATGGGGTAGGTCAATGGGTGCTTTCATAGAATCATAGAAATTTACTGCACAGAAGGAGGCCATTCGGCCCATTGTGACTGTGCTGGCTGAAGAAGAGCTATCCAGCCTAATCTCACTTTCCAGATCTTGGTCTATAGCCTTGCAGGTTACAGCACTTCAAGTGCATATCCAAGTACTTTTTAAAAGTGATGAGGTTTCTGTCTCTACCACTCTTTTCAGGCAGTTTATTCCAGACCCCCACCACCCTCTGGGTGAAACAATTTCTCCTCAACTCCCCTCTAATCCTTCTACCAATTATTTTAAATCTATGCCTCTGCTAAGGGAAATAGGTCCTTCCTATCCACTCTATCTAGGCCCCTCATAATAAAGGAAACATCCCCAGCCTATCCAATCTTTCCTCATAGCTTAAATTCTCCAGTCCTGGCAACATCCTTGTAAATCTCCTCTGTACCCTCTCTAGTGCAATCACATCTTTCCTGTAATGTGGTGATCAGAACTGTACGTAGTACTCCAGCTGTGGCCTAACCAATGTTTTATACAGTTCTAGCATAACCTCCCTGCTCTTATATTCTATGCCTCGGCTAATAAAGGAAAGTATGTCTTCGTAACCACCTTATCTACCTGTCCTGCTATCTTCAGGGATCTGTGGACATGCATGCCAAGGTCCCTCTGTTCTTCTACACTTCTCAGTACCCTACCATTTATTGTGTATTCCCTTGCCTTCTTAGCCCTCCCCAAATGCATGGCCTCACACTTCTCTGGATTGAATTCCATTTGCCACTTTTCTGCCCACCTGACCAGTCCATTGATACTTCCTGCAGTCTACAGCTTTCTTCCTCACTATCAACCACACTGCCAATTTTTGGATCATCTGCAAACATCTTAATCATGCTCTCTGCATTGAAGTCTAAATCATTGATATATACCACAAAAAGCAAGAGACCTAGTACTGAACCCTGCGGAACCCCACTGGAAACAGCCTTCCAGTCACAAAAACACCCGTCGACCATTACCCTTTGCTTCTTACCACTGAGCCAATATTTGGATCCAACTTGCCACTTTCCCTTCGATCCCATGGGCTTTTACTTTTCTGACCAGTCTTCCATATGGGACCTTTTCAAAAGCTTTGCTAAAATCCATGTAGACTACATCAAATGCGCTACTCCTCAAAAAATTCAATCAAGTTAGTCAGACACGACCTTTCTGGATGATGAGCGGTCTTTCTCATCCATACCTATCTTGTAATCATATGTTAGGAACGTAGGAACAGGCATAGGCCATTTAGATCATGACTGATCTGTATCTCAACTCCATCTACCCTCCTTGGTTCCGTAACCCTTAATACTCTTGCCTAACAAAAATCTATCAATCTCAGTTTTGAAATTTTCAATTGAACTAGCCTCAACGTCTTTTTTGGGGAAAGGGTTTCAGATTTCCACTACCCCTTGTGTGAAGAAGTGCTCCTGACATCACCCCTGAACGGTCTAGATCTAATGTTAAGGTTATGCCCCCTTGTTCTGGACTCCCCCACCGGAGGAAATAGTTTCTCTCTATATATCCTATCAATGCCTTTTATCATTTTAAACACCTAATTAGATCATCCCTTAATCCTCTATGCTCAAGTGAATACAAAGCTAGTCTATGCAACCTGTCCTTGTAATTTAACCTTTTAGCCACAGAATCATTCTGTTGAATCTGAGCTGCACCCCTTCCCAGACCTGTATACCCTTCCTGAGGTGCTATGCCCTGAACTCAATGCTCTACTCTAAATGGGGTCTAACCAGAGCTTTATATAACTGCAACATAACTTCCACCCCTTTGTTTTCCGCCCTCCTTGAGATAAAGGCCAACATTCCATTAGCCCTTATAATTATTTTTTGTACCTGCCCACTAGCTTTTAGTGAATCTGAACTTGGACCACAAAATTTCTCTGCTCCTCCACAGTTCCTAGCTTCTCACCATTTAGAAAATACTCTGATATATCTTTCTTGGGTCTAAAATGGATGACCTCACACTTCCCCATATTGAACGCCAATGTTGCTTAAAATCATAGAGATTTCCGGCACAAACCTGCCTCTCCATTTACAGGAAAGTGATGTAGAAAAACCTGGGCTCACAGGACTTGGATAGAGAATTCATGAATATGCTCTGTTGCTGACTTTTGCTCCTGAACCTGCTGGAGTATCTGGGGTCAGCGTGGGCTCAGCTATTTTATATATTTCTGGACATCCCAAAGCACTTCACAGAGGCGGAATCAAAAAGTGGACCCCAAGCTAAAGAAGGAGATATTAGGAGGGTAACCAAAGCTTGATCAATGAAATGGAATTAAAGGAGAAGAGGGAGGCGGCGAAGCAGAGGGGATCAAGGAGGGAATTCCAGAATAGGGACTTGGAACGGAATAGGTACGAGCAGCAGAGTTTTGGATGAGCTGCAAATTAACAGAGGGTAGAGGATGGGCGGCTGGCGAGGAAGGCATTGGAATAGTCAAGTCTGAAGGTGACAAAAAGCATGGTTGAAGGCTTCAGTGGCAGACAGGGTGAAGGCAGACGATCTTACGGAGGTGGAAGTAGGTGGTCTTTGATGGAAAGGATATGGGCTTGGAAGCTCAGCTTGGGGTTGAATAGGATGCAGAGATTGTGAGCAGCCTAAGACAATGGCCCGTGAGGGAGATACAATCGGTGGTGAGGGTATGGAGTTTGTTGCAGAAGCTGAAGATAATGGCTTTGGTCTTCCCAATATTTAACTAGCAGTCAGAAATGGAGGCAGGTCAGTGGCATTATCAGGTATTTAAAACAGAAAAGTTGTGATTAGCTGCTATAAATTTTATTTAAAGAGGACTCTTGCTTTAAAAAAAATGTTACCCAAATCTCTCTTTTTTTGACACTGATAACTATAAATTATGTTCCCTAGTCCCTGAATCCACTGCCCAACAGAAGAATTTCCCTAGATCCAAATTCTCCATACTTATGAAAATCTTAAAACACATCTATTGTTTCTCATTTTTTCTCCTGGGATAAGCCAGGAAACTATAGATCAGTTAATCTTACCTCAGCTGTGGATACATTTCTAGAGTTCATAATACAGGATGAAACTAGTGAACAGTTAAAAAGACATGGGATAATTGGGCACAGTCAGCATGAATTTGTAAAGGGCAATCATACTTGACTTATCTCATTTTCTCGAAGAAATCACAATATGTAAAGGAAATGTAGCGAATGTCATAAATGTGGACTTTTAGAAGGTCATAGAGTTATACACACAGAAAGAGGCCCTTCGGCCCATCGTGTCTGCACCAGCCATCAAGCCCTGTCTATTCTAATCCCATTTTCCAGCACTTGCTACGTAACCTTGTATGCTATGGCGTTTCAAGTGCTCATCTAAATGCTTCTTGAATGTTGTGAGGGTTCCTGCCTCTACCACCCTTTTAGGCGGTGAGTTCCAGATTCCAACCACCCTCTGGGAGAAAAAGTTTTTCCTCAAATCCCCTCTAAACCTCCTGCCCCTTACCTTGAAACTATGCCCCCTGGTTATTGACCCCTCTACTAAGGGGAAAAGTTCCTTTCTATCTACCCTATCTATGCCCCTCATAATTTTGTACACCTCAATCAGGTCCCCCTTCAGCCTTCTCTGCTCTAAGGAAAACAACCCCAGCCTGTCCAGTCTCTCTTCATAGCTGAAGCGCTCCAGCCCAGGTAACATCCTGGTGAATCTTCTCTGCACCCTCTCCAATGCAATCGCATCCTTCCTATAGTGTGGTGACCAGAACTGCACACAGTATTCCAGCTGTGGCCTAACTAATGTTTGTACAGCTCCATCATAACCTCCCTGCTCTTATACTCTGTGCTTTGGCTAATGAAGGCAAGTATCCCATATGCCTTTTTAACCACCTTATCTAGCTGTCCTGCTGCCTTCAGGGATCTATGTACATGCACACCAAGGTCCCTCTGATCCTCTGTCCTTCCTAGGGTCCTACCATTCATTGTGTATTCCCTTGCCTTGTTTGTCCTCCCAAAATGCATCACCTCACACTTTTCAGGGTTAAATTCCATTTGCCACTGTTCTGCCCATCTAACCATCCCGTCTATATCGTCCTGTAGCCTGAGGCTTCCCTCATCGCTATTTACCACTCCACCAATATTCGTGTCATATTCGAACTTACTGATCATACCTCCTACATTCATATCCAAATCATTAATGTACACTACAAACAGCAAAGGACCCAGCACCGATCCCTGCGGTACACCACTGGACACAGGCTTCCAGTCACAAAAACAACCTTCGACCATCACCCTCTGCCTCCTGCCACTAAACCAATTTTGGAGCCAAGGGGCTGGATTTTGATACTGGGGCGGGTTGGGGTCGTGTCATCCACTTTTCGTGTTATCCACCCGACTGCAATTGGATGTGGGAGATTGATGCAATTTTCACCTAATTGGGCAATTGAGTTCCAGCATGTGGGAACCCATGAACCAATTAGTGTTTTCAGTCTGAAAGTCACCTCTGATGATGTCATCATTGCTGCTGCATTGAAGGTCTTCAGAGACTGCCTGGCCTTTGCTGTGAGAGGACCTGCAAAATGAGCAGCAGCAGTCCTAAGTCTGCTCCCAGATATTTTTACACCACCACTCCCAGATATGTCTCCTCTCCATCCATCCACATAGCTATCCATATATGCATCCCCATAGCCAGCCAGCGTGCCAGCGTCAACTATCCATATCCAAATGTGCTCCCGCCAGGTTTCACATTCGTGGTTCAGAACAGGCGTGCTTCACGTAGAAAAAGGGTTAAAATCACAAAGGCCTTTCAAAATGGCATTACAGAGGCAATTTAGTGCTTGTTAAGGGCCTTAACAGCCTATCCAGCCTCTTAGAGGCGGGACGGAGTCGGGACCAGCAGACACGATTTAATGAAAATTGCGTGGAGGCGGACTTGTGCCCGCCCGCCAGTTTTCGCAATTTTAACCCCCCACACGCCTCCAAATCCGCCTCCACAGGTCAATGAAAATCCAGCCCAAGGTGTTTGATGAGGTGTCAAAAAAGAGGCTTGTTATAAAATTAAGGCACATGTCATTGAAAGGAATGTAAAACATGGTTAGAGAAGCTGCTAGGAAACATAAAGCAAAGAGTAAGGATAAATGGATGTAGTGGTGTGTCCCAGGGATTTGTGCTGGGACCTCTTTTCCATTTATAGAAATGATTTGAACCTAGCACTAGATGAATGATATTGCATTGACTGATTAGTGGAGTGGGCAGATGTGTTGCAGTTCAGTGCAGAGAAAGGTGAAGTAGTACATTTTGGGAAATGGTATCCTAAATGGTAAGATTTTTAAAGTGGAGAAATAAATAGACCTTACGTATGCAGATACAGAATTCTTTAAAGATAGGAGTGTAGGTAGAAAAGGTCATAAAATGGAAAATGGGATTCTGTATGTGTGCGTGCGTGCGTACATCCCACCCCACCACAGTTGGAGTATTGCATCAGTTGTGGTCAACCCGTTTTAGGAAGGATATTAGAGCCATAGAAAGGGTGCAGTGAAGATTCACTAGAATTAAATCAGGAATGACTAGTTATAATTATAAAGAAAGACTTGAAAATTGGGGCTGTTCTCACTGAAATAATTGATTTAAGGAGGATCTAAAGGAGGTTTTCAAAAAAGGGAACTTTTTTGAGAAGGTAAACATTAAAAGAAAGTTAACACTGGTTGGTGAATTGTTAACTGGTTGGCATAGGCTGAGTATCATCACTAGAAGAACAATGGGGGACTTAGAAGAAATGTTCTTCACAAAGGATTATTAGAACATGGATTGTTTTACCACAAGTAGCTATTGATGCAGAGACTATACCATCATGGACTTATATAAGTACTTCAAATGGAAGAATATAAAAGGATATGAAGAAAGAACAGGAAATAGGGTTAGAGTAGATTGGTGCAGTAGGCTAAATGACCTCCTCCTGTTCTGTAATTTCAGTGATTCTGTTTGTGGGATCTTGCTTTCTGCAAAGTGGCTACCACATTTGCTTTCATAGCAGTCACTGTACTCAAATTAATTCATTGTATGTGAAATTACATGTTTGTGAGAGACCTGACGTGACACTATATAAATGCAAGCCTTTTTTGACCAAACAGGATATATTATGATTTCTTGCATGTGACCACAGTAATTATAGCCAGTCACTGCTCATAACCCACATCTATCCAATGGATTAATGGTACAGAGGATGATGTGGCAATGTTAGTCACAGCAAAAAAGTTTCATTAATATTGAGGGAACATCCATCAACCACTTTTGGTACCTCCACATGCATTGTATAATATCTCTTAAAACAATAGTCATGGCATTTGTTGTAGCAGCCCCAATTTTAATTTACAATGTTAGCAAAAGAAGTAGATGTGAGAAATAATTTCTATTTGTTATCAATGTTAAATTCGGTTTGAGGGTCAGCAACAGCAACTTGCACTTTTATTAAAGCACATTTAGAGGCTGATTCCCACTTTTCAAATGCAGAGGGACAGCTAGAGACTGAACTACGGACAAAATATCATTCTAGTGGGAGACCAAAGTATGGCAGCAATAAAACAGACATAAAGAGGGGAATTTTAACCACCAAAAATGGGTGGGTTTGGGTAATGTGGGATGTTAAAAAAATTTAAAATCTCAAACCCGAACCTGGCCACTTCCGGTTTTGACAGGGGCAGGATCGGGACAGGCAACCAAACCCGCTCCCTGGAGGTGGGTTGGTTATTTAAATATTTTAATGAGGCTGCGTGCCTCAGATTTTATCTCTCTCCCAGTTTTAACCCTGGCCGGCTGGGTTTCCCGGGCCTCGGGAAATCCAGCAGCTAAAGATAGATGAGGACTGCTGCATGGAAGAGGTAAGCGCTTTTCCAGCACTGCTTGTGGGCCAGGAGGAGCAGGAGTAAAACAAACAGTACTGGCAAAATTAATGGGACTAAAAGTCGATAAATCTCAAGGAGCGGATGACCTACATCCTAAGGTTTTGAAAGAGGTGGCCATTGGGATAGTGGACGCACTGGTTGTCATCTTCCAAAATTCTATAGATTCTGGAATGGTTCCTGCAGATTGGAGAATAGCAAATGTAACCCCGCTATTTAAGAAAGGAGGGAGAGAGAAAACGGGGAACTACAGACCTGTTAACCTCACATCAGTAGTTGGGAAAATGCTGGAATCTATTATAAAGGATGCAATAACTGGGCACTTAGAAACTAATAGTAAGATTGGGCAGAGTCAACATGGATTTATGAAAGGGAAATCCTGTTTGACAAACCTATTGGAGTTCTTTGAGGATATAACTAGTGGAGTAGACAAAGGGGAACTGGTAGATGTGGTGTATTTGGATTTTCAGAAGGCCTTCGATAAGGTCCCACATAAGAGGTTGGTGAACAAAATTAGGGCACGTGGAATTGGGGGTAATACACTAGCATGGATTGAGAATTGGTTAACAGACAGAAAACAAAGAGTAGAGATAAACGGGTCTTTTTCAGGATGGCAGGCTGTGACTAGTGGGGTACCGCAAGGATCGGTGCGTGGGCCCCAGCTATTCACAATCTATATCAATGATTTGGATGAGGGGACTAAATGTAACATTTCCAAATTTGCTGATGACACAAAGCTAGGTGGCAGTGTCAGTTGCGAAGAGGATGTGAAGAGGCTTCAAGGGGATCTCGACAGGCTCAGTGAGTGGGCGAGAACATGGCAGATGGATTATAATCTGGATAAATGTGAAGTTATCCACTTTGGTAGAAAAAACAGACAGGCAGAGTATTTCCTAAATGGTGAAAGATTGGGGAATGCAGATGCTCAAAGGGACCTGGGTGTCCTTGTACATGAGTCACTGAAAGTGAATGTGCAGGTGCAGCAAGCCATTAGGAAGGCAAATGGTATCCTGGCCTTCATTACAAGAGGATTTGAGTACAGGAGTAAAGAAGTCTTACTACAATTATATAGGGCCTTGGTGAGACCACACCTGGAGTACTGTTACAATTTTGGTCTCCTTATCTAAGGAAGGATATACTTGCCATAGAGGGAGTGCAACAAAGGTTCACGAGATTGATTCCTGGGATGGCGGGACTGTCGTATGAGAAGAGATTGAGTAAACTAGGCCAGATTCTCTTGAATTCAGAAGAATGAGAGGGGATCGCATTGAAGCATACAAAATTATTACAGGGCTTGATAGGGTGGATGCTGGGAGAATGTTTCCCTTGGCTGGGGAGTCTAGAACCAGGGGCCACAGCCTCAGGATAAAGGGTAGGCCATTCAGGACTGAGATGAGAAGAAATTTCTTCACACAGAGGGTGGTGAATCTTTGGAATTCTCTACCCCAGAGGGCTGTGGAGGCTCAGTCATTGGGTATATTCAAAACAGAAGTCGATAGATTTCTGACTAGTAAGGGCATCAAGGGATATGGTGATAAGGCCGGTGAATGGAATTAAGGCAGAAGATCAGCCATGATCTCATTGAATGGGGGAGCAGGCTCGAAGGGCCGAATGGCCTACTCCTGCTCCTATTTCTTATGTTCTTATGAGTGCTCCCCCGCCTTCCGGCACACCAAGCTAACCAGCTTCCTCCCTGCAATCAGAGCGAACCCCACCGTGATCACCCCCCGACCCTCCAAGCCAAGCTGTGTCCCCCCGCTCCCGGGCTGCGGCCTCTTCTGCAACATTCCCCGCCCGACAGGGAGCCAAACCTGTCAATTAGGCTGGCTTCCAGGCGGAGATCCTGTTGAATGAAAGAACACGAACGCTGTGGAGTTAAAACCCGAACTTCTAGGTTTCCCGACCAGAACTCCTCTCACCCCTCCACAACCCCCCCACCCAGCTTAGAAATCCCACCCAGTAAAGATCGGGGCCAAAATGTTCCAGCATTTGAAACTCAGCTAAATACTTTAGGATTACACATCTACAACAGTAAACATAACCTATAATACAAGATGTAGCTCTGCCAAATTGCAACAGAGGAAAATGTAAATGCATTTTACTGTGAAATATAACCAAATATTCAGCCCTGTACTGTCCCAAACCCCACCAAAAAAGCTTACATAACATTACTGTAGGATTACTGTATTTGAAAACAGTATTGGATTTCCCCTCAAAATGTTTTTTCCAATCTCGGCTAATTTATCCAGAAAAAAGAGAAATCAACTGCTAAATTACCCCTCGTCACTCTTGTTCACTTCCTGATGCTAAAGAACAGCAGAGGTTGGGGAACGGGCGTCTGTTCATCCTATCAACATGGGAATCATGCATAATGAAAGGAGGGCATGCACATTTTATCCAAAGGAGAAACTGAATGAAATTACAGCAGCACTAAAGTATGTCAGAGTTCTTCATTATACAGATGTAAGCATAAGCAAGTAAAAGTGGTAACAGTATCTTAGATTTTTTCCTCCAGTTTGCAAAACTTCATGTATTGAAACATAGAAACATAGGAGCAGGAGTAGGCCATTTGGCCCTTCGAGCCTGCTCCGCCATTCAATATAATCATGGCTGATCCTCCATCTCAATACCATATTCCTGCTCTCTCCCCATACCCCTTGATGCCTTGAAGCAAAACAGATACAGTAGTTCTAAACCAAGAGAAGAAAGAAAAAAGAAAGAACTTGCATTTATATAGCGCCTTTCATGTCCCTGAGATGTTCCAAAGTGCTTTACAACCAATAAATTATATTTGAAGTGTAGTCAAGTTGTTATGTGGGGAAATGCAGCAGCCAGTTTGCACACGGCAAGGTCCCACAAACAGCGATTAGGTAAATGACCAGTTAATATGTTTTGGTGATGTTGGATGAGGGATAAGTGTTGGGCAGAACACCGACAGAACTCCCAAGCTCCTCTTTGAATAGTGTTACCTGAACAGGCAGGTGGGGCCTTGTTTATCATCGTATTTGAAAGATGGCACCTCTGACAATGCAGCACCCCCTCAGTACTGCACTGAAGTGTCGGCCTATGTTGTGTGTTCAAGACCTAGAGTGGGGCTTAACGCCATGACTTTCTAACTCAGAGGTGAGAGTGCTACAATGGAACTAAGCTAGCAAAGCCTAGTACAGGAGATTAAGGAGATAAGGAAATGGAAACATGGCAATTCATCTATCGACACTGATTTTTACATTGATGTCCATGTATTTAATATTAATACACATGAGAAATAGGGAAATATCAGTTACAGAAATGCAACAAAAAATTAAAGAACTTTTTAAATGTTATGGAGAGATATTGTAAACTAATTCATAATGTCTCAATTTAAAAGATAATTAAAAATAAAACCTTGTTGAAAGGTTTCTCAAATAAATATGACAAACCAGTGGATGTGGTGTATTTGGATTTTCAGAAGGCATTTGATAAGCTGCCACACAAGATGTTATTAAACAAAATTAGGGCTCACGGGATTGAGGTAATATACTAGCATGGATTAAGGATTGGTGAACGGACAGAAAACAGAGTAGGAATAAACGGGTCATTTTTTGGTTGGCAGGCTGTAACTAGTGGGGTACAGCAAGGATCAGTGTTTGGGCCTCAGCTATTTACAATCTACATCAATGATTTGGATGAGGGGACCAAATGTAATATATCCAAGTTTGCTGATGATACAAAGCTGGGTGGGAATGTAAGTTGTGAGGAGGATGCTTCAAGGGAATATGGACAGGCTAAGTGAGTGGGCAAGAACATGACAAATGGAAAATAATGTGGAGAAATGTGAAGTTATCCACTTTGGTAGGAAAAATAGAAAAGCAGAGTATTTTTTAAATGGTGAGAGATTGGGAAATGTTAGTGTTCAGAGGGACCTGGGTATCCTTGTACATGAATCACTGAAAGTTAACATGCAGGTACAGCAAGCAATTAGGAAAGCAAATGGTATGTTGGCCTTTATTACAAGAAGATTTGCGTATAAGAGTAAAGATGTCTTACTGCAATTATATAGGGCCCTGGTGAGACCACACCTGAATATTGTGTCCAGTTTTGGTCTCCTTACCTAAGGAAGGATATACTTGCCACAGAGGGAGTGCAATGAAAGTTCACCAGACTGGTTCCTGGGATGTGGGGATTGTCCTATGAGGAGAGATTGAGTAGACTAGGCCTATATTCTCTAGAGTTTAGAAGAATGAGAGGTGATCTCATTGAAACGTACAAAATTCTTACAGGGCTTGGCAGGGTAGATGCAGGGAGGATGTTTCCCCTGGCTGGGGAGTCTAGAACCAGGGGTCACAGTCTCAGAATAATGGGTCAGCCTTTTAGGACTGAGATGAGGAGAAATTTCTTCACTCAGAGGGTGGTGAATCTTTGGAATTCTCTACCCCAGAGGGCTGTGGAGGCTCAGTCATTGAGTATATTCAAGACAGAGATCGATAAATTTTTGAATATTAAGGGAATCGAGGGATATGGGGATAGTGCAGGGAAGTGGAGATGAGGTAGAAGATCAACCATAATCTTATTGAATGGCGGAGCAGGCTCGAAGGGCCAAATGGTCTACTCCTGCTCCTATTTCTTATGTTATGTTCTTATGAATAATTTTCTCTGATCTTCAAAAAACAATTATGTATTATTTCTCACATGGGATTAAATTATTTTGATTTAAGGATTAACTGGCGGGAAAACTCAAGAATATTCAGTGTACATCTAAATTGAGAATTTTGGATATTCCAGCAGAGTCTATGGGATTCAGTAATTTGGAATATTGCGATTTTAAATGGAATATCTGTGGGACTGTTCAATGAAATATAACTTTTTTTTATTTGTTTATGGGATGTGGGTGTCGCTGGCAAGGACAGCATTTATTGCCCATCCTTAATTGCCCTAGAGAAGGTGGTGGTGAGCCGCCTTATTGAACTGCTGCAGTCCATGTGGTGAAGGTACTCCCACAGTGCTGTTAGGGAGGGAGTTCCAGGATTTTGACCCAGCGACGATGAAGGATCGGCGATATATTTCTAAGTCAGGATGGTGTGTGACTCGGAGGGGAACTTGGAGGTGGTGGTGTTCCCATGCGCCTGCTGCCCTTGTCATTCTAGGTGGAAGAGGTCGCAGGTTTGGGAAGTGCTGCCGAAGAAGCCTTGGCAAGTTGCTGCAGTGCATCTTGTAGATGGTACACACTGCAGCCACGGTACGCCGGTGGTGGAGGGAGTGAATGTTTAAGGTGGTGGATGGGCTGCTTTGTCTTGGATGGTGTCGAGCTTCTTGGAGCTGCACTCATCCAGGCAAGTGGAGAGTATTCCATCACACTCCTTACTTGTGCCTTGTAGATGGTGGAAAGGCTTTGGGGAGTCAGGAGGTTAGACACTCGCCGCAGAATACCTAGCCTCTGACCTGCTCTTGATGCCACAGTATTTATGTGGCTGGTCCAGTTAAGTTTCTGGTCAGTGGTGACCCTCAGGATGTTGATGGTGGGGGATTCGGTGATGGTAATGTCATTGAATGTCAAGGGCCGGTGGTTAGACTCTCGCTTGTTGGAGATAGTCATTGCCTGGCACTTCTGTGGTGTGAATGTTACCTGCCACTTATCAGCCCAAGCCTGAATGTCATCCAGGTCTTGTTGCATGCAGGCATGGACTGCTTCATTATCTGAGGAGTTGTGAATGGCACTGAACACTGTGCAGTCATCAGCGAACATCCCCATTTCTGACCTTATGTTGGAGGGAAGCTCATTGATGAAGCTGCTGAAGATGGTTGGGCCTAGGACACTGTCCTGAGGAACTCCTGCAGCGATGTTCTGGGGCTGTGATGATTGACCTTCAACCACCACAACCATCTTCCTTTGTGCTTGGTATGACTCCAGCCAGTGGAGCATTTTCCCCCCGATTCCCATTGACTTCAGTTTTACTAGGGCTCCTTGATGCCACACTCAGTCAAATGCTGCCTTGATGTCAAGGGCAGTCACTCTCACCTCACCTCTGGAATTCAGTTCCTTTGTCCATGTTTGGACCAAGGCTGTAATGAGGTCGGGAGCCGAGTGGTCTTGCCGGAACCCAAACTGGACATCAGTGATCAGGTTATTAGTGAGTAAGTGCCGCTTGATAGCACTGTCGATGACACCTTCCATCACTTTGCTGATGATTGAGAGATGGGGCGGTAATTGGCCGGATTGGATTTGTCCTGCTTTTTGTGAACAGGACATACCTGGGCAGTTTTCCACATTGTCGGATAGATGCCAGTGTTGTAGCTGTACTGGAACAGCTTGGCTAGAGGTGCGGCTAGTTCTGGAGCAGAAGTCTTCAGCACGATAGCTGGAATGTTCTCGGGGCCCATAGCCTTTGCTGTATCCAGTGCGCTCAGCCGTTTCTTGATATCATGTGGAGTGAATCGAATTAGCTGAAGACTGGCTTCTGTGATGGTGGGGACCTCAGGGGTAGGCCGATATGGATCATCCACTCGGCACTTCTGGCTGAAGATGGTTGCAAACGCTTCAGCTTTGTCTATTGCACTCACGTGCTGGGCTCCACCATCATTGAGGATGGGGATATTCATGGAGCTTCCTCCTCCCGTTAGTTGTTTAATGGTCCACCACCATTCACGACTGGATGTGGCAGGACTGCAGAGCTTTGATCTGATCTGTTGATTGTGAGATGGCTTAGCCCTGTCTATAGTATGCTGCTTCCGCTTTTTAGCATGCATGTAGTCCTGTGTTGCAGCTTCCCCAGGTTGGCACCACATTTTTAGGTACGCCTGGTGCTGCTCCTGGCATGCTCTTCTACACTCCTTATTGAACCAGTGTTGGTCCCCTGGCTTGTTGGTAATGGTAGAGTGAGGTTACAGATTGTGGTGGAATACAATTCTGCCGCTGCTGATGGCCCACAGCGCCTCATGGATGCCCAGTTTTGAGCTGCTAGATCTGTTCTGAATCTATCCCATTTAGTACGCTGGTAGTACAATGAGTGGTAACACGATGGAGGGTCTGCACAATGACTGTGCGGTGGTCACTGCTACCAATACTGTCATGGATAGATGCATCTGTGACAGGTAGATTGGTGAGGACGAGGTCAAGTAGGTTTTTCGCTCGTGTTGGTTCTCTCACCACCTGTCGCAGGCCCAGACTGGCAGCTATGTCCTTCAGTCAGTAGTGGTGCTACCGAGCCACTCTTGGTGATGGACATTGAAGTCCCCCACCCAGAGTATATTCTGTGCCATTGCTACTCTGTGCTTCTTCCAAGTGATGTTCAACATGGAGGAGTACTGATTCATCAGCTGAGGGAGTGCGGTAGGTGGTAATCAGCAGGAGGTTTCCATGATTGACCTGAAGCCATGAGACTTCATGGGGTCCGGAGTCAATGTTGAGGACTCCTTCCCGACTGTATACCACTGTGCTGCCACCTCTGGTGGGTCTGTCCTTCTGGTGGGACATACCCACGGATGGTGATGGAGGAGTTTGGGACATTAGCTGAAAGGTATGATTCTGTGAGTATGACCATGTCAGGCTTGACTAGTCTGTGGGACAGCTCTCCCAATTTTAGCACAAGTCCCAAGATGTTGGTGAGGAGGACTTTGCAGGGTTGACTGGGCTGGGTGTGCTGATGCCGTGTCAGTAGCCGGTGTCGAGGTCGATGCCGGGTGGTCCGTCTGGTTTCATTCTTCTTATTGTGTTTCGTAGCGGTTTGTTACAACTGAGTGGCTTGCTAGGCCGTTTCAGAGGGCTGTTAAGAGTCAACCACATTGCTCTGGGTCTGGAGTCACATATAGGCCAGACCAGGTAAGGACGGCAGATTTCCTAAAGGACATTAGTGAACCAGATGGGTTTTTACTGAATTTAAATTCCCCAGCTGCCGTGGTGGGATTAGTCCAGGCCTCTAGATTACTAGCCCAGTGACATTCCCACTATGCTACCGTTCCCATGTGCCTGGTTGTGTGAACAGCCTGCTTATTTTCAGCACGTCAAATTTATTTCAGCATAAAATGTTCTAAATGGTAACTTTCATTGAGTCTGTCTGTATTAAAAAGACTACAAATAAATGTGACACTAAGTGCGCAACCGTTCAAGCAACCAACAGTGTTTTACGCAAGAGCAAAATTACAATAACTGACTTTTTTTTCTATTGCAGCCTAAAGCATCAGCCTGTCATCCTTCGTTATTTAGGGTACTTGATAATTTCTTCAGGTAAGAATAATATGCTGATTTAAACATAGAAGACACTTTGATGTGAAAATCAAAGGGCCTTGCCCCTCCTGATCTCTGTAACCTCCCCAGCCCTACAACCTGAGGGTAAGAACCCTACATATCTAAGTTTGCAGATGGCACTAATTTGGGAGGCACAGTAAGTAGTGCAGATGCAGGACGTTATAAAAGGACATAAGACAGATTAAGTGAGTGGGCCAAACTGTGGCAAATGGAGTACGAGGTAGGGAAGTGTAAGGTCATTCAGTTTGGATCCAAGAAAGACAAAGAGTATTTTCTAAATGGTGAGAAACTAGGAACTGTGGAGGAGCAAAGAGATTTGGGTGTCCATGCACACAAATCACTAAAAGATAGCAATCAAAAAGGTTAATAGAATATTGCTCATTATCTCAAGGGGGCTGGAATACAAAGGGGAGTAATTTATGCTTCACTTGTTTAGAACCTTGGTCATACCCCATGAGTCTGCGTTCAGTTCTGGGTACCACACCTCGGGAACGAGATATTGGTCTTGGAGGGTGTACAGGGCAGATTCACCAGAGTGATACTGGGGTTTAAAGGGTTAAATTATGAGGACAGGTTGCATAAACCTAGCATGTATTTGCTTGCATCTAGAAGATTGAGGGGTGATCTAATTGAGGTGTTCAAATGACATTGACATTTATAAGTTTCTTAAGTGCAACAGAATTCTGAGTTTAATGTTGCAAAACCATTTTTGTTTTTTGAATAATTCATGTTCGAATGTTTGAAGGTATGTAAACAGAATACACAAATAGGTGGAAAATGTGAAATTATGCATATCAAAATCTCTTGAAACTTTTTGAGTCCAAAGTATAAGGAATTTTTTCAGTGAGATATTTCAGATTGGATGCTTATGATTTTGCTGCCCTGAAGTATTTATTATCACTGGTTCCTTTCATTTATAAAGCTTACTGATCATGAGTCCTTTCAGTGGCTAAAGCAAGTGCCACCAGCTCCGGATGTGTGGTCATGCACATCTGGCAGAAAACCAAAGTAAGCTTGCTACATTAACTTAGAATGGCCACCAGCAAGGCCCAGTAAAAACAGGTCTTTCCAGCTGCTGGCATTAAAGAATTTGGCAGGTTTACATTGCGTTTGCTGCTGGCTGCGTGAGACTCGTATATTGGGAGCCAGCGGCATTAGCACAGCATGAAACCAAAATAAAAGCAGCTTGATTTAGAGTCTGAGTCAGAGTTCTATCTTGCATAGTCTCACTGTGATCATTACTTACAAGCAAATTTCTTTATCAGTTTTACGAACACTGTTTGAGAACTATAATACATATTAAATTGCTGAAGTTTAGGATGATTTTGGCACACAATTTTGTAAAACAGCCAAATAGTATTTTTTAAAAAGGTTCAACCTGAAATGTTAAACTCTGAAAACTCTAAAATTTTCTTCTGTTACTCACACTTCTCATTCAAATACCTTTACATTTACTTCCCTTCCAAGCCCCATGTTGACTTCCTCACTGACATGTCCTCCCTTCTCTCTTTTAACCTCTGCACCAAATGACTCCACATCTTCAGTGATTTCAGCCTACATCTAAACCCCAGCCCCCTCTCTTCTGACTTCACCACCCTCCTGCTCTTCCACTTTGTTTCAAACTCACCCTTGATATAAACTTCCCCCACCTATATGCGTGACCAATCCCTCAACCTCCTCTCTTGTGGCCTCTCTGCACCTCACTGCCAACTTCCTCATTTCCCTTATCAACTCACATCCCCTATCCTCCTCCAATCACACTACCCTTCCCTTCCCACCTCCACATCATCACCTCTGCAGACACTTAAAGATCTATCCTTGACTCTCTGCTCTAGCTTATTTTTATGCTGCCCCTTAGCAACACCATCCATTGACACGGTGTCAGCTTCCACATGTACACTGATGACACCCAGCTCTGCCTCTTCACTTCTGATGGCACTATTTGAAGAAGAGCAGGGAGTTCTCCAGGTGTCCTGCCAATATTCTGTCAATCAACACCACCAAATACAGATTATCTGGGCAGTCATTTCCTTCTTGTGGGACCTTGTTGCACAGAAATTGGCTGCCAATAGTGAGACTGGACTTCAAAACTAATGCATTGGTTGTAAAGCATTTTGGGATGTCCTGAGGAAGTTAAAGGGCGTATATAAATTTTTAACTGTTTTGGAGAAAAATACTACACTTTATCTGACGCTGATTACAATAGTGCATTCTATAAATTCAAAACTCTTTCTATTCTGCAAATCATGCTTAGATAAAAATGTGTGTTGTATCCTTGGGGGGAATTTTGCCAGCCCTGGGGAGGCGGGACTGCCGGGAAAATGGCAGAAACTGGGAGCGGGTACCGATCCGCTCCCAACCCGCCTCAGTCCCATCTTCCCGGGAGGCGGGTCCCCGACTCGCGCAGGGACCCATCTCCTTGAGGCGGGAAGGGGCTG
This sequence comes from Squalus acanthias, assembly GCA_030390025.1. NCBI lineage: Eukaryota > Metazoa > Chordata > Chondrichthyes > Squaliformes > Squalidae > Squalus > Squalus acanthias. Next base: position 202,437,414 of record CM059425.1, on the reverse strand, counting down.
AGAGCCAATTAACTGCCTGTTAATGCAGTCTGTACATTGTCACTTTTTTTTCTTTTTAATGTTGTCCCATCCTTTCTGGAAGATTGATTCTTCTGGTACTTCTCCATGCATAAGCCAAGACAGTGTTGGCAGTTTATTCATCAGCGTCGCAGCTAAGCTCAATACTGTCTTCACCCAGTATCCATACATGCCTAATGTCTAGGAGGGGTTAACTAACTAACAGAAAGCAGAGAGTCAGGATAAATGGGTCATCTTCCGGTTGGCAAACGGTAACTAGTGGGGTGCCACAGGGATCGGTGCTGGGGCCTCAACTATTTACAATCTACATTAATGACTTGGATGAAGGGACCGAGTGTAATGTAGCCAAGTTTGCGGATGATACAAAGATGGGTGGGAAAGCAAGTTGTGCAGACGACTCAAAGAATCTGCAAAGGGATATAGACAGGCTAAGTGAGTGGGCAAACATTTGGCAGATAGAGTATAATGTGGGAAAGTGCGAGGTTATCCACTTTGGCAGGAAAAATAAAAAAGCAAATTATTATTTAAATGGAGAGAGATTACAAAATGCTACAGTTCAGAGGGACCTGGGGGTCCTTGTGCATGAAACACAAAAAGTTAGCATGCAGGTACAGCAAGTAATCAAAAGGCAAATGGAATGTTGGCCTTTATTGCAAGGGGGTTGGAGTATAAAAGCAGGGAAGTCCTGCTACAATTGTACAGGGTATTGGTGAGACCACACCTTGAGTACTGCGTACAGTTTTGGTCTCCTTATTTAAGGAAGGATATACTTGCATTGGAGGCAGTTCAGAGACGATTCACACGGTTGATTCCTGAGATGAGGGGGTTGGCTTATGAAGAAAGGTTGAGCAGGTTGGGCCTATACTCATTGGAATTTAGAAGAATGAGAGGTGATCTTATTGAAACATATAAGATACTGAGGGGGCTCGACAAGGTAGATGCAGAGAGGATGTTTCCCCTCGTGGGGAATCTAGAACTCGGGGGCATAGTTTCAGAATAAAGGGTCGCCCTTTTTGAACTGAGATGAGGAGGAATTTCTTATCTGAGGGTCGTAAATCTGTGGAATTCTCTGCCCCAGAGAGCCGTGGAGGCTGGGTCATTAAATACATTTAAGGTGGAGATAGACAATTTTTTACAAGATAAGGGAGTGAAGGGTTATGGGGAGTGGGCAGGGAAGTGGCTTTGAGCCCAAGATCAACCATGATCTTATTGAAGATGGAGCAGGCTCGAGGGGCCAAGTGGCCTATTCCTGCTCCTATTTCTTATGGGATCGGGAGTAGAACCCTGACCACCTCAAGGAGTTGAAACAAGTTGTAGCATCCCTAAAGCCACCCACCTTGGACCTTCCTGATTTGTGTGGTTCCATATTGAGCTTTACCAACTAAGCCATTAGCGGAATCCATTCATGGATCGTAATATGCCATATTTTTGACCATAACGTTTTTGTGGAGCTTTGTTTTGTGGTGTTTTCCATAAGGAGGTGAAAAAAGGGAGCTAGTGTCAACATATATGATTTGTTGAATAAAGTTGCTGATGCTTCCATTGTTTTTAATGCGAGAAGCCAATGAATGGGTATTTTTTAATTAATAATTTGAGTTCCATAAATACAGGACCTGCAGCCAAGGACAAGAGGATAGTGTCTATGAATTGGATAATAAACCTATTATCTAACAACAGTGGTGGGAGAATGCTCTAGAGAACTTTAGGGTACACTATCATTGTTCATATCAAGAGTGAAGAGGCTGGAAGAAATAATTCATGGTTTTTTCAAAGTAATAGATGATGTCTCATTAATTTATTGGAGTTAATCAAACTATGACAGTATATAATAATTTGCGCTAGAACACAAGGCAATAAAATTCTACATTTACAGTGTTAAAGGAAAGTTGGGACTCGTGAAATTAATGGTAAATTAGCTAGCTAGTGTGAACATTATTTGGCAATAGAAATGGAAGGAAATGTTAAATGGGCAAAGCTTTATCTTGGGACAGTGACCAGTGGAGTTCCACAGGAGTCTGTCTGTTTTATGTACTTTGCTGTTTTTATTGCTGAATAGTGTAATAGGTGATCCTACTGCTGATATTCTAAATTTGCTAATGACACCAAGCTAGGTGATGAGTATAAGAGAGATTGGTATAATTCAAAGGAACTAGGACAAATTACATAGAATATACAGCACAGAAACAGACCATTTGGCCCAACCAGTCCATGCTGGCGTTTATGCTCCACTCGAGCCTCCTCCCATCTTTCCTCATCTAACTATCAGCATAACCCTCTATTCCCTTCTCCCTCATATATTTATGTAGCCTCCCCTTAAACGCATCTATACTATTTGCCTTAAGTTCTCCCTGTGGTAGTGAGTTCCACATTCTCACCACTCTGGGTAAAGAAGTTTCTTCTGAATTTCCTATTTAATTTCTTGGTGACTACCTTATATTGATGGCCTCTAGTTTTGCTCTTCCCCACAATTGAATACACTCTCTCTGTGTCTACTCTATCAAAACCTTTCATAATTTTAAAGACCTCTATTTTCAAGAAAAAGAGACGTAGCCTGTTCATCCTTTCCTGATAGGTATAAACTCGCAGTTCTGGTATCATCCTTGTCGATCTTTTTTGCACCCTCTCCAGTGTCGCTATATCCTTTTTATAATATAGCGACCAGAACTGCACAAAGTACTCCAAGTGTGGTCTAACCAAGGTTCGATACAAGTTTCGCTTAACTTCTCTATTTTTCAATTCTATCCTTCTAGTAACAAACCCTAGTGCTTGAGTATTAATTAAGTCGCTTGAGTAAGGAATGGTAGATGGATATTAATGTAAATAACGCATACTGACGTAGAAAACATGAAATAGATACACAATTTATATTTGGTAGCAAAGACTGAAAAAGAAAAAGATTTGGAGATGTTTATTGATCATTCTTAGAATTATAGAACAGAAACAGGCCATTTGGTTCATCAGGTTTGTGTCCATCTTTTTCTCCTTGAGTCATCTAGTTAAATCCCACTCTTCTGCTCACTCCCACTTCCTGCAACTATTTAATTCACTTTTAAAATAATTTGTATTCTATGCTTTATCACCCCTCTAACAATCTAACACTATTTACTTATTCATAATCTTGAAGATCTATAACAGGTTCTGCTTCTTAGCACTAGTGAAAAAAAACCTAACTTTTCAAATCTCTTTTCATAACCACCACCAGGTAATATCCTAGTGAATTTATGCTGCACCTTTTCCATTGCTTTTGTATCCTTCCGAAAACCGCATACACTATTCTAACTGTGCATAAGATCTTGTACAAGTTCAATATCCCTTCCTTACATTTGTATTCTATGCATCTGGATACAAAATCATGAATTCTATTTACCATTTTATGTATTATCTACTTGCACTACCACCTCTAATGACATGAATGTCTGCATGCTAAGGTCACTTTGCTACTCTGCTCCATTCAACATCTTGTCATTTAGGGTGCATTTCTTATCCCAATTCTTGCTTCCAAAATGCATTACTTCAGTTTTCCACATTGAACTACATCTGCCACCTCTATGTTCATATTGCCATCCTGCAGTCTTTCACAATTTTTGTCGTAATTTGCTATATCCCCCATTGAAAGTTTCCTGTTGATGTGAAACTGTTATCAAGGCTAACCAAGCCCTGAGGTACATCTTCGGGACATTTGGTTCTAAGTTGATACAGGTTATAATAACCTTTTTAAAATTAATTGAAAAGGACATATTTAGAATACTTTGTGAAGGTTTTTTTTAATTCATTTTTTTGTGGGATGTGGGCATCGCTGGCAAGGCTAGCATATATTGCCCATCCCTAATTGCCCTTGAGAACGTGGTGGTGAGCCGCCTTCTTGAACCGCTGCAGTCCGTGTGGTGAAGGTACTCCCACAGTGCTGTTAGGTAGGGAGTTCCAGGATTTTGACCCAGCGACGATGAAGGATCGATGATATATTTCTTAGTCAGGATGGTATGTGACTTGGAGGGGAACTTGGAGGTGGTGGTGTTCCCATGCGCCTGCTGCCCTTGTCCTTCTAGGTGGAAGAGGTCACAAGTTTGGGAGGTGCTGCCGAAGAAGCCTTAGCGAGTTGCTGCACTGCATCTTGTAGATGGTACACACTGCAGCCACGGTACACCGGTGGTGGAGAGAGTGAATGTTTAAGGTGGTGGATGGGGTGCTAATCAAACGGGCTACTTTGTCTTGAATGGTGTCGAGCTTCTTGAGTGTTGTTGGAGCTGCACTCATCCAGGCAAGTGGAGAGTATTTCATCACACTCCTGACTTGTGCCTTGTAGATGGTGGAAAGGCTTTGGGGAGTCAGGAGGTGAGACACCTGCTGCAGAATACCCAGCCTCTGACCTGCTCTTGTTGCTAGTGTTTGTGTGGCTGGTCCAGTTAAGTTTCTGGCCGATGGTGACCCCCAGGATATTGATGGTGGGGGATTCGGCGACGGTAATGCTGTTGAATGTCAAGGGGCGGTGGTTAGATGCTCGCTTGTTGGAGATAGTCATTGCCTGTCACTTGTGTGGCGCGAATGTTACCTGCCACTTATCAGCCCAAGCCTGAATGACGTCCAGGTCTTGTTGCATGCAGGCATGGACTGCTTCATTCAGATATACGAAGTAGACTTCAAGCAAAAATGGTTAATGCTATGCTGATTAATTCCTCAAGAGCTGGATCAATACCTGATTAAGACCAGGATTGAAAGCTGAAAGGAGATTTATAGACTTGTATGATCAAATAATTAATTGACCACACTGGTTCTTTTGTTTCTGGACCATGGAAATGTAATTTATGGATTGCAGATGGTCAAGGCTGAATAGCATAGGCTGTATTGTTAGACTAATATGTCTTTAGTTGATGAATGTGCTTATCTTCAAAATGTATGTTCTGTCATGGGATATTTCCCAGCAGCAGACATGCAGAACACCAGTCTTCATAGTCCTCTATCATCACATAACTTTTTCACATGTTTAGCCTCTCCCAGACTCTGCATGTGGGTTCATTAAAGGGGAATCTTCTAATCCAAGCTGGATTTGTCCCTGCAGAGAAACGTTGACTGCCAGATTAGTGATGTGTTTCTGTACCCACAGGTTAGACAGAGAAATGAGAGTGAGTAGGGACTGTTTACAAGATTGCCTTCTTAACAATGAATCACATCTGTGTCAGCTGATATGGCCAGAGAAAAGATGTTTATATTGTAGCCTGGGGTTCCTTTGCACCAACGTAACCAATCTCTCTAGGTTGATCAGTATCTGAAATACATACTTTGGTTCTGTCTTCACAAAGGAGGACACAAATAACCTCCCAGAGATGTCGGGGAACATAGGGTCTAATGAGAAGGAGGAACTGAAAGAAATCAGTATTTGTAGGGAAATAGTGTTAGGGAAATTGACGGGATTGAAGGCCGATAAATCCCCAGGGCCTGATAATCTACATCCTAGGGTACTTAAGGAAGTGGCCCTAGAAGTAGTAGATGCATTGCTGGTCATCTTCCAAAATTCTATGGACTCTGGAACAGTACCCATGGATTGGAGGGTAGCTAATGTTACCCCACTATTCAAAAAAGGTGGTAGAGAGAAAACGGGGAATTATAGACCAGTAAGCCTGACATCGGTAGTGGGGAAAATGCTAGAGTCCATTATAAAAGATGTAATAGCAGAGCACTTGGAAAACAGTGACAGGATCGGACAAAGTCAACATGGATTTACAAAAGGCAAATCGTGCTTGACTAATCTACTGGAATTTTTTGAGGATGTAACTGGTAAAATGGATAAGGGAGAACCAGTGGATGTGGTGTATTTGGACTTTCAGAAGGCTTTCGATAAGGTCCCGCATTAGAGATTAGCGTGTAAAGTTAAGGCACATGGGATTGGGGGCAAGGTATTGACTTGGATAGAGAACTGGTTGGCAGACAGAAAGCAAAAAGTTGGAATAAATGGGTCTTTTTCCGAGTGGCAGGCGGTGACTAGTGGGGTACCGCAGGGATCGGTCCTAGGACCCCAGCTATTCACAATATATATTAATGATCAGGACGATGGAATTGGATGTAATATCTCCAAGTTTGCAGACGACACAAAGCTGGGTGGGAGTGTGTGCCGTGAGGAGGATGCCGAGAAACTCCAGTATGATTTGGACAGGTTGGGTGATTGAGCAGAAGCATGGCAGATGCAATATAATGTGGATAAGTGCGAGGTTATCCACTTTGGTGTCAAAAACAGGAAGGCAGATTATTATCTGAATGGCAATAGATTGGGAGATGGGGAAGTGCAACGAGACCTGGGTGTCCTTGTGCACCAATCGCTGAAGGTAAGCATGCAGGTGCAGCAGGCTGCTAAGAAGGCAAATGGTATGTTGGCCTTCGTAGCAAAAGGGTTCGAGAACAAGGATGTCTTGCTGCAGTTGTACAGGGCCTTGGTGAGACCACATCTTGAGTATTGTGTGCAGTTTTGGTCGCCTTATCTGAGGAAGGATGTTCTTGCCATGGAGAGAGTGCAGCGAAGATTCACCAGGCTGATACCCGGGATGGCAGGAATGGCGTATGAGGAGAGATTGGGTCGATTGGGCTTATACTCACTGGAGTTTAGAAGAATGAGAGGGGATCTCATTGAAACTTATAAAATTCTAACAGGACTAGACAGACTAGATGCGGGAAGGATGTTCCCGATGGCCGGGGAGTCCAGAACCAGGGGTCACAGTCTAAGGATAAGGGGTAGGCCATTTAGGACTGAGATGAGGAGGAATTTCTTCACCCAGAGAGTGGTGAACCTGTGGAATTCTCTACCACAGAAGGCAGTTGAGGCCAATTCATTAAATATATTCAAGAATGAGTTAGATATATTTCTTAAAACTAAAGGGATCAAGGGATATGGAGAGAAGGCAGGGACAGGGTACTGAATTTGGATGATCAGCCATGATCTCATCGAATGGTGGAGCAGGCTCGAGGGGCTGAATGGCCTACTCCTGCTCCTATCTTCTATGTTTCTAAAGGCAGCAGTGCCACTTTGTTTATTATATTGTGCTGCCATCAAAGTCAGGGTTGCCACCTGGAGCAGGGTGATACAGTAAAATGGAGCATAATGTATAACTTAACGGGGGACATTATCTGTTAACTCAGGGTGTGATTTTGTAAAGAAACAGTGTTACACAGCTCGTATCATTAGCACTAGTTTGAAGCTAGTACCCCTGAGAATACTTGAGAACTAATTCCTTATCTGCTACTAGAGAATTAAATAAAATATAGGTTACCCTAAATTAAAAAGGTTTTAATGCTTTATTTCTAATTTTTTTTTTGAAGGGGGTGGGGGTGAATGATAAGGGATATTTGGAGCATAAAATGAAATAGTGTGATAGATGTCTCACTGTGTACAGAAAGAACCTGAGAAGCAAATCTCAACCAGCAATACAAAATAATTCTTCCAGTTTTTAATAAAAACTTCAATTGGAATTGCATATTACATAACAGTGATAATGAACAAAAATAAGTTGTTTAGTGCTGGCCAAAATTAGCTATGTTTTTATTGTTTTAAGTATATTAGTGTCCTCTTTGCACTAGCTGTGCCGAGGATTTGCATATACCAGAAATTTATCCCCTCACTTTGCGGGGGATAGGTGTACTTGCAATACATTCTAGCACTAAAACTACCGTGTGGTGCCCAACAACAAAGAATAATGGTCACTTCTAATCCCAGTAAGTTGGAATCAATACAGTTTCCATTTTACCTTATCTCGTGTTGGGTTTCGTCACGGGTCCTTTCTGGAAATAATAGTTTGGTTTTGATTTAGGAACCTCTGTGGTGTAGCACTGTCTCTTCATCATTACTTGGCTTTATTTTGTTGTCAAACAAATCCTTTTTGTACAGCAAGTTTTACAAAAATAAAATGCCATTTTAAGAGAACAAATGTTTGCCGCTCCCCGTGCTTTTGAAGCGCACCAAGGCAAGGCTATCATTGCTGTCACTTTAAAAAAAAAGTGCTACCACTTGTGTGTTTTTTTTTTAAAAAGTGGTTCATGCAAGAGTAGAAGGCAGATTTATTCACGCCAGCGCAAAGGAAAAGATTAAATGGGATCTGTTGTGTTGCAGTGCATGCTTTATATTGCTAATCTTTTGAAAATGATGATGGGGAGGAGGTGTTGATTTCACTGTGTGATATTTTTTCACAACAGTACATACTTTGTCCTTAGCAAAAGAAAGGAGGATTTTCTGAAAGGCCCATCATTTTTATTGTGTATTCTCGTGCCTGTAATATTAAAAAGATGAAAGGTCCAACCATATTATCAGGATAAAAATAAAGATAGAACAGATGTCAGGATAAGTATGATCTAAATTGCACATTATACTTAGCCATGATGTACTGGGCACTGCATGGTTTAATATGAACAATACTAGTTTCCATTTGCACAGCTGTTTGCTGCTTTCATGCAATGTAATGCGAAGAAGCACGATGCACTTGTCATGCAAAATAGTCTGCATTTAGTTAAATTGGTTAGAAAAACATGTAAAATGTGCTCATTTTGCCAAATTTAAATTAATGTTGATTTGAAACTTACCAAACAGTGTAAATTCAGTGTCTCAATTGTATTTTAAAACTTGCACCAAGAGCTGCACATGAACTGTCTGTGACCTAATTTCTCATTGGGACTAAAGAAAGGCAGGCATTGAGAAGATTCCTTGTCTCTAGATGTAAGCAGCTGAATTTAAAGAGCAGGCAGCTGTATGATTTACGGCGACATATTATTACTCCTGCCTTTCTGTGAAGCACCACCAGATAGCTCTGGATACAAACAGGTTTATTGTTTTGCATGAATACACTGTTAAACTCTGGATGACTGGCATTAATGTGTGCTAATTGTGCGATTTTTGTCTCTTTAAATCGTAAGGGCCATTCTACTAGAGACTGATGGGCATCCTAAAATTATTACCATTATACAAGCATTTACACGGTGTTTTGTTCAAGCTCTGCTGCAGGTGCAGACTCAGGTTAGTTGTTCTTCAGTTTCTAAATGAAAAGAGTAGTTTGTTTTTAAAAGCAATTCATAATTTGAGTTATAGGCAGCACTCATAAATTTAAAATCTGACACTTTAAGGTCTTCATGGTCTCTGGTACTTCAGTCCAGTGGTTATTTGTATGTGAGCCTTGATATTGAGTTACAATAGGTTAGTCAACTGCAAGGGCATTGCAGTCAAGCCCAAGCCTCTCTTCCATTGCATGCTTCCAGTTGAGGTTTCTGGATAATGGAAAATATTTTTTTCCAATCTTTTTTCTGTTTCCCCCAACACTGAGGCCAATTGTTCCCACCTCCATCCTGGCTGAAATCAGTCAACAGCAGGCAGGGATTGTATCTGGCACCTTCCTAGTCAGCTACCTGCTGGCTAAACTTAATTTAGTGTCAGAGCAATGTCCTTGATGATACATGGATTTAACAACAACTTGCATTTTTTTTATTTATGTGGGCATCGCTGGCAAGGCTGTCATTTATAGCCCATTCCCTGGTTGCCCATAGAAGGTGGTGGTGGGCTGCCTTCTTGAACCGCTGCAGTCCTTGTTGTGAGGGGAGCAGTTTGATACAACCGAATGTCTTTGCTAGGCCACTTCATCGGGCAGTTAAGAGTCAACCACGTTGGCGTGGGACTTGAGTCGCATATAGGCCAGACTAGGTAAGGACAGCGGGTTTTCTTCCCTAAAGAACACTAATGAACTAGTTGGGGTTTTACGACAATCCAACAGCTTAATGGTCATTTTTACTGATACCAGCTTTTTAATTCCAGAGTCATATAACATAGAGAAATATCCCAAGGCACTTCACAGAGGTGTAAGGAAAATAATGAACACAAAGCAGAAGAAGGAGATATTAGTACGAGAGACTAAGGGGGTGGCTTTTAAGGAGTGTCTTAAAGGAGGATAGAGACACAGAGGTGGAGAAGCCGAAGGGTTTATGGAAAGATATCCAAAGCAAAGGGCCGAGCTGGCTGAAGGCCCGGCAACCAATGGTGGCTGATGATCAGAAGACCAGAGAGTTGGGGTGGGGGGGGGGGTGGGATGTTTAATCATCCTGGAAAAAGTTACAGAGATAGCGAAGGGCAAGACCATCAAGAGATGTAAATACAACA
>CM059425.1:202066402-202427076 GCA_030390025.1 Squalus acanthias | reverse complement strand
CGGCCGCGCGGGCTCTCTCTCTCCGGCCGCGCGGGCTCTCTGTCTCCTCGGCCGCGCGGGCTCTCTGTCTCCTGCCGCGCGGGCTCTCTGTCTCCCGGCCGCGCGGGCTCGCTCTCTTCCGCCGCAATAAGAAGAAAACCGGCATCAACCTCAGCACCGGCTACGGACACGGCAACGGCACACCCAGCCCAGTCAACCCTACAAAGTCCTTCTTACTAACATCTGGGGATTTGTGCCAAAATTGGGAGAGCTGTCCCACAGACGAGTCAAGCAACAGCCTGACATAGTCATTCTCGCAGAACCATACCTTTCAGCCAATGTCCCAGACTCCTCCATCAGTATCCCTGGGTATGTCCTGTCCCACTGGCAGGACAGACCCACCAGAGGTGGCAACACTGTGGTATACAGTTGGGAGGGAGTGGCCCTGGGAGTTATCAACATTGACTCCGGACCCCATGAAGCCTCATGGCTTCAGGTCAAGCATGGGCAAGGAAACCTCCTGCTGATTCCCACCTACCGCTCTCGCTCAGTTGATGAATGAGTACTCCTCCATGTTGATCACCACTTGGAAGAAGCACTGAGTGTAGCAAGGGCACAGAATGTACTCTGGGTGGGGGACTTCAATGTCCATCACCAAGAGTGGCTCAGTAGCACCACTACTGACCAAGCTGGCTGAGTCCTGAAGGACATAGCTGCCAGACTGGGCCTGCGGCAGGTGGTGAGAGAACCAATACGAGGGAAAAACCTACTTGACCTCATCCTCAACGTCGCAGATGCATCTGTCCATGACAGCATTGCTGGCAGTGACCACTGCACTGTCCTTGTGGAGACAAAGTCCCGTCTTCACACTGAGGACACCCTCCATCGTGTTGTGTGCCACTACCACCGTGCTAAATGGGATAGATTCAGAACAGATCCAACAGCTCAAAACTGGGCATCCATGAGGCACTGTGGGTCATCAGCAGCAGCAGAATTGTATTCCACCACAATCTGTAACCTCATGGCCCAGCATATCCCTCACTCTACCATTACCATCAAGCCAGGGGACCAATCCTGGTTCAATGAGGAGTGTGGAGGAGCATGCCAGGAGCAGCACCAGGCGTACCTAAAAATGAGGTGCCAACCTGGTGAAGCTACAACATGCATGCTAAACAGCGGAAGCAGCATGCTATTGACAGAGCTAAGCGATCACACAACCATTGGATCAGATCAAAGCTCTGCCACATCCAGTTGTGAATGGTGGTGGACAATTAAACAACTAACAGGAGGAGGAGGCTCCATGAACATCACCATCTTCAATATTGGTGGAGCCCAGCACGTGAGTGCAAAAGACAAGGCTGAAGCGTTTGCAACCATCTTCCGCCAGAAATGCCGAGTGGATGATCCATCTCTGCCTCCTCCTGAGGTCCCCACCACCACAGAAGCCAGTCTTCAGCTAATTTGATTCACTCCACGTGATATCAAGAAATGGCTGAACGCACTGGATACAGCAAAGGCTATGGGCCCCGACCACATTCCGACTATGGTGCTGAAGACTTGTGCTCTAGAACTAGCCGCGCCTCTAGCCAAGCTGTTCCAGTACAGCTACAACACTGGCATCTACCTGACAAAGTGGAAAATTGCCCAGGTATGTCCTGTCCACAAAAAGCAGGACAAATCCAAACCAACCAATTAGCGCCCCATCAGTCTATTCCCAATCATCAGCAAAGTGATGGAAGGTGTCATCAACAGTGATATTAAGTGGCACCTACTCACCAATAACCTGCTCACCGATGCTCAGTTTTGGTTCCGCCAGGACCACTCGGCTCCAGATCTCATTACAGCCTTGGTACAAACATGGACAGTCATTGTGGAGACGAAGTCCCATCTTCACACTGAGGACACCCTTCGTCGTGTTGTGTGGCACTACCACCGTTCTAAATGGGATAGATTCAGAACAGATCTAGTAGCTCAAAACTGGGCATCCATGAGGCGCAGTGGGCCATCAGCAGCAGCAGCATTCTATTCCACCACAATCTGTAACCTCATGGCCCGGCACATCCCTCACTCTACCATTACCATCAAGCCAGGGGACCAGTCCTGGTTCAATAAGGAGTGTAGAAGAGCATGCCAGGAGCAGCACCAGGCGTACCTAAAAATGAGGCACCAACCTGGGGAAGCTGCAACACAGGACTACATGCATACTAAACAGCGGAAGCAGCATGCTATAGACAGGGCTAAGCGATCCCACAATCAACGGATCAGATCAAAGCTCTGCAGTCTTGCCACATCCAGTTGTGAATGGTGGTGGACCATTAAACAACTAACGGGAGGAGGAGGCTCCATGAATATCCCCATCCTCAATTATGGTGGAGTCCAGCACGTGAGTGCAAAAGACAAGGCTGAAGCGTTTGCAACCATCTTCAGCGAGAAGTGCCGAGTGGATGATCCATATTGACCTCCTCCTGCGGTCCCCACCATCACAGAAGCCAGTCTTCAGCCAATTCGATTCACTCCACGTGATATCAAGAAACGGCTGAGCGCACTGGATACAGCAAAGGCTATGGGCCCTGACAACATCCCAACTATCGTGCTGAATACTTGTGCTCCAGAACTAGCCGCACCTCTAGCCAAGCTGTTCCAGTACAGCTACAACACTGGCATCTATCCGACAATGTGGAAAACTGCCCAGGTGTGTCCTGTCCACAAAAAGCAGGACAAATCCAATCTGGCCAATTACCGCCCCATCAGTCTACTCTCAACCATCAGCAAAGTGATGGAAGGTGTCATCGACAGTGCTATCAAGCGGCAATTACTCACCAATAACCTGCTCACTGATGCTCAGACTGAATTCCAGAGGTGAGCTGAGAGTGACTGCCCTTGACATCCTGGCAGCATTTGACGGAGTGTGGCATGAAGGAGCCCTAGTAAAACTGAAGTCAATGGGAATCGGGGAAAACTCTCCTGGCTGGAGTCATACTTAGCACAAAGGATGATGGTTGTGGTGATTGAAGGTCAATCATCACAGCCCCAGGACATCGCTGCAGGAGTTCCTCAGGGCAGTGTCCTAGGCCCAACCATCTTCAGCTGCTTCATCAATGACCTTCCCTCCAACATTAGGTCAGAAATGGGGATGTTCGCTGATGACTGCACAGTGTTCAGTGCCATTCACAACTCCTCAGATAATGAAGCAGTCCATGCCCACATGCAACAGGACCTGGACGACCTTCAGGCTTGGGCTGATAAGTGGCAGGTAACATTTGCGCCACAGAAGTGCCAGGCAATGACTATCTCCAACAAGCGAGAGTCTAAACACTGCCCCTTGACATTCAATGGCATTACCATCACCGAATCCCCCACCATCAACATCCTGGGGGGTCACCATTGACCAGAAACTTAACTGGACCAGCCACACAAATACTGTGACAACAAGAGCATGTCCGAGGCTAGGTATTCTGTGGCGAGTGTCTCACCTCCTGACTCCCCAAAGCCTTTCTAGCATCTACAAGGCACAAGTAAGGAGTGTGATGGAATACTCTCCACTTGCCTGGATGAGTGCAGCTCCAACAACACTCAAGAAGCTCGACACCATCCAGGACAAAACAGCCCGCTTGATTGGCACCCCCCTCTACCACCTTAAACATCCACTCCCTCCACCACCGGCGTACCGCGGCTGCAGTGTGTACCATCTACAAGATGCACTGCAGCAACTCGCCAAGGCTTCTTCGGCAGCACCTGCCAAACCCGCGACCTCTTCCACCTAGAAGGACCAGGGCAGCAGACGCATGGGAACACCACCACCTCCAAGTTCCCCTCCAAGTCACACATCATCCTGACTTAGAAGTATATCGCCGATCCTTAATCGTCGCTGGGTCAAAATCCTGGAACTCCCTACCTAACAGCACTGTGGGAGTACCTTCACCACACGGACTGCAGCGATTCAAGAAGGCGGCTCACCACCACCTCATCGAGGGCAATTAGGGATGGGCAATAAATGCTGGCTTTGCCAGCGACGCCCACATCCTATAAAAACGAATTTAAAAAAACTGAATTCTAGAGGTGAGGTGAGAGTGACTGCCCTGGACATCAAGGCAGCATTTGACTGAGTGTGGCATCAAGAAGCTGTAGTAAAATTGAAGTCGATGGGAATCGGGAAAAATTCTCCACTGTCTGGAGTCATATCTAGCACAAAGGAAGATGGTTGTGGTTGTTGGAGGTTAATCATCGCAGCCCCAGGACATCGCTGCAGCAGTTGATCAGGGCAGTGTCCTAGGCCCAACCATCTTCAGCTGATTCATCAATGACCTTCCCTCCATCATAAGGTCAGACGTGGGGATGTTTGCTGATGACTGCACAGTGTTCATGCCACACAAGTGCCAGGCAATGACCATCTCCAACAAGAGAGTGCCTAGCCCCCTCCCTTTGACATTAGCGGGATTACCATCGCCGTATCCCCACCATTAACATCCTGGGAGTCACCATTGACCAGTAACTTAACTGGACCAGTCACACAAATACTGTGGCTAGAAGAATAGGTCAGAGGCTGGGTATTCTGCGGAGCATGTCTCACCTCCTGACTCCCCAAAGTTTTTCCATCATCTACAAGGCACAAGTCAGGAGTGTGATGGAATACTCTCCACTTGCCTGGATGAGTGCAGCTCCAACAGCACTCAAAAAGCTCAACACCATCCAGCACAAAGAAGCCCACTTGATTGACTCCACCACCGTAAATATTCCCTCCCTCCACCACCGGCGCACCATGGCTGCAGTGTGTACCATCTACAAGACGTACTGCAGAGACTCGGCAAGGCTTCTTCGGCAGCACCTCCCAAACCCGCGACCTTTACCACTTAGAAGGATAAGGGCAGCAGGCGCATGGGAACACCACCACCATAAAGGTCCCCTCCAAGTCACACACCATCCTGACTTGGAAATATATTGCCATTCCATCACCGTTGCTGGGTCAAAATCCTGGAACTCGCTCCCTAACAGCACTGTGGGAGTACCTTCACCTCACGGACTGCGCGGTTCAAGAAGGCGGCTCACCACCACCTTTTCGAGGGCAATTAGGGATGGGCAATAAATGCTGGCCTTACCAGCAACGCCCACAGTCCATGAATGAATAATAAAACCCCTATTACGAACTTCCCTTTTGTTCTTTCCTCCCCTCTCCCCTTTCCTGCGTCTGTATTTGTTGAAAACCTGTTACATCTATAACTTTTTCCACTTCTGATGAAAGGTCATCGACCTGAAATGTTAACTCTGTTTCTCTCTCCATTGATGCAGCCTGACCTGCTGAGTTTCCAGCATTTTCTGTTTTTATTTCAGATTTCTAGCATCCGCAGCATTTTGCTTTTGCCAGCTTTGTCATTCCTTTCTTTGACTATCTTATTTCTGATTTGCTCATAAAAGACTTTGTTATTATGCTTCATACTCTATCTGCTCTCCTAATCTCCATTTTTACTTCACTTCTCTGCTTTTGGTATTGCTCTTGGTTTTCTTCTATATTACTAACCTTAATTTTATTGTATGCCTCCTTCTTGGACTTTATATTTGCCCTAATCTCTTTATTTTTCCATGATATTCTGGAATTTGATGCATTTATAATGTACAATATTTTGCATTTATCCACAGAAACCACAAGACAGCTACACAATTGGTTAGGCTACAGACCATTCTGTCCAGTCTTGGGCATCTAACTTTAGAAAGGACGTTGAGGCCATAGAGATGGTGCTGAAGAGATTCACTAAGATGATACCAGGAATGAGAGGCTTTGGTTATGAGCAAAGACTAGAGAAACTGGGGCTCTTTCAATTAGAACAAGAAAGGTTAATTGGAGATCTGGTAGAAGTCTTCAAAATTATGAAGTATTTTGATTAAGTAAATTGGGAGAAACTATTTCCATTGGTTGGTGAGTAGAGGCATAAATTTAAGATCACCAAAGAACAAAAGAGGTTAGAGGATTGTATAGAGCATTGTTAGGACATAGAATGACTTACTAGAAAAAGTGGAAGCAGAATCCTTACAAACGTAGGTCCCCTGCAGTCGGAAACAGGGGAAGTCGTAATGGGGAACAAGGAAATGGCAGATCAATTGAACAAGTACTTTGGTTCGGTGTTTA
The DNA here is from genome assembly GCA_030390025.1 of Squalus acanthias. Classification (NCBI taxonomy): domain Eukaryota; kingdom Metazoa; phylum Chordata; class Chondrichthyes; order Squaliformes; family Squalidae; genus Squalus; species Squalus acanthias. The sequence continues at coordinate 202,420,976 of CM059425.1, read as the reverse complement.
CTGTGGAGGACACACACAACCTGCCGGAAATAAAAGGGGTCAGAGGATCTGGTAAGAGGGAGGAGCTGAGGGAAATCCTTATTAGTCGGGAAAAGGTATTGGGGAAATTGATGGGACTGAAGTCTGAAAAATCCCAGGGGCCTGATGGTCTGCATCCCAGCGTACTTAAGGAGGTGGCCTTGGAAATAGTGGATGCATTGACGATCATTTTCCAACATTCCTTAGACTCTGGATCAGTTCCGATGGAGTGGAGGGTGGCCAATGTAAACCCCTCTTTTTAAAAAAGGAGGGAGGGAGAAAGCAGGGAATTATAGACCGGTCAGCCTGACATCGGTCGTGGGTAAAATGATGGAAGCAATTATTAAAGATGTCATAACAGACCATTTGGAAAGTGGCGACATGATAGGTCCAAGTCAGCATGGATTTGTGAAAGGGAAATCATGCTTGACAAATCTTCTGGAATTTTTTGAGGATGTTTCCAATAGGGTGGACAGGGGGGAACCAGTAGATGTGGTGTATTTGGACTTTCAGAAGGCCTTCGACAAGGTCCCACACAAGAGATTGGTGAGCAAAGTTAAAGCACATGGGATTGGGGGTAATGTGTTGACGTGGATTGAGAACTGGTTGGCACACAGGAAACAAAGAGTAGGAGTAAATGGGTACTTTTCAGAATGGCAGGCAGTGACCAGCGGGGTACCGCAGGGTTCGGTGCTGGGACCCCAGCTGTTTACATTATATATTAATGATTTGGACGAAGGGATTAAATGTAATATCTCCAAATTTGCGGATGACACTAAATTGGGAGGCAGTGTGAACAATGAGGAGGATGCTAGGAGGCTACAGAGTGACTTGGACAGGTTGGGTGAATGGGCAAATGTATGGCAGATGAAGTACAATGTGGATAAATGTGAGGTTATCCACTTTGGTGGTAAAAATAGAGAGGCGGACTATTACCTGAATGGTGGCAGATTAGGGAAAGGGGAGGTGCAACGAGACCTGGGCGTCATGGTACATCAGTCACTGAAGGTGGGAATGCAAGTGCAGCAGGCAGTCAAGAAAGCAAACGGAATGATGGCCTTCATAGTAAGGGGATTTGAGTACAGGAGTAGGGAAGTGATGCTGCAGTTGTACAGGGCCTTGGTGAGGCCACACCTGGAGTATTGTGCGCAGTTTTGGTCTCCTAACTTAAGGAAGGACATTCTTGCTATTGAGGGAGTGCAGCGAAGGTTCACTAGATTGATTCCTGGGATGGCCGCTCTGACATATCAAGAAAGATTGGGTCAACTGAACTTGTATCCTCTGGAGTTCAGAAGAATGAGGGGGGATCTTATAGAGACATTTAAAATCCTGACTGGTTTAGACAAATTAGATGCGGGCAGAATGTTCCCAATGTTAGGGAAAACTAGAACCAGGGGTCACAGTCTAAGGATTAAGGGGAAGCCATTTAAGACTGAGCTGAGGAGGAACTTCTTCACCCAGAGAGTGGTGAATCTATGGAATTCTCTTCCACAGAAGGTTGTTGAGGCCAGTTCGCTAAATATATTCAAAAGGGAGTTAGATATAACACTCACAACTAGGGGGATCAAAGGGTATGGCGAGAAAGCAGGAATGGGGTACTGAGGTAGCATGTTCAGCCATGAACGCATTGAATGGCGGTGCAGGCTCGAAGGACCGAATGGTCTACTCCTGTACCTATTTTCTATGTTTCTAGTTCATGGAATGATACAGCACAGAAGGAGACCATTCAGCCCATCAGGCAAGTGCCAGCTCTTTGAAAGAGCTATCCAATTAGTCCCACTCCCCTGCTCTTTCCCCATAGCTCTCCAAATTTTTCCTTTTGAAGTATATATCCAATTCCTTTTTGAAAGTGACTATTGAATCTGTTTCCACCACCCTTTCAGGCAGTGCATTCCAGATCATAACAACTTGCTGTGTTTAAAAAAAAAAAAAAATTCTCCTTATCTCATCTCCCCTCTAGTTCTTTTGCCGATTATTTTAAATCTGTGTCCTCTGGTTACTGACACTTCTACCAGTGAAACAGTTTCTCCTTATTTACTCTATAAAACCCTTCATAATTTTGAGCACCTGTATTAAATCTCCCCTTAACCTTCTCTTCTCTAAGGAGAACAATCCTAGTTTCTTTAGTCTTTCTATATAACTGAAGTCCCTCATCCCTGGTCTCTCTCTCTTAGGCAGTCCCTCGGAACCGAGGATGACTTGCTTCCACACTAAAAATGAGTTCTCAGGTGACTGATGAGTCCAACGCGGGACCTACAGTCTTTCACAGGTGGGGCAGACGGTGGTTGAAGGGGCGGGTGTATGGGGTGCTTGGGTTGACGTGCGCTCCTTCCGCTGTTTGCACTTGGCTTCCGCTTGCTCCCGGCGAAGAGACTCGAGGTGTTCAGCGCCTTCCCGGATGCTTCTCCTCCACTTTGTGCGGTCTTGGGCCAGGGATTCCCAGGTGTCGGAGGGGATGTTGCACTTTTTTCAAGGAGGCTTTGAGGGTGTCCTTGAAGCGTTTCCTCTGCCCACCTGGGGCTCTCCTGCCGTATCGGAGCTCCGAGTAGAGTGCTTGTTTTGGGAGTCTCGTATCGGGCATGCGGACGATGTGGCCCATCCATCGGAGCTGATCGAGCGTGGTCAAAGCTTCGATGCTGGGGATGTTGGCCTGAGCGAGAACACTGACATTAGTGCACCCATCCTGCCAATGGATTTGCAGGATCTTGCGCAGGCAGCGTTGATGGGACCTCTCCAGTGCTTTGAGGTGCCTGCTGTACATGGTCCATGTACAGCAGGCACCTCAAACCTGCCCCCGCCACACAGTACTGCCCCCCGATTATCAAAATCCACGACGAGGCCTTGGACAACGTAGACCACTTTCCATACCTCGGGAGCCTACTGTCAATAAGGGCAGATATCGATGATGAAGTCCAACACTGCCTTCAGTGTGCCAGTGCAACCTTCAGTCGCCTGAGGAAGAGAGTGTTTGAAGACCAGGACCTCAAACCCAGCACCAAGCTCATGGTCTACAGAGCAGTAGTGATTCCCGCCCTCCTGTACGCTTCAGAGACATGGACCATGTACTCATCCCTGGTATCATTCTACTAAATCTCCTCTGCACCCTCTCCGAGACTTGACATCCTTCCTAAAGTGTGGTGCCCAGAATTGGACACTACTCCAGCTGAGGCCAAACCAGAGATTTATAAAAGTTTAGCATAACTTCCTTGCTTTTATACTCTTATGCTTCTATTTATAAAGACGTATGCTTTTTTAACAGCCTTATCACTTGGTCCTGCCACCTTCAAAAATTTGTGTGTGTGAACCTTCAGGTCTCTCTGTTTTTGCACCCCCTTTAAAATTGTACCATTTAGTCTATATTGCCTCTTCTTGTTCTTCCAAAATGCATCATTTCACACTGCTCTGCATTAAATTTCATCTGCTGTGAGTCTGACCATTTCACCAGTCTGTCGATGCCCTCCAGAAATCTGCTACTATCCTCCTCACTGTTTACTACATTTTCAAGTTTTGTGTCATCTGAAGACTTTCAAATTATGCCCCCTATACCCAAAACCAGGTCATTAATGTATATCAAAAAGAATCAGTGGGATGAAAATAGGGAGAAAAATATAAAAGGGTAAGGGGATGAGACTCACTGAAAGCTTAGTCAGAGCTGGGACAGGCACAGTGGACTTGATGACTACCTCCTGTTCAGTGGCAAAAATGAAAAAAAAAGTTTGCTGTGTTATATCAGCCATTTTAGTTTATGTTCTTTCATTTCAAGTTTTATTCCTTTTCCTTACTTTCAATTAAGTCCCTAAGATTTAAACTTGCGATCAAGAACTTTTGCAGCATCTTTTTTTATATTCACTTGAACTATGTGTATGTTGCACCTAAATATAGTTATTGCAATGTAAAGTTCCTGAGGTAAGCACCCCTTGATATGCTCATTTCAAAGTTTCAGGAAAAACTTTTCTTTCGTAGCATTCCAGTTATTTCTATTTGCCTGGCCATTGGCTTTGCTACTTCCATTGGAACTATGGCTATTTTTTGAGAAATGTACTGTGATATGAATTTAATTTGTACAATCTCTGTCTTCATTCTGAATGAATAGATCTAGTCAGTAATCATTCAGTTCTTTTCAATCTGTTTTTTTGCCTCCCATCTCCTCAGATGCCACTGAAACTCTACTTTCCATATAATCACCAGTCTCTTGTGATGGCACTACTGGTGCATCCTTCAGGTAAAAAATTTTTTTTAAACATCTAGATATCTTTATTATGTTTTCAAACAGCTATTCTGTCACTGCACAAACTCTAGTTAGAAAAAGAAGCAGAATATTTTCTCAATTTTAGCATACCTACTCTTCGGAATGTTGAAATCTATTTCAAGGAAAGATTAATCATTGCTTCACGATTCCTGTTAAAGCAAAACTTGTCCTTTTCTAGATCAAATATGAAAGAGCATGGTGTTTCTAAACTCTTACTGAGATTTTATAGCCATAGACAGGTAGATTGTGATCTAGCTTTCATCATATGGTGAGCTATAACAATGCAGCCACAAAAAAAAATGTAGAATTGCAAATTGAACATAATGGGATAGGTTTTTGTCTTCACCTCCTGGCAGTAATCTGGTGCAGTGGATCGCCTGCCCGTTGTAGAACTCTCTCAATTTTCATTCCATTGATTTCAGTCTACTTCACCAGATTACCACCCAGGTGGTGAAGACAAAAATCTATGCCATAGTCTTTTTTTCTCCTCTTAAAACCCCCTCCAATTTTTTTTCACTGCTTTAGGTTCTTTATGCCACATGTTATTCTCGGACAGAGATCGTGAATTTCTTCCCAATATCTGTCAGTTCATATTTCCAGCATCTGCAGTATTTTGCCAATTAGAGGAAGCGGGTCTGGTGTCGTAATTTGATGACATGTCATCAGCCGGTTTCCTTAAAGGGACCATGTCCAAATTTATTTTGACATTTGCGCTGTCCGTGTTCTACAGCATTGAGGTGCTGCAAACACTGACAATGACTGCACAAAGACACAGGGCTGCACCCAGGCTCTCCCATGACTCCCTCCATATGCTTATGGAGGGAGTCACAGCACACAGGGAGGTTCTCTTCCCTTCCCATGGGCGGAAGACATCTCCCCAAGAGATAAACACAGCCTGGTTGCACATTGCAGAGGAGGGTACAAGCAGGGATGTGGTCAGGAGGACCTGGGTGCAGTGCCGCAAACATTTCAATGATCTCAGTAGATCATGAAACGTTAGTACAAAGCCACACTCAACCTCATCCTGCTGTGTCTCTCATCACATCCCCATCACTGCCTTCCCTACCCTACTCCTGCACATCCTTACTCACACCAACTTACCTTGCACCTCCACCCATCCTTCTCTATCTATATTATCACATCCCCATCTCACTAGCCACCCCTCACACTCACCCTCATCTTAGTGCAATCATACTAACTAACAACTCACAAGGGTAGGCACTTGTGTGTTTTATGCAATGTTCATGTAAAGTTTCTGTTAATGTGGTGTCAAACATTTAAACCTTTATTTTCAACACTTTGTGTTCTTGGACAGATTTGTGTGCACCTTTGGAAGTGTCTTAGTGAGTTGCAGTGAATGGTGAGACATAACAGTACCCCCGCAATGGTGATGAGTGTGAAAGGAATGGCACGGGCATTGTAGGGATGCTTTATGGTGTTGATGTGGAGTGGTGCCAACCTGGCGCATCATGTAGCAGCCAGGGTGTACAGCGTCAAGTGAAGTCTATCTGGCCATGGTGAGGCCATCCCTGGCCTCCCGGGCAGCAATCAGCCAGTTTCCTTAAAGGGACTATGTCCAAATTTATTTATGATGCGGAGATGCCGGTGTTGGACTGGGGTGGACAAAAGTGAGAAGTCGCACAACACCAGGTTATAGTCCAACAGCTTTATTTGAAATCACAAGCTTTCGGAGCGCTGCTCCTTCGTCAGGTGAAGTGAAGAAATGCTGTGCCCATTTGTATTTCTTCACTTCACATGACGAAGGAGCAGCGCTCCGAAAGCTTGTGATTTCAAATAAAGCTGTTGGACTATAACCTGGTGTTGTGCGACTTCTCAAATTTATTTAGACATTTGTGCTGTCAGTGTTCTACAGCATTGAGGTGCTGATGCCCTGTGCAGCATCAGTTGATTGCGGAGAAGGTTGGTGTTGTTGGTGCTGCTGGTGTGCCTGGTGTTCGGGCTAATCGTGGTCAGATTCTGAGGACCAAGGTGAGAGTGTATAAAGTGCACCTATGCCGATGGAATAGATGGCAGGTGAAGTAGAGAAGACAGAAGCGATCTGTCAATGGTGAGAGAGGTAATGAGGTCAGACTGGATGGGGACTTGTGTAAAGACTTGCAGAATTCTGAATCTGTTGTGGAATGCAGTGAGGAACAGCTTGTGGCTGAGGGAAGATATCTCTAAGGTGGGAGCTTTTACTTTACATTTGAAGCTGTCAACTCATCAGCTGACTCAATGGCCACTGAACTCCCGCCTCAGCTTGACAGATGTGATCCACGACCAGCGTGGACCCCATGGACGAGCTGTCAAATGCAAAAGGTAAGCTGAAAATCATTCTTAAGTGGCTCTAAACAAGCCACTAATTACCTGAATTGGGTCCCCCGCCGCTGCCTGTCGGGTCTGCTCAGCGCTGACAGACCCGACATCGGGAAAGGCAAGTGGGAGCGAGTTGACAGCGGGTTCCTGACCCACTGTCAAAAATACCAAATTTCCCAGCCAACCCACCACCAATCCCGCCCGCTGACCCCCCCGGAAATTTCTGGCCTCTGTGCTTGTTTGTTTGTATTTTTCTCCCTCTCTCCATGGCCTTAGCTTCAATGTAGATAAATTAATAGAGGCAGCCAGCTTTGTGGACAATGGCTGCGCTGGGAAAAATTTATATTAACGCTACCGTGTTATATCGACCATCGATATAGTGGGAAAATCACGTTCGCATGAATACTTTCTTTCGAGTTGAGGTTGGATCAGATCAGCCATGATCTCATTGAATGGCGGAGCAGGCTCGAGGGGCCGATTGGTCTACTCCTGCTCCTATTTCTTATGTTCTTATGTTCTTATAAGTCGTGGGGACTGTACTGTCTTTTAATAATTGAGCATTGAATCAAAAAATCCATAAAAATTTAATAATTGTCCATACAAAAATGTGCATTGTTTTAAGTCAGCCTTTATTATGCTCAGAGGAGAATTATCTACGCATTGTAATAATTTTCAAGTCTTATTGTTAATCATTTTCCTGCTCCAAAAAAGTGAATACAGGATTGGATCTTACAGGATTTTGCTCAAATGGTTTTTATGATTCCCTCAACAGACTTTTCTTATTTAGATGCACTCATCCTTAATGATCAGTGACATTTTATTCTCACTTTTCTTTCTGTGTTAATGTGTAAGGAGTTAATTCTGTATTGTTCCAGTTCATGTTGTTCCTGTATGTTCAGGTGCCCTCAGATAAAGAAATGGTTGGACATTATTGAATGGATGTTAATTTCCTTTTGACCTCTCTTGTATTTCTGACAGACATACTGTTGATATAGGCACGCTATTTGAAATGATTTATGGGTAATTGTATTAAACTGATGACCTTTCCTTGTGAGGTTAAACTTTGCAAGATGGCACTGAAATAGGCTGTGGCAGTTCAGTACATAATAAAGAGTTTCTGGAAAGTGATGCATTGCATTGCATTGCAACCTTTTTATATTCATTAATCATTTGTATGTCCAAAAATCTGTTTAAGTAGAAGATGTGTATGTGGGGTATGAAAGCGTAAACCTGGAAGGTGTTTGAGTTGGCTTCTATGATTGCAACAATTATTGGACCAAATAATATTTGTCAAACTTGATAAAGAATATATAAAAGAGGAAGTTAAAAACTGACTAATTCTGACTTTTTTTCTCTCTCCGTGTCTTCCCCTGTCTATTTTCTTTGCTTTACTGTTGTTATTTATAAATTTGTCTGCCTGAACAACTGTGACACTTGTTAGGAAGATATACCGTTATCTTCATGTTTTAGTATATGTACTGTTACATACAAAAGCACTGATCTTAGACTTTTTAAGCACTTTTATCTTTACATAGGAACAGGAGTAGGCCAATCAGCCTCTTGAGCCTTTTCCAGCATTCAGTTTGATAGATCATGGCTGATCTGTGCCATTTACCTGCCTTTGATCTATATCCCTCAATACCTTTACTTAAAAAAATCTATCAATCTCAGCTTTGAAAATTTCTATTGACCCAGCATCCATAGCCTTTTGCAGGGGAGTTTTCCAGATTTCCACTACCATTTGTGTGAAAAAACATTTGCTGATTTCACTCCTAAATGTCCTAGCTCTAATTTTAAGATATTTCCCCCTTCTTCTGCATTCCTCCACCTGAGGAAATAGTTTCTGTATCTACCCTAGCGGATCCCTTTTATCATTTTAAACACCTCAATAAGATCACCCCTCAACTTTCTAAACTGAAGGGTATACAAGCCAAGTTTATGCAACCTGTTCTCAATTTGGTACCCCTATAGTCAAGGTTACAGGAGAATAACTTAAACAGAGGTAAGGATTCAGTGGAGATTCTCTCCAAGTAGCAAGTTCTCATATCAAAAACTCGTATGCGTGGGAGAGTGGCTGTAACATCGCAAGCCACTGTGCTTGTCATCAGTACTTCATGCATGTGCAGTGGCCACGTGTGACGGCCATAAGTGCATGCATACATTCGCTGAATTTTCAAAACTAAAGCTAATCAACATGGTGAGTGGCTCCACAGGGAGTGTGGTAACTTAAGTCACTCTTCCGTAACCTGACTATAGAAGTGTCAAACATAAAAGCATTCCTAACTCCAGGACAGGGCAGACAGCAGATATTGGACTGGATTTTGCTGTTCTAGTAATGGTGAGGCTATCAGTGCTCACCGTTATTACTGGGTAAAACTGACAGCAACTTCTGACGTCCGCACATGCGCAGCTAAATGCATAAATCCGGAAGTTGCTGTCAGTGATACCCTACTCCTCCACAGGCTTTGCTGGTACAGGTTTCGCCAATGGAATCTGCACAGAAATCACCATTAAGTCATGAACTTAGGCTAATTACCTACTATTATCGCACTAAAGACTGATAAAACTTAAGCCGCCTTCAATCAGGAGTAATTGAGTTTTTAATGGCATACTAAGTCATAATTACTGCTGAACAACCTCTCTGGCCCTGAAAAATTAATTTTACAAGTGTGGAGTCTCACTCCCTCAGAAGAAAATTAATGTTGCAGATTTAAAAAAATAATAGTTTTTGTGTTTTGCTCTGTTATGTCTTTCCCTTAATCCTATATGTATGAACCAATCATTATTTTGCTTCCTGTACAATGATTTAAATGTAATTTATATTTCCTGTTGTTTTACTTCCTTCTTTGCTGTCTGTGAGGATTCTCAATCTGATTGGTTGAACAGCTTCCCTGCTGCTCATCACAGATCCCCTGAGGGGGTGCTAAATTCAACCAGACGCCAGAAGAGTAGAAATGTCCATTGACAAGCGCGCGAAAAGGCTGTGGGCAACTGTACGCGAGGTGAACGGTGAAAGCCGTTCCTTCGCAGCTCACAGTAAAATCCAGACCAATGTCAAAACATCATCATGCCTGCTGAGTTGGACCCCTTATGTCTGCTGCTGTCTCAGGAAAAGGTGACCAGCTTCTGGGATATTTTTGCAAAGGAGAATAGGAGATACCAGTCGCCTAAGCACTGGAACGTGGCTAAAGTTCTAATGATCTTTGATGAACTGGAAGAAATAACTGTGTCTTCAGTGAGGGAACACTCTTATGTTAGCAAGAGCAACTGACCATGAAACAAACTAACTTTTTACCGTGCTAACAGTAAAAAGAAAAGAAAGACTTGCATTTATATAGCGCCTTTCACGACCACCGGATGTCTCAAAGCGCTTTACAGCCAATGACGTACTTTTGGAGTGTAGTCACTGTTGTAATCTGGGATACACGGCAGCCAATTTGCGCACAGCAAGCTCCCACAAACAGCAATGTGATAATGACCACGTAATCTGTTTTTGTTATGTTAATTAAGGTATAAATATTGGCCAGGACACCAGGGATAACTCCCCTGCTCTTCTTCGAAACAGTGCCATGGGATCTTTTTACGTCCACCTGAGAGAGCAGACGGGGCCTTAGTTTAATGTCTCATCCGAAAGACGGCACCTCCTACAGTGCAGCACTCCCTCAGCACTGCACTGGAGTGTCAGCCTAGGTTTTTGTGCTCAAGTGCCTTGAACCCACAACCTTCTGACTCAGAGGCGAGTGTGCTACCAACTGAGCCACAGCTGACACTCAACTACAACAAGCGACAAATGCTCTCTAGTATTATTGTTAAGTGTGATGAAATCAGTTGGATGACTGCCTCAACCTTCTTTCATATTTGTGTTTTATTCAGACCTTTAGCAGCCATTATGAGGGGACATCCCAGAAAGGAGGGGGTCCATGCTTATTCTGGTGCCCAAAAAATACTTCTTTATGGATACGATATTCATCTATTTATCTCTAGAAGTGGTAGAAGATTTTGGACAGTTATCTGGTTGTTTTATGTCCTGTATAAAAAAAATAAAAAAAAAATCTGCAGTAATTTTATTGTGCAGTCAAGGACAGTGCTGAAATACAGATATACTATTGGGTAGATCAGTTCAGATTCTTGGTATTTTGGCTTTTCCCCTGTTGATTTACTATATAAAAGATGGTAGCTGGAGAAGATGTGTAATAAGAACTTGGGAAGAGGCAAAGTAACTGTGGATGCAGCAGTACTTTATTCCCTACTTTAACACAAGTGTTAGGGGTAGAAATTAGGTCGCGCCCCATTTGGGGCGCAAATATCGTCCGGACGCAAATATTAGCGCCTGGCGCTAATTATCGGCACTGACGGGAAACTTCACTTTTACCGCCCCGGGAGGTGAGTGGAGCGCTAAAGCAGGCGCTGCACACCTCTCAAGGCGCAAAGGCCGAGCAGTGAGGCGCTAACTCGGAGCGCTGGCGAAGCTCATGTAATGTCAGTCAGCAATGGAACACACACACACTGGCACGGGCCAGTTCTTAAAGGGGATGGTTAATCTTGCTTTCCATCCACATCCTGTTCATTGCTGCCTTGAATCTCGGCCTGGAGAGACTTGCACATCAAATGTGCTGGAAAGAACAATGGAGAGCACCAGGCAAAGAGCTCAGTGTGCAGCTCCCACGGTCTCTGCTAAATCGATACAAGGAATGGCAAATCAAAATGAACCTGCAAAGTGCTGCTCAGTACCCAAAACTCCTTCACACAACGTTGAATCTCTCCAGAAGTCTCTCCCTCTCTCTCTCAGAATGCGTAGTTCAAAAATGCCACCAACAATAAAAGACAGGAAGAGGCCCCCTTTAAATAGCGCCCCCCCCAGCCCCACAGCGATTGATAGCGTTCCAGTCTTCTGGTCGTTGGAAGCGCCAGGCGGTAAGGCAGGGGGCGCCACTCAATTTCCGCTACGGGGCGCCCCAAGGGCGTTGCACCATGGAATGATGTCACAATCTGCGCGCGCAGGTGGTCGCAGCGGTAAGTTTTAGCGCCGCCGCACAATCTCAAGTTAAGTTCTCGAGCGGCGCAAACATCGCTGCGCCCGGGCGTTAGCGGCTTTGCGCCCCATTAGCGCCCACTTAAGGCGCTAACGGGTGGCGCAACCAAGTGAATTTTTACCCCTTAATGTTTAGAATAAGTAGATTAATACTTCTATTAAATAGAGGACAGAGGAATGTATTCATCCACTAATAGTAATTTCCAATCTTTGGTTCCAAAACATTTGATTTAGTAGTTTGGTCATGTTAGAAAACTTGATTTTTATGTTATTTTCAGCTCCTATACATTGGCCCGTATTTTCCGATCGCAGGCCTCCCACGGGCGGAGGCCTGCGATCTGGAAAAATCTGCGCCCTTACCTGAGGGCTCCCGGGACGCACACACTTCCGCTCCTGGGCCTCACCAAACTGCAAGTGCACAGGGCCCATGTATCCCAGGGGCGCATGTAGTTCGCAGCGTCCCTGGGATCATGTGGGCCATGGGGAGCCAATCACAGAAGGGAATCTCCCTTCATACATTTGACAGGAAGACCTGTCAAATATATGAATGGAGATCAATGAAAAAACAGTAAAACTTATAAATACATTTTTTTTTAAAACATCACATTTTTAAAATGACTTGAAATTACAATAAATTAAGTATTTTAAACAAAAATTTAAGTTTTTGAAAAAAATAATTAAAGTTTTTTACGGGGCTAAAAATAAAATTACTTTTTGTAAAGTATTTTTAAATGATAAATCAGTGAAAAAAATTTTTTTTTTTTACTTTTTTCAACTCTTAACCTGGTAAAAGCAGGCCTTACGCCTGCTTTTACCAGGCGTAAGAATTGTAAGGGTTTTCTGCGGGTGGAGGGTTTCCAAAAAGCGGAACTATCCGCCCGCAGAGGCCCTGCTCCAGTGCAGCCGGAGGATCTGTCAAGACCATTCTTGACAGATCGGAAATGCCGGTTTTCAGCGCATGCGCTGTGCATGCCTGAAACCGGCATTTCCGATGTCCCTATGGGTGGGTACACAGCGCATACCCACCCGTAGGGATCGGAATATCCGGCCCATTGTTCTTACCTAATGAAGGATCCAAGATAATATAAATATATTTTGTGCAGTAATCTGCAATGAACTCAACGATGTACTGTAGAATTATGAGTCTCTTAATATCCTATAAAGTGATATTGATTTAAGAAAATATTTCTTCTGCTCAGAAGTGAGCTAAACCCATTGCTGTGGTAGTAGACATTTGGATGGCTCCACAGAGCAAAGCCAGATTCTTTCCTTTACTTTAAATCAGGAAAGAATATAAGGGCTGATTTTCCTGTCTCCCTTTGCAGCAGCGCTGGACAGGCATAAATTTACTGTTCAGGGCCATTAACAATATCTGAGGAATCCCCAATGCAGACCCATTCTCGGACTAGGTCTCGCAGTGGAAAGTAGGGAAAAAAATAGGAACACAGCTTCAGGCCTGAGAGGTCCACTGGGAAAGTTTTTTTGCCTTGGAGTGGTCCTCTTCAGCAAGCTGATGAGCCCCTTCTCACCCTTCAAACTGAGGAGGGTCCTGGCCCAGTTCCCAGTGTCAGCCTCATGGGTTCCTTTATGTCTGGCTGCCCCTTGATTACAGAGAACAGAAAATTGAGTGGGTGGAGGGAGGCCAGGAATGCCCCCCTATGCCTCAGTAGCATCTGTTGTTGACCAGTGAGTGGTCTATTAGAGTTTGATGTGGTCCAGGCACATTTGACAAGGGTTGGCTAAATCTGTTGTGAGCTAGAAATGCTCAAGGCTGCACTCTGGAATTGAAATGGGGGAACACCTTAGGAAGAAGAACCTGGATGGCAGACGTTAAGGTTTTGCTGGCGACGGGTATCAACTATGGAGGTGAGAGAGGGTTGATCAAATCAACAGCTATAGAACTACCATGACAAATGGAGGGCCAAAGGCTTAACAGTTGGGAGTTTTAAAGTACAGTTGTGAGTGACTTAGGGAGAGTTTTATTCTAGGGCATGTGGGTGGTGAGGGATACAAGAAAGTGGTCAGAAATGGTCTTGCCCGTGATTGAGGCCCGGGCATAGCTGAGCCACAGGAGATGGAAGACAGACGGGGATGGCCATATATATGGGTAGGAGAGTTTATATAGAGGGAGAGGTTGTTGCAGGACAGGAGGGCGGTGAACACAGAGGACAAGGGTAGCTGAGATGGAGACTAAATCACTGAGGATAAGAGATCTCTCAGTGCAGAGGCTGATAGAGGAAAAGAGGGAGGATATCTCCCCACTTGTGTACCATTAGGGTGACTAAGGGAAGTCAGGGGGAGGAATATAACAGTTACCAGGGCCTTGAAATTACACAGTGTGAATTTTAGTGTGTGCAATGTCTTTGTCTGTTATTTTAATGGTGACTTTAACCTTTTTATTATACAAAAATACATTGTGTTCATACACTAATATCTGTACAATGTAATTTCAAGGTCTAACTGTCAGGCTGCTTTTTGTGTTGGTATGTCTTTGTTGCTCTAGATCTAAATTCTGTGAAGATGAGGTTTATTAGAATAGAGCTTCTGGTCAGAATCATTTAACCAGACTCTTCCATAAATTGTGAAAATATAAAAGAACAGCTGTGTATGTATAAATTTATTATAATATCTGGTTAGGTATAGAATTTGAAAACATTTTGTATGAGGACTTTGAATAGTCTAAGATCTACTCTAAGTATATATTTCTGTTTGGTTATTTAGTGATTGTTCAATAAATTCAGTTGGCAGTCATAAAGCCTACAAAATTTGCTGCTTCTTGAAGCTGTGAGGAGAATCATAGCCTAAAATATACCCAGGTAAAAAGACTCAAAACCTAACAAGCACGTCATGATGGAAAAGAAATTGGTAGCCTTAGTTCCATCCAGGCATTTTTATTTTATTCTACATTTTATCTGATTATGGTATTTTCCCAACAACTTTGACTAGATCAACGCTTCCAGTTAGATGAAAGTTCCTATATGCATGCAGTCAGCTTCTGTATGCATTCAGTCTTGCTTGCAAGCCATGTTACTAATAACTTTTTAATCATATGCCTGGACGATCCAAACTAAATTAAGTAAATAAAAGGATAACTGGGGAATGAAAACAGTTAAAATCAGGAAAATAGCTATAGAAATTGACCACCTAGTTTCTGCCATGAAGGTGTAGCATTTTGTTCTTTCTATTAAGATAATTACAACTGCAGGTATACATTGATAATTCAGTCATAAAATGTATGACTCATGCAGAAGTTTGCAAAGATATATAGGCGTAGATTGAATTAAGCTACTGAGACCATTTTATACACTATTATTGGGGGCATCCAGAAAGCATGACTGGGCATGGAAGTCATTAAGTGAAGGCATGGGACTTTGGGGCCATTCATACTTGTTTCCAGGGGCATTAACAGTGGCAACAGCTTGCACTTGTATAGCAACTTTTAACATAATAAAATCTTCCCAACGCTTCACAAAGGAGAGAACAGACTGAGTGATAATAGAAGAATTGGGAGAGCTGATCAAAAGCATGGACAAAAAGATTTTGAAGAAGCTTTTAAAATCGGGGAGGGAAGTGGCAAGGCAACTAGATTTAGTAATGGAGTTTGAGAGCAGGTCTAGACGTTTGAAAGCAATGCTACCAATTGAGGAATGCTGGGATGGAAAGTTACAGAGGAGTCAGAGGTGTGGGCCAGACGTAGGGCTGGAGGAAGCTGCAGAGGTACCGTGGGGCGAGACCATGGAAGGACTTGTAATGAAGACAATGATTTTCAATTTGGTGCACTGGAAGACCGGGATCCAGTAAAGTTGAGGGGTGATGGGTAAGCAGAACTTGAGTAAATGAGGCAAAGGAGAAAGCCAATGATGGAACCTTGGTGCACACCGAAGGTGAATATATTCATTTAGGAAGGATGTCAAGGCCATGGAGAGAGTGCAGAAGGGATTCACTAGGATGATATCCGGGATCAGAAGCTTTAGTTAGGAGGCACTGGGGTTCTTTTCACTGAAACAAAGACGGTTAAGAGGAGACCAAAATTATCCAAGGTAAATAGGAAAAAATATTTTTGCTGTCAATAAGTCAGCAACTAGACAGCATAATTTTAAGATAATCAGACGAATGAAGGGAGAAGGAGAATTTTTTATTAATGCAGAGGAATTTTAGGTTATGGGATTCCCTAATAGAAACAATAGAAGCACAATCCATAATCACTTTTAAAAGGAAAATGGGTAATTATTTGTTAAAATTAAAAGGACAGGGAAATGGGACTAAATGGATAGCTCTTTGATGGTTGGTACAGGTGCAATGGGCTGAATGGCCTGTGCTTTAAAAATACAGTGATAGGCAGGAGGAGTAACTATTACTGAATATGTACTGGCTCTATTGAGATAAGTAGGAGACAAACCAGATGTGGGTAGTCCTTTAGAAATGGATCACAGAGAATGGTGGTGTTATCGATGTTGAATACCAAGGAGAGGACAAGGAGGTACAGTGGTGGATGGCTGAAGATACTCCCAGTGGCGGCTTTGGGTAAGTTAGTTGTAGTACCTTGGGTAGAGTGGAAATCATTCATTCTCCTTTCTCTCTTTCCCCTGTTCTCCAGTATTCAGCTGTTTGGCTCACTGGAACAATCTGTGTCTGTGTTAATTTGTGGTACAATTACTTTGCTAGTGTCTAATTCTCAAAGTGGCCCAGATCAGTAGTAATCTAACTTGAGAAAAGAAGCACATTTAACAAAAATACATCTCATTGAAATTTTGACAGTGATGTATGGTTTGGTGATACATTTTAGCTGGATAGCTGATTTAATTTATTTATTATTGCCAGATAAATCACACTGTTTAAAACTTGTTTTACTTTGTGTCCGTCTAGTCCCTTTGCTTGATTTCAGTCAAGATTTATTTTAGTGTTTAAATTACCACAGACTGTTATTGTCTTAGATTGCCTTCAATAGTAACTTTCAAAAGGGAATTCGATATACACTTAAAAAGGAAAAATTTGCAGGCCTATGGGGAAAGAGCGGGGGAGTGGGACTAATTGGATAGCTCTTTCAAAGAGCCGGCACAGGCATGATGGGCTGAATGGCCTCCTTCTATGCTGTTAAGATTCTATATCCATTCTGTTTGGAGCAAAATATAGCAATTCACACTTCAGTATTAGGCATGTTACAATTTATGCACATCACCAAGGTTCCCTCTAAGCTGTGCAGCTCTCTGCCGGTCCCACGCAGCCCGGGACCGGCTCTTCCTATGTTCGATTTTGCGGCGTGTGCGAAACTGTGAATGGGCTGTTCACCCCCCAAAAAAATTAGGGGGAACATTGCACATCACCCTTTGTTTTATATTTTATCAAAGGTTGGCTATCAAATTATTGGTAAATAATCCAGATTCAGCTAGTATATGCATTACTACTTCGGATGCATAGTAGAACAACATGTGAGGTTTCATCTACCAGATGGTTACATAATCATGGCAAATTGGATATAGGCCACTAAACTATTCAAAACAAATTCTATAAAAAGTAGTACAGTATAAATGGAACGCATGCTGGGTTATAACTAGGTCTGAACGAGGGCTCTGGGGGTACATTGTAGAATCCACAATAGATTAGGATATGGTTTCACTCTGTTTTGGAATCTTTCATTGTTCAATAGAAAGTAAAGAAATTGTGACAAGATGGCATCAGTCTCTGAAAACTGTAGTGACCCTTTTTTTGCATCAAAAAATTTAAAATTGTTGAGTATCTTTTGTTTATTTGGGAAAACAAATTATAGAATTTATTTCAGTATACTGTATACAACAGAAAATGTGTTTTGGAAGCTGAGAATGTTAACTGTATAACGAAGATTCCTTTACAAATGGAAGGAATAGACTTGATGGGCTGAGTTTTCTTGTTTCATTATCCTTATGATCTCTTATAAACATGTTTACCCAGAGCAACAATTGTCATACAAGGTTTGTGTGAAAGACAGTGTTTTCACACAGGTGTGGTCAGACCAGTAAGGCTAAGGTTGCAAGGGTTTTTATGATTCTGTTCAGACCCTTCCATTTAATCTTCCACATTCCTTTAAATTTCACCTACAATGCAATTTTCTGCTTGCACTGCTAATGCACGTGTCCAAATCTGCACAACAGCCATGCATAAATATAATGAGCTGACCACAGAAAGATGCATAAAACCAGCACAGCTCTTCAGGTGAGCTTTGTATCCGTTTCTAACCATTCAGAATGAATCTGCACCTGTGTTAGAAAATCTACTCTGCAGTGTCCAGAGACTGAATCATCCCTCATCCTGTCCAAAGGGACTGCTTGAATTGTGGGAGAGTTACAAAAATAAAATGTATAGAAACATTCTTTGAAAGAAGTCCAGTTCCACATACAATAGGGATATTGTTATCCCACAGGGCTAAATCTCTTGGGACATTGTCTCTAAGAAAATTACACTGAGCTCTGGTTGTGCTCTGTGTTCTTTGACCAGCAGAGACTGCAATGAGACCCATATGGTGGACCTCATCAGAATTGTGGAATGTTTGACTTGAATTGTCCCAACCAAGGCCGGCCATAGGGAAAATGGCGCCCTGGGTGAACTTGTATTTAGGCGCCCTTTCTTTGAGTTTAAGAATGTAGAAATTTCAGAAATAAAGCTGTAATCTCAAAGGTTTTTTATAATTTAAATAATAAATGATATAAGTCATAAAAAAATGACATATATAAGTGACAAATAAACTAAACATTAAATTAAACACTAAACTAATAAATAGCAATAACAAATAAAAAAAACTTTGTTCACCAAGATATTTTGAGCCACATCATTCTTGATAGGATGGCCAGCAAAGATAGCCTGTCGTCTTCCATGGTCGATTGCAAATATGTTTTTATGAGCTCTAACTTCAAGAAGCTCCGTTCGCTGCTCACCACCGATAGGACATGGTTAACAGGATCCTGAGTGCTATCCATGTGTTTGGGAACTTGCTCTTGAAACTCGAAGTTTGCTCTTCTTGAGCACTACAGTCCTTTGGAAGCAGACTTTGGAGATAGCCAAGTTCTTTGCAGAGATCAACGCTGTTAATGTCAGACCCTCTTGACCACGGTGCCCCCCTGATCATGGCGCCTGGGCGGTCGCCCATCCGTAAGGCCGGCTCTAGTCCCAACTAGGCAGTATCCACAGGAAATTTGATGAGGCGAGTGCATTGCAGCAAAACCTGATCCTGCTTTCATCATCTGAAATGCACTTTCT
Source organism: Squalus acanthias (assembly GCA_030390025.1). Lineage (NCBI taxonomy): Eukaryota > Metazoa > Chordata > Chondrichthyes > Squaliformes > Squalidae > Squalus > Squalus acanthias. The sequence continues at coordinate 202,402,131 of CM059425.1, read as the reverse complement.
AGCAGGACTCACTAGTTAGCAATGAGGAGCAGGAGCCCAGGAATGTTGATGCCACTCGTAGCATCCCAGTTGCTGCCCTGGCTAACTCAACACAAACCAGGGATTGAATCAGAAACCTTCTCATCTTAATGGTTTAGTGCCACAGCATATGTATTTACCCAGTAGGCCATCAGGAAAGCTTGTTCCCACTAATGTTCTTGTAGTGTGCATGTTATTGTTGTGTATTATTATGATTGTGTTCTTTCTACGGCTTTCTTATGCATATTATGTATTAAAGTGGGTTAAACTGTGATACAGATTAGAATGTATGTGTTTTTAGTGTTTATCTTCAAATTGGACTTCTGTTTGTAGTTTCCACACATTGAGCAACTGTAGTGCCATAAAAGTCGACATCCAATGGGATTAAGTGTTTCACCAGTAAGCCCCTCATTAGGACAGATGTGGTTCTTGGCACTGAAACATACAGGCTAAACTTTGTATTTTAAGCGTACAATGCTTTGGCACATCCAAGTGTTGGAACTTGGGTGTGTGCTTGCAGTTTCTCATACTGAGTTACCAATCTCAGCTGTACCTTCATGGGCAGGTGGCAAATAAACATTAGGCCATGCTCCCGTGGAGAGGGAGGAAAAATCATAAGGAGCATCACTGTAGTCATATATCTCCTAATGACTGGATTTAGAGTGCCAATCGAAGAGGTTGCTCACCCACCCATCCTCTTGGCCAAGGATGGTGAGTGGCTTCTCACCTTGGGAGACTTTAACCTGTGCATGAACTGATCCTGCCCTTTGCAATTTCTCAGCCCTCCTCTTCTCCAATGACTTGATCCTCCACATCAACTCACACGTATAGCTAGCTTCGAAACCATTCCATCACACAATGCCTTGCACTTCACAATTACCTCTGAATACATTTTTGTCCTTTTCCTCATTCATATATTCCTGCCTATCCTAAATCACACGACCCTTTAGTTCAACTCTTGGAAAAAATAGCATCCGAACTATCTAATGGTGGCCATTTCCAGCTTTCATCTCCCCATCTCTGCTGTACCATCTGCACCACCATCAGAGCTTCCATCAATATGTTCGACAGCTGCTTCACCTCCACCTTCAATGCCCTCTTCACCACCAGGTCTGAGATTGCCCTCTCTTTCCTCCAGTTTCGAGGTTGTGGGCTGCAATCTTGAGAACATATGCACACATTGACACACTGTCCATCAGCAGATCTGTATTGAGCATCTCAAACAGTATCACTACTCATTCTCTATGGCCAAATCCTCCTGCTCTAGGGTCATAATAGAAAGCAAGACCATCCCCAAATCCTTAACTCGTCTTCTTTGGGATGTTTTACTACATTAAAGATGCTATATAATTGCAAGTTGTTGTCTCAACCCACACCCTACATTTCTCTGACTCTGAATTACTACTCTACCATTGGAGGCTGTTACTTCAGTTATTATGCCCTTTTTTGGAAACATTTGTCAAAACCTTGCCTTGCCACCTCTTCCTTCAAAAAGCTCTCTCTTCAACTCTGCTTTCTGGGCTATTGTCCATAATCTTTTCTGTTTCCTGTTCCCTAAAGTATTCTGGGATATTCTTCTATTTAAGGGTTCTATAGAAATCCAAATTGTTGTAAATATAAGTTAAATAGTTGCCTCTATCCATATTTTTAGTTTGTGTCACATATAATCATTCTTTTTTCAAAAAAAATTCTTCAGATGTGTCATCTGCTGCCTGGACCCAGCACCTAATAAGTATTGTTCAAATTTTGAAGAGGATTGTACAGGATAAAGAAGTCACACGGTGAGCTTTTAGCTTTGCTACAATTTATTTTCGGCAAATGAGAACTTTTGAAACCTTTTCAAAGAAGCTCTTATTTCTATTCCTTGAGTCGGCACAAGAGATCTTTGTTCTCTGAAAATTTGTCCTGTTTCAACAGTTACCTGTGTTGTAATAATACACTGATGGTTAAAGGCCATGTTTATTTAATTAAAAAGTCAGTTTCTTAATCTTTCACATCTCCTGTGACATGTGAACGACTCCAGGCTATGATCTGAGACCTTAATGTAAACATTTTGTATTTTTACTCCTTTTCTTAGAAAACTGCTGTGAAATTTTATCACAGAGAATTTGATCCTTTTAACTGCATGATTCAGTCTTCATCAGTCAGAGCCCAGTATTGTATTACTAAGGGTGTGAAGTTGCAATTACCTATTGTATATTCCTACAGTACTCAAGATTACTAACTTCTCTCTAAGCATTTATGATCTTTAATTAGATGGCTATCTGTTTTATGAAGACTTACAACTATGGTTATTATGTCACATCATTATCAACATTAGTGATTCTGAAAGAGAGCTCTGACACAGCATCCAACTGAGGTCTTGAGATGGGACCAAAATGGCAATGTGGAATTCAGGGAGATTCCTGTTTTCATCATCTACCAGAGGGGTCTTGTGAATGATGAGTGCTTGTAATGCAGTTGGCATAAGACATTTAAAGGAGAAATCTACTCTTCTAAATCTCAGTAGTCTGCTTACCAAATCCTTCAAAAAGCATTCTAGCCAACATACTGCTGAATTGTGGAGAAATCCAACTTATCATAATAGATATTTTCACAGCTGGACAATGTAATTGCATAGCTATCCTGCAATGCATTCTGGATAGAGGCAGGTAGCTTTAAGTGTATTACTGGTTGTGGTGGTTGGAGGTCAATCATCACAGCCCCAGGACATCGCTGCAGGAGTTCCTCAGGGCAGTGTCCTAGGCCCAACCATCTTCAGCTGCTTCATCAATGACCTTCCCTCCAACATAAGGTCAGAAATGGGGATGTTCGCTGATGACAACACAGTGTTCAGTGCCATTCACAACTCCTCAGATAATGAAGCAGTCCATGCCCACATGCAACAGGACCTGGATGATGTTGGCTTGGGCTGATAAGTGGCAGGTAACATTTGCGCCACAGAAGTGCCAGGCAATGACTATCTCCAACAAGCGAAGGTCTAACCACCACCCCTTGACATTCAATGGCATTACCATCACCGAATCCCCCACCATCAACATCCTGGGGGTCACCATTGACCAGAAACTTAACTGGACCAGCCACATAAATACTGTGGCAACAAGAGCAGGTCAGAGGCTAAGTATTCTGCGGCGAGTGTCTCACCTCCTGACTCCCCAAAGCCCACAAGTAAGGAGTGTGATGGAATACTCTCCACTTGCCTGGATGAGTGCAGCTCCAACAACACTGAAGAAGCTCGACACCATCCAGGACAAAGCAGCCCGCTTGATTGGCACGCCATCTACCACCTTAAACATTCACTCCCTCAACCACCGGCGTACCGTGGCTGCAGTGTGTACCATCTACAAGATGCACTGCAGCAACTCGCCAAGGCTTCTTCGGCAGCACCTCCCAAACCCGCGACCTCTTCCATCTAGAAGGACAAGGGCAGCAGACGCATGGGAACATCACCACCTCCAAGTTCCCCTCCAAGTCACATACCATCCTGACTTAGAAGTATATCGCCGATCCTTCATCATCGCTGGGTCAAAATCCTGGAACTCCCTACCTAACAGCACTGTAGGAGTACCTTCACCACATGGACTGCAGCGGTTCAAGAAGGCGGCTCACCACCACCTTCTCAAAGGCAACTAGGGATGGGCAATAAATGCTGGCCTTGCCAGCAACGCCCACATCCCATGAACGAATAAAAAAAAAGCTTGTGACTCTCGGGAGCTACGTGAAATCTATGAGTTAAATGGATACACAGGTTAAAGAAGCCCAGAAATGACACATAGCTTAAGGGAGTTTCAGTCTGGGATATGCTTCAATTATTTATGAGCTTCAATGCAAATTTACAACTAATAGAGTCTTGAGTTAGCCACTGTATCTTAAAAGGAGTTACACTGTTTATAACTACAGACTTTTGGCTGTAACTTAAATTGGGCATTTTTATGAGCTGCAGTTATGTGGTGTTACAAGGCATAAACTGGTATTTGTAAAATATCTCCTGTTTATGCTTTCCTTCTTACCTCCACACTGATGGAGAGAAAACAACCTGTTCTCAGGTCTCTGCCAGAGTCACAAATACAATACTCAACCTGACCTCATACTGCAGTGGGTGGGAGCTGAACACCACTGAGTTCCAGCCACTGCATGAGTATAAATTGCAGGTAGAATGCTAAAAGATCATTTTCAAAATCTTTCTTTTCTGCATAACGCCCTCGAACCTATAATTCTTTGTCTTTTATTTGAATATAAAACTTATCCTCCCCTCACCGTTACCCCCCAAGCAGGGGCACAAGTTACCTATCTTATCTGTGTCTCTTTGATGATTGTTTTTTTTGGGGGGGCGGTGGTGGTGGGGTGCAGGGAATGTTACACATCAGTTTTTGAAACCACCTCTAATTTTGTTGCATCTTAGTCCAGTGCTACAGTCACTCTCTCGCATTAACATTTTGCTCGGGATCATTTTTCAGATGTTCTTGCATTTCAAATGAATGCAACCAGTGACACAAAATAAGCTTTGTTTATAGTGTCAACTGGAGACTGTTGTCTTGGTGAAACTATGTTATTTAGCCAGGTTTCAAAGGCAGTCAGAAAGATAGTTCTGGTTGACTTGGCTGAACTAAGGTTCATATAGGCACACGTTGCTGCAAAACTACACTTGTTAATCCCAATTTTTGGAATGATAGAAATTTGTAACACTTTACTTTGCAGAGAGAAACTTGCATTCCAGTAGTAGTTTAATCACGATAAAAGGTTGTCTGTTGAAGGCAAAAAACTAATCTCACAGAAACAACTGGGCAGGACCGGGAGCAACCATTTTTTAGACTCCATGGTTTACTGAATGCACTTAGCTCATTGATATTGGGAGCTCCAGGGAATTCTTTGGTCCCTGGCCTGGCCATGCATTAGTAAAGATTTCAACTTGTGCACTGTGATGGAAGTATACAGTGATGTCAGGAGTAGCTTGATTACAGGATTATTATAAAGCTTCTAAAAATAGACTGTTTCCAGCAATTAAGAAAAAATTGCCCAACTTTATTCCCCTCCTCTTAAGGTGCTGACTTGTTTTAAAAAAGGGAAATGGATGAATATTTGAAAAAGAAAAATTTAAGAGTATGGGAAAAGGACTAAGTGGATAGTTCAAGAGACACAGTGGCCTGAATCACCTCCTTCTGTGCTGTAACAGTCTATGATTCTTGGTATAGTACAGTTTCTCTTTTTTAATCATCCAAGAATCCAAACCATCATCATGTTCAAGAATCTCCAAAACAAGCGACTGAGAAATCCCCACAGGGAGAGTTTATGGCCCGGAATTTCCTTGGAGCTGCTCCCACTCTGCTGCCTTATCTTCGGCAGTTACAGCAGCAGAGCGGGAGCAGCTCTGAGAAAATTGCCCCTCTGCAACCAAATATAGATAGGCACCAAACCCTGGATGCATTTACCTACCTGGCCTCCACATAATACATTCCAGCAACTGTGCTTCCAAGGCTCAGATTTTCCTCCTCAACTTTCCCATGAACATCTGTCTTCAGTGTGGTGGAGATTTATGCAGGATAGCTTGCAATGTGCCTGTCCTCTTAATGTCCTAGGCATCCAACTTCAATGCTGCATATCAGACTTGCTCGTCACTAAATGCTTAATCCAAATACTCATGTGAGGGGCTTTGGAAAGAGACATGCTCACCGTGAGGCTGACTCTCCCTCCAGGAGACCTAGTGACAGGTGCCCTTTTCCTCCGCTTCTTGAAACAATTTAACCTTTTGCCAAAAATCCACCTTACAGCTGTGCATGGATCTCATACTAGGGATCCATTGCATATATGGGTATTTTGAATCGGGAAGGAGAGCTGTTTGAACTCATATATCTTGTATGCCACAAGTTTACCCTGGGACTTTGAAGAAAGACTAAAGCATCCTTTACCCCTTCTCAGCATGATCGAGAAGAACTGCATCCAAGCTAAAGTTGGCACCCACCAGAACCCTCCCCATCCCTTATGTATTTTGCAACAAATACCTTTGGGATTCCTCTCTTGACTCAATTTAATTGTGTTCTTTTTTAATTTAAAAGAACTTGCATTTTATATAGTGCCTTTCACAGCCTCAGGATTTTCCAATATGCTTTACAAACAAATGATTAGTTTTGAAGCGCAGGGTAAAAAAAGTAAATGTGGCAAAACACTATAAAATTATGTTTATTTAAATAAGATTACTAAGATTGTGTCGTCTCTATCTTTCCATTTTATATGGAGCTTGAACCCAAGTAAGTTTAAATCTGTCCCTGATGAGCTAAAGCTATTTCCAAAGACGGATGTTTAGGGTATCAGAAAATTGAACACTAATTTGGCCTGATCATGTCACTGAAGCTATCATGTCAAACCATGATGCAAAAATTGGACTGCATTCAAATGCTGAATCAGAGTGCCTGTGAGATAATTCATCAGCACAGGAAGATGAGCAATACAGAAAGGGTTTATCCAACCTGTTCCTTCCAGTGCCTTGTTCAGAAGGCCATTCTTCATATGAGCCCAAGCAGTGTGTTTCGGCATGCTATTCAAACCATCGCATTGCTTGAGGAGGTTAAAGCTTTCACTTATCTCTGGAAAATGTTCTTCCTTCGGATCTGTTGAGATTCACTCAGTATGTCATAAGAACATAAGGAGCAGGAGTAGGTCATACAGCCCATCGAACCTACTCCGCCATTCAATAAGATCATGGCTGAACTTCTACATCAACTCCACTTTCCCACCCTATCCCCATATCCTTTGATTCCCTTAGTGTCCAAAATATCGATCTCAATCTTGAATATACTCATCGACTGAGCATCCCTCTGGGGTAGAGAATTCCAAATGTTCACAGCCCTCTGAGTGAAGAAGTTTTTCCTCATCTCAGAATAAATGGCCAACCCCTTATACTGAGACTATGGGCTAAAAATTCAGTATTGCTCCATTTGGGGCGCTAACCTCGCCGGGGCGCGACTTTTAGCGCCCCGAAAAAATTAGCGGCCCCGCGCCGGAACTTCAGTGGTTGCGCCCCAAGAGGGAAGCGGGGCGCAACTGGAAGCACCCCGCATCCCTCTTGGGGCGCTGCGAGTGAATATCCTGGCGCTACGTGCCGCAGCGCCACGCGCTGCGGCACGTCGCGCCGCGGTATTGCAGGCCTTCCTCCCCTTCTTAAAGGGGAGGGGCCTTGCGCAGCGCGAACCGGGGCCCAGCTGGGCTCCCAGGGATCGGGAGTGCCGGCAAAAGAGCCCGGCACTCAAGAGAAGTGCCGGGCTCTTGGAGCGCAGCCGGCACTTCACGGTGGGGGGGCTTCACGGGGGCCGGGGACAGCAACGGGGGCAGGTGCTGGCAGGCGGCCAGCAACAAAAATGGCCGCCTGCCACCTCCCCTTTAAATATCGCCGCCCCGGCCGCACATACGCCCCCCTGAACCCGTCGGACATAGCGTCTGGCGGTAAATCAGGGGGCGCGACTGAAGATCACGGCCGGGGCGCGAGCGGGGTGCTGCGCACGGCGATGACGTCATCGCCGGCGGCGCAGCGCCACAGGGCGCTACCGGCTGCCGCCGCCGCTAACCTCCCACTAAATTTTTCGGGAGGCGTGGGCGGCGCTGCGCCCGGGCGTTAGCTGCTTTACGCCCCATTAGCGCCCATTTAAGGCGCTAACGGGAGGCGCAAGCAGCTGAATTTTTCCCCCTATGACCACTAGTTCTAGACTCTCCAGCCAGGGGAAACAGTCTCTCACAATCTACCATGTCAAGCTCTCTAAGAATTTTATACGTTTTAATGAGATCACCTCTCATTCTTCTAAACTCCAGAGAATATAGGCCCACGCTACTCAATTTCTCCTCATAGGGCAGCCCTCTCATCCCAGGAATCAATCTAGTGAACCTTCGTTGCACTCCCTCTAAGGCAAGTACATCCTGCCTTAGGTAAGGAGACCAAAATTGTACACAGTACTCCAGGTGTGGTCTCATCAAAACTCTATATAATTGCAGCAAGACTTCCTTACTGTTATACTTCAACCCCCTTGCAATAAAGGCTAACATACCATTTGCCTTTCTAATTACTTGCTGTACCTGCATGTTAACTTTCTGTAATTCATTTACAAGGACCCCCAAATCCCTCTGAATACCAACATTTACTAGTCTTTCATCTTTTAAAAAAAAATGTTGCTTTTCCATTCTTCCTACCAAAGTAGATAATTTCACACTTCCTCACATTATACTCCATCTGCCACCTTCTTGCCCAATCAAGCCTCTTTGCGTCCTCCTCACAGCTTACTTTCCCACCTAGCTTTGTATCATTTGCAAACTTGGATATATCACACTCGGTCCCCTCATCTAAGTCATTGACATAGATTGTAAATAGCTGAGGCCCAAGCACTGATCCTTGCGGCACTTCAATAGTTACACCCTGCCATCCCGAAAAAGACCCGTTTATTCCTACTCTCTGGTTTTCTGTCCGTTAACCAATGCTCAATCCATGCTAATATATTACCCCAATCCCATGAGCCCTAATCTTGTGTAACAACCTCTTGTGTGGCACCTTACCAAATGCCTTCTGAAAATCCAAATATACTACATCCACTGGTTCCCCCTTATCTACCCTCAAAAAACTCTTAATAAATTTGTCAAATACAATTTCCCTTTCATAAAACCGTGTTGACTCTGCCTAATCTTACTGTGATTTTCCAAGAGCCCTGTTACCACGTCCTTAATAGTAGATTCTAGCATTTTCCCTACTACTGATATCAGGCTAACTGGCCTATAGTTCCCTGTTTTCTCTTTCCCTCCTTTCTTGAATAGTGGGGTTACATTTGCTACCTTCCAATCCTTTTTTTAATTTGTTTATGGGATCTGGGCGTCGCTGGCAAGGCCAGCATTTATTGCCCATCCCTAGTTGCCCTTGAGAAGGTGGTGGTGAACTGCCGCCTTGAATCGCTACAGTCCGTGTGGTGAAGGTACTCCCACAGTGCTATTAAGTAGGGAGTTTCAGGATTTTGACCCAGTGACGATGAAGGATCGGCGATATACTTCTAAGTCAGGATGGTGTGTAACTTGGAGGGGAACTTGGAGGTGGTGGTGTTCCCATGCACCTGCTGCCCTTGTCCTTCTAGGTGGAAGAGATAGCAGGTTTGGGAGGTGCTGCCGAAGAAGCCTCGGCGAGTTGCTGCAGTGCATCTTGTAGATGGTACACACTGCAGCCACGGTACGCCGGTGGTGGAGGGAGTGAATGTTTAAGGTGGTGGATGGGGTGCCAATCAAGCGGGCTGCTTTGTCCTGGATGGTGTCGAGCTTCTTGAGTGTTGTTGGAGCTGCACTCATCCAGGCAAGTGGAGAGTATTCCATCACACTCCTTACTTGTGCCTTGTAGATGGTGGAAAGGCTTTGGGGAGTCCGGAGGTGAGACACTCACCGCAGAATACCTAGCCTCTGACCTGCTCTTGTTGCCACAGTATTTATGTGGCTGGTCCAGTTAAGTTTCTGGTTAATGGTGACCCCCAGGATGTTGATAGTGGGGGATTCGGCGATGGTAATGCCGTTGAATGTCAAGGGGAGGTGGTTAGACTCTCGCTTGTTAGAGATAGCCATTGCCTGGCACTTGTGTGGCGCGAATCCACGGGGACCATTCTAGAATCTAGGGAATTCTGGAAAATCAAAACCAATGCATCCACTATCTCTGCAGCCACCTCTTTTAGAACCCTAGGGTGCAGGCCATCAGGTCCTGGGGATTTATCAGCATTTAGTTCCATTCATTTTTCCAGTACTTTTCTTTACTAATATTAATTAGTTTAAGTTTCTCACTCTCATTAGACCCTTGGTTCCCCACAATTTCCAGTAAGTTCTTTGTGTCCTCTACTGTGAAGACAGACACAAATGCTAGAATTTTCACATTGCACAGAGTGCAGGTTTGGGAGCAGGTCGGCAGTTAAAAGCTCTGAAATTGACCGCGTCGGAAACCTGTCTTCATCCTGCCGACTTCCGCATTTAACTGGGACGCATTTCGAAGTGCGCCACAGACCCGGTCGGGAGAGGCGGGCGACCTTATTGAAGTACTTAACAGCTCGTTGAGAGACTCTTAAGAGCCTTTTTAATGTGAGGTTTCATCTTTTACTGCTTGTGCATAGAATTCAGGGACTTCGGAAAGCTTGCCTGTGAAGGCAAGGCAGGAGCTCAGTAGCAGTTGTGCTAATTAATTAAGTGACAACTGGAAAAAGCACATAAATACACACACCTTACTTGCCTAAGGGAAAGGCTCTTGCTGACACCATTTTGTGTAGAGATTTTGCTTTTAGGAATTTGCAGGTGACTTCTGCAACCTTGGAAGCCACTCTCACTACATTGGAGGATTGTGCCTCTGATCTCCACTTTACCTGGCATCTATCAGATCAGCATGGGTGCCGCTTATGCTGTTTCACCTTGGACCTCACATTCGGACCAAGATGAGCCCCAACACCAGTAACCTTCTCCTCACCGACCTGATGCTCCACAGGAGGGAGATCAGTATAGGGGTGCACCTTGCCGGAGGTGATACCCCAACACGGTATACAGGCAGAGGATGAGCTTCCTGGACCGGACTGAACAACAGTGCTTCAGGAGGCTTAGGCTATCGCACCAGTTCGTGGCAGACATTTGTAGCTTGCTGGAAGAAGACCTGTAGCCCAGAGGACCTGGTGGACACGCCTTACTAGTGGCTGTCAATGTCACCACCGCCCTCAACTTCTTCACCTCAGGCTCCTTCCAGGGATCTGCAGCAGACATTTGCAGGAGCTCGCAGTCGGCTGCCATAAATGCATCACCCATTTGATTGATGCCATGTTTCACAAGTCAGGCACTTATGTGAACTTTGCCACTGATGAAGCCATTGTGACTGAGCGGGCACCCAGCTTTGCAGCTCTGGCTGGCTTCCCACAGCTGCAGGGCGTCATCGACTGCACGCATGTGCCCATCAAGACACCCCTAGATCACCCAGGAGTGTTCGTGAACTGGAAGGGCTTCCACTCCCTCAACGTGCAGCTTGTCTGCAACCATAAAAAGATCCATGATGTGGAGATGCCGATGTTGGACTGGGGTGGACAAATGTGAGAAGTCGCACAACACCAGGTTATAGTCCAGGTTATAGTCCAACAGCTTTATTTGAAATCACAAGCTTTCGGAGTGGCTGCTCCTTCGTCAGGTGAAGTGAAGAGATGCATATAGGCACAGCATATATAGTCAGAGAACACTGCCAACTGACCTGTTGGACACCATCCACACCTGTGATTGCCGTGATTATCTCTCTGCCGAGGTGTGATGAAGGGCGATTAGAAAGATTAACTGTAATCATCTGGCAGTGTTCTCTGACTATATATGCTGTGCCTATATGCATCTCTTCACTTCACCTGACGAAGGAGCAGCCACTCCGAAAGCTTGTGATTTCAAATAAAGCTGTTGGACTATAACCTGATGTTGTGCGACTTCTCACATAAAAAGATCATTATGCATGTGTGTGCCAGGTTTCCAGGGGCAACACGGTGGCATAGTGGTTAGCACTGGTGCCTCACAGCGCCAGAGACCCGGGTTCGAATCTGACCTCGGGTGACTGTCTGTGTGGAGTTTGCACATTCTCCCCGTGTCTGCGTGGGTTTCCTCCGGGTGCTCCGGTTTCCTCCCACAGTCCAAAAATGTGTGGGTTAGGTTGATTTGGCTATGATAAATTGACCCTTAGTGTTAGGGGGGATTAAATATGTGGGGTTATGGGGATAGGATGGGATATGTTAGGGGGAATTAAATACATGGGGTTACGGGGGTAGGGTGGGATATGTGTACTGTGGGGATTAAAGCAGGGACAGGGTACTGGATTTGGATGATCAGCCATGATCGTATTGAATGGCGGAGCAGGCTCGACGGGCCGAATGGCCTACTCCTGCTCCTAGATTCTATGTTTCTATGTTTCTATGTCATGACTCTTTCATCCTGCACCATCATCCCCCCCCCCCTCACTCACTAGAAGGAGACACCGCGCGACACACTCACTAGAAGGAGACACCGCGGGACACACTCACTAGAAGGAGACACCGCGGGACGCACTCACTCGAAGGAGACACCGCGGGACACACTCACTCGAAGGAGACGCACCGCGGGACACACTCACTAGAAGGAGACGCACCGCGGGACACACTCACGAGAACGAGACACACTATAAGGAGGTCGGGATACAGGAGCGAGGACAGGACCCAGGAGCGAGGTCGGGGCCCAGGGGTGAGGACGAGGCCCAGGGACGAGGACGAGGCCCAGGAGTGGCACAGCGTGGACCAGCAGCGGGGTCGAGAGGACCACACTGCAGCCTATGAAACCCAGGCAGAGAGGACCTGCGGGAAGGAGGGAGAAGGACAGTAGGAGTATGTTTGTGTGTGTGTGTATGCTAGGCCGATGTAGCAGAGCCTGGTCTCCTGTCGTCTTGGATCCCCTTGCCATTGGACCAAGACCCTGCTCTGTCAAGCCCGTGTGGTAGCTGGTGTGCAACAGCCATCCCACATTAAAAGAATTCACGCGCAGGCATCTGCCTAAGAAGCACCAGTCCACCCTCCCTCATCTCTTCGCACCTATGAACAGACTTACCAGCTGGCTGCTTGGGGACAAGGGCTATCCACTAAAGACGTGGCTGATGACACCCTTGAGGAGGCCAAGCAATGAGGCTGAGGAGCGCTATAATCAAAGCCACATGATGACCAGATGTGTCATAGAGCAAGCAATCGGCATGCTGAAGATGCGCTTCAGATGTCTTGACAGATCTGGAAGGAGATCTTCAGTATGCATCAGCCAAGGTCTCCAGAATGATCGTTGTATGCTGCACAACATAGTGCAGCAGTGAGGATTGGAGCTGCAGGAGGAGCAAGGCGCAGAGTGCACAGCCTCTTCATTGGAGGAGGAGGAGGAACCTGAGGTGGACATGGCACCATCAGTGGCACACATTGCTGCCCGGGAGGCCAGGGATGGCCTTATAATGGCACGATTTAGTTAAGTGGCACCATTGCACTCATCTGGCTCCCAGATGCTGTACCAACTTTTCCACCCACCCCCCACCACACCAGCACCACAAAGCAGTCCTAAACTAACCAAACCATTCCTGTCACACCCGTTGCTTGAGGTTAAGTAATGGCTCACCATTCACTCCAAGTGACAAGGTAACTTCCCAGGTAGCAGGCAAAAATGGACAAGATGGGAAAGTGGTGAAAAGAAATAAATGTATGTGCTTCATAAATAGAACTGAAACTTAGCACTAATATTTTGGCAAACACCCATCCGTATCTACGATTGTGTCATTTTTCTTTTCCAAGTGCTTCTACGAGGTGCACCCCATGTGGCTTCAGCCAAGGTAGAGGCAGGCTGCTCACTTCCCTGCTCTGAGTGCTTAGACACTTTTGGTGCCTGTGAGGGCCCCGCCAAAGACGGCTCCTCCCGCAACTGTGCGGAGGCAGACTCGGCCATCGGGATCCGAGGCAGCATGTGGGGCTCTGACTGAGGGGGAGACAATGGGGGAGAAGTGGGAGCGCTTTGAGCAGTGCCCCCACTTACATGTGCCCTCTCACCATCATCCCTCTCATGGGCCACCCGCACTTCCCCGCTAGCAAGGAGTTGGACAGAACTTTGCTGCACATCAGTGGGGCAATGAATGCCCAAGTCTACGTTTCTATCCCTTCTAGAGATGAGTTCAATAAGAGTCTGCAAGCTGTTGTTCACAGCAAGCATATTCTCGTTTGACTGGCGCATTTGATGCTCCATGCAGGTGGCCATCCTTTCCATGGAAGAACACATCGTCACCATCGCCTGCGATAGGGTGCTGCTCATGTTGGAGATGGGCTCTTCCATTCTCTCTACAATCATGCACATCCCTCCCTAAACCTCTTCACCTCGCTACCTCTCTTTCCTCCTTTAAGATGCTCCTTAAAACCTACCTCTTTGACCAAGCTTTTGGTCACCTGCCCTAATTTCTCCTTATGTGGCTTGTTGTCAAATTTTTTGTCTTTTATTACTCCTGTGAAGCGCCTTGGGACGTTTTACTAAGTTAAAGGCGCTATATAAATACAAGTTGTTGTTGTTGTTGTTGTTGTTGAGGCATCCGAAAACCTGGGCGTAGCCTTCTGGCGCTGAGACTGCATCCTTCCTTGCACCCTCACAAAAGTCTTCAATAGATAAGAATAGCCACCTCTAAGCCTCCTACAACAACCTTCAACTGTGATGTGTGCAAGGCTCCTTTAAATATCTGAGCTGAAAGCAAGTCATCGGTGATGTCGTCAGACCCGCTCCAGTTAATTGGCTGGGAAACCAGCAAAACTCATTCAATTGCTCTAATGCAGTTAAACACACAGTGCAACCCGCGCTGATGAAAACTTCATGATGGCGACCCATTACGCGGCCTGCACGCACCTGCCCCGACCTAAAGGTAAAAGTTCCAGCCAAAATGTTTGTTTAATGTCTCTTGTCATTTCCTCATTCCCTATTATAATTTCTTCTGTCTCTGCCTCTAAGGGACCCACGTTTACTTTCACTAATCTCTTCCTCTTTATATGCTTGTAAAAGCTTTTACAATCTGTTTTTATATTTCTTGCTAGTTTACTCTCATATTCTAATTTCTTCCACTTTATCAATTTTTTGGTCATCCTTTGCTGATTTTTAAAACCCTCCTCAGGTTTACCACTCTTTGTGGCAACGTTGTAAGCTTCTTTTAATCTAATACTATCCTTAACTTCTCTAGTTAGCCATGGCTGTACCACTTTTCCAGTGGAGTTTTTATTCCTCAAGGGAATGTATATTCGTTGAAAATTATGAATTATTTCTTTAAATGTTTACAATTGCTTATCTAGCGTCATATCTTTTAATCTAATTTCCCAATCTACCTCCGCCAACTCGCGCCTCATACCTCCGTAATTATTTGCACTCTTTACTAGGTGCTCAGCTTTACAGTTTTACAAGTATTTTCTTGTGGGAACAATATATAACAAATAAGTCATCTTCAAACTGTTCTGGGCAAACAGCTGTGTGCAACATCGTATGATGCAAGAGAATTAATGGCAACCTGCAAGATTCCTATGTGGTGACGAGAGTAACACCAGATGAGCACAGCTGTCCAGCACATTTAATATCCGCAGGAGTGCTGATGAAAGTTACACAAGAGGCATTAAAAGGAAGGATTCTTTTTCGGGGGTGGGGGAGGAGTGGGGAAGTAGTGCAATATTTGGCTGAGTGTTCTGGTTCTTTATTTTCAGGCTAACTTTCCATTTTTCTGACTTTTGCTGCAGAAGCTCTGCAAATCTGTTTGAGAACTGGTTTTTGCTGGTTCATTTTGGAGACTGGGTGAATGTTGCCTTACAGCAATTGATGACGGCAGATGATATCTCGGAGATGCTGCTTTGGCTTTTGATGTTCTACCATAAGCCACATATGGAAAACCAACAAGAGAATCATTTACTGGTAGGTTTCCATCACATGGAATAGATTTGATCAATAAATAATCTGTACTATTTTTAGGCTTTTTCCTTTTTCAAGTTTCCTTGCACCATTACAGGGGTTTAGAAGACTGGTTGCAGCTTCTACCAGTGGCAGATTCATAAGTCTTGCATCAATAACTATTAAAATTATCAAGAGCAAACTTGAATATTATCTGGTAAATGAGAGCCAACTGAAGGAAAGATCCTGCTTGACTAACCTTGACATTTTTGAGGAAGTGAAATCCCAAGTAAAAATTGTGATGTATTGTACTTAGATTTCTAAAAGCATTTTGATAAGTTCTTAACAAAAGACTGCTACTGAAACTGAAAGCAGTGGGAACTCAACCTGGTGTGGATAAGAAATTGGCTGAGGGAAAGAAAGCTGCAGTTACTTGTTAGGGAAGTGATGTTGGGGTGGGGGAGGTTTTCAGTTGAGTGTCCCAGAGAACGGTGCTGGGGCCCCCAGTATTCCTAATCTACATTAACAACTTGAATTTTAGAAACCCAATACAAATTGGTAAAATTTAGATGATACTAAACTAGAAGAGGCATTTGAGTTGGAGGAAGCAGCCAAGGACCTGCAAAAGCAGTTAGATAAACTTTGCAAATGAGCAGAATTGTGGGTGATGAAATTCATTACCAACAAGAACAAGCTACTGGACATTGGAGAGCAAAATGGGTGTCATAGGTATACTGTGGATGGTGTAGAGATAGGGGAAGTTGAAAGCGATCAGGGATGACTAGATTCGGCACGCCAAATCATTGTGCACCAGTAATAAACAAAGTGAATAGAAAAATTCCAGTGTGGAGGAGGGCAGGCTTCTTAAAGGCCTCAGCAGAACTCTCACTGGCTGAGGCCTGGAGTGGGTTTTTTACCTTCCCCAAAAAAATGCCCACAGGCTCCAAGAGCAACTGAAGATTTAAAATACTTAACCTTTTGTTGTTGGGCCTTTCCTGGGTCTCCTTTCCTCTGGTGGACTGGCATGGCATTGCTCTGACTTTGCTGTCGGAGGAGGGGGTGGGTAATTTGATCTACCCTTACTGGCATGATGTGCCGACCAAAGTATGCAAATGACTCCGTCCCTGTAATTTTGGATGGTATACGCCACCTCACTTGGGTGGACTTACAACCTATCCTGCTGCATTTCTGCTGGTGGAGTGGGCCGATCGAATTTTGTGGCCAGAGGTCCTACAATTCTTTGGGAGGCCGGAGGCTGTTGCAGGTGTATCTGCGGCTCACCCTATAATTATGGTTCACTCACTGCCGACGCCCCCGACACCTTTGGAAATCAGAAGGCCAGGCAGTGTTAAATATTGTGGGCAGGCACCCGGAACGACTGAGATGCCCACCTTTGCCGCAGCACCAGTGGGTCTGTGGAGCCACCCTCAAGTTATTCCAAAGGTGCTGCTGGTAACTTCTACCATTTTTGACAGTGCAATGGATTGCTTGAGTAATCCTGGACAATTGGCACTCTGGCCTCCATCACTGCTAAGTGTGGGACTGAGGGAAATGCGTGGTGTGATGTATTTCCCTCATTTTAAATTTGATTATAATATTCCTGCCCATTTGTTGGTGGGCATATTATGGGCCCACCACCAAAACTGCTGGGATTTCCAATAGGGCTGAAAAGGGGGCAGAATCTTGCCTGATCCAAGTTCCACATTAGCCCCTCCCCTACTGCCACAAAGCCACAGCCTCCTTGTCCTCAGCAATTTCAGAGCTAATAAGCTTAGATTTTTCTGAGGTACAATTTGATGATTATGGTGAGGTGACTTCAATATCATTTCTTTGCAAATGATGGGTTTTAAATGCCACAGCTCTATGAAGCTCCAATTCATAGGCAATTAGCATATTTGATCAGTGACTTTTACCTTTTGTTCTCCCCTTCCATTCAGTCCAGTTTAGCTCATCCTTTTAGGAGTTTAAAGGAGTAGAATGAGTATAGGAAGGGAGTTCCAGAGAGTAGAGTCAAAGTGGCTGAAGGCTGCTCCACTGATGGTGGGGAGGTTACATAGTAGGCCAGAGTTGGAAGACTGAAGGATATTGGTGGTAAAGTAAGGCTGGAGGAAATTGCAGGAGCAGGGTGGAGCAAGGCCATTGAGGGATTTGAAAATGAGCATGAAGACTTTAAATTTACATAGCATTACATATAATATACAGCACAGAAACAAGCCATTTGGCCCAACCAGTCTATGCCAGCATTTATGCTTCACTTGAGCCTCCCATCCTTTCTCACCTTACTCTATCAGCATAACCCTCTATTCCCTTCTCCCTCATATGCTTATCTAGCTTCCCCTTAAATGCATCTATACTATTCACCTCAACTACTCCTTGTGGTAGCGAGTTCCACATTCTCACCACTCTCTGGGTAAAGAAGTTTCTTCTAAATTCCCTACTTGGTGACTATCTTATATTGATGGCCTCTAGTTTTGTTCTTCCCCACAAGTGGAAACACTCTGCGTGTGTGTGTACTCTATCAAAACCTTTCATAATTTTAAGACCTCTATTAGATCACAATCACACCTAAGCCTTCTATGTTCATCCTTTCCTGATGGGTATAACCTCGCAGTTCTAGTATCATCATTGTAAGTCTTTTTTGCACCCTCTCCAGTGTCTCTATGTCCTTTTTATAATATAGCGACTAGAACTGTACACAGTACTCCAAGTGTGATCTAACCAAGATTCAATACAAGTTTAGCATAACTTCTCTACTTTTCAATTCTATCCCTCTAGAAATAAACCCGAGTGCTTGGTTTGCTTTTGTTATGGCCTTATTAACCTGTGTCGCTACTTTTAGTGATTTGTGTATTTGTACTCCCAGATTCCTTTGTTTCTCTGCCCCATTTATTTCCCAAGTAATATGTGACCTCCTTATTTTTCTTACCAAAATAAAATACCTCACACTTATCTATGTTGAAATTCATTTGCCAATTATATGCCCATTCTGCAATTTGTTGCAGTCTTCCTCAGTATTGACTATATCCCCCCCCCCCCAAATTTGGTGTCTTCTTCAAATTTAGAAATTGTGTGTTTGATTGCAAAGTCTAAATCGTTGATATAAATTGTGAACAACAGTGGTCCCAGCACTAATCCTTGTGGGACCCCACTTCCCACCTTCTGCCACTCTGAATAGCTACCTTACTCTCTGCTTTCTGTTTTGAAGTCAGCTAGCTATCCATTCTGCTACTTGTCCCCTAACTCTGCATGCTCTGACCTTATTCATTAGTCTATTAAGTGGTACCTTATCGAAGGCCTTTTGGAAATTTAGATATATTGCATCTACTGCATTACCCTTGTCTACTCTCTCTGTCTCCTCTTCAGAAGAATTCAGTGAGGTTGGTCAAGCAAGACTTTCCCTTTTGAAATCCATGTTGACTATTCATTATTATATTTTTGGTTTATAGATAATTATCTTTTCTACTTTAATAGAGATTCCAATATTTTTCCTACTACCGATGTTAAGCTGACTGGTCTATATAGTTGCCTGCACAAGTTCTATCTCCCTTATTAAGTATAGGTATAATGTTAGCTATCCGACAGTCTGGCACTAAACCTTTTTCTAACAAATTATTAAAGATGTGTAATAATGCCTTTGCTATCTCTTCCCTAGATTCTTCTAAAATGCACGGATGCACTCCATCCAGACCTCTCGAGTTTGATTAGTTTATTTAATATTTCTCCTCTTTTTACTTTAAATGCAGTTATATCATTTCTAATCTCATCTTCCTATGTCATCTCCACCTGGTCCGTCTCCCTCGAAAATACTGATGCAAAATAGTTAATATTTTTGCCATTTCGCTATTGCTGCCTGCGATTTTATCCTGACCGTCACTTAATGGCCCCATTCCCATCCGACTTTCTTTTTTTATTATGTGCCTGTAGAATATTTTACTATCTTGTTTTATGTTCCTTAGTTCCTCTTTCCCTTCCTAATTTTTTTTGACTTTTCTCCGAGTCTCTTTTTGTATTCTCCCTTGTCATGCTTTCCCCTGCTGTCCGTGTACTTAGTGTATGTCTCTTTCCTTACCCTCAATTTTTCCCTTGTGTCGTTATTCATCCATGGTGTTTGGTGTGTTTTAGCGGAATAAATTTTTCTGGGCTCAGTTGAACACCGTTTTAAATGTTTCCCATTGCTGTTTGCCAATATTTTCCCGAGTTCTATCCTCAGCCCATCAAAATCAGCTTTTCTCCAATCTATTACCCTGTTCTGTTATGCTTAATCCATCTCAATTATTATCCTAAACCTATTATATTATGGTCACTATTGCCTACATGTTTCCCTACTTTTACTTCTCTTATCTGCTCTGGTTCATTCCCAATTACCAGATCCAGTAGCGAATCCCCCCTCCTTGGGCTTCTTGTATACTGGGTTAGAAAGGAGTCCTGTACACATTGTAGGAACTCCATTCCCTTATCCCCTTTACCTACCTATTCTGGCCAATTAATTTTGTATTAATTGTTTGATTTAATAAATTGAGGAACAGAGAGTCCAGTAGGTCTGTGGGTGATGATAATAATGGAACAGCTTGACTTAGTGAAGGACAGAAAATTAGTAGCTGCATTTTGTACAAGTTCAGAGTTTACAGAGTGTGGATGAAGGAAGACCAGAAAATATAGCATTACAATAAAGTCTGAAAGTTACAGACGCACGAGTAACAGTTTCAGCACTGGAGGGCTGAGGTGGGCAATGTTACAGTGATAGAAATAAATGGACTTGATAATGTGGATGATATTGGATTGGAAATTAAACTTGGGATCAAACGTTTGAGTCTCATTCAGCCTGTGAGAGGCCAAGGAGGAGAATGGGTTTATAGCAGGCACTGGAAACATTGGCTTGGACTTTCTGCTTTCCAGCTGAAGGAAGTTATGACTCAGCCTAGATTTGATGTTGAAGGGACCGTTTGACAGCACAGAGGTGACTGTGGAGTTGAGAAAAATGGTGGAGAGGTGGAGCTGGGCATTGTCTGCATGCATATAGAACCAGGCCCCATGATTGGGTGATATCACTGGGGGGGGGGGGGGCGCAATAGCTTATTGGAGGGGCTCTGGAGGTGATGTGGGGAAGGAAAGAGAAGCCATTGCTGGAGATATGCTGGCTGCATCCGGATGGGTCGGAGTGGTATCACGCAAAGGCAAGCCCTTGGAGCTGGACACAGGAGGAGAGGCAATTGAGGATAGCATGTTTTATTTTGGGTAAAACATCTGATCCTAAATCATCAATTAATGGTCAATAATCCACCAGCTTCTACACTAGGCAATCTCAACAAATTAAAACACAAGACTTGCTTCAGTTAACTTTATTTCCTATTTCAGTATAAAAACTAATACATATTGTCATTTTTAAATTATTGGATTTGACTAAATAATACACTTTCTATTGAGACACGAGAACATGTCAGAGGTTCCATAAAGACTAGATATGGTCATTGTGTGGATGAATGTCTGACAGTGTTATGGGGAACTTTACATTCAGGTTTGTTTTGCTTTTAAAAGGCCAGAAATTCAGCTTTCAGAGTGAATACTTAATACTGCCTTCTAGAAATAACCTTTCAGCTTAAGAAGAAAGATGTCCTGAAAGGTTGAGTGTAATCAGACATCTCATCAGTTCAGGTCAAATTGCATTGTGATGGGATTTTATTGATCCTTGACTGTAATGTCTAAGTGAACTGCTGGAGGAGCTTTCTGCTCTTTTCCCACAGTATAAATGCTAACCACATCTGTTACGGGACTTTCTCCACCTCCTTCCATTATGAAAAGACAGACTCTGGCTTGGTGCCCTATGTAGTTAATCCGGCAGAGCAGAATAGTTCAGAGTTTTCACTTTTCCTGTGTTCTAGGGAAGCTTTCCCTCTGGGCACTGTGTGTTTATATGCATATGTGTGTATCTTTTTAAAGGAAAAGACTTGCATTTATTAAAGCGCCTTTTACAACCTCATGACATCACATAGCGTTTTACAGCCAATGAAGTACTTTTGATGTGTAGTCACTGTTGGAATTTTCTACATATATATGTGGGGGAAAAAAACTATTTTAATCACCTTTTTGTTTTCGAACTATTCCAATCTTTAGTTTGCTTAAATACTCCCCACAGGAGGATGTAAAATCGGTGTACCATCGAATAAAGATTCTCAGCAACAAGACAATCTTGAATCTCGAGGAGTTGCAGACTGCTTTAGTCACTGGGAATCTCTACACAGAACAAAGTCACCTTAAAGACCTAATCAATCACCTCCTTGTGAGCTTTTTGTTATTTTCAGCTGGTGGACACAGAATAGCAAAGGAGTCTGTGCAACTTGTGAGTATCTGAAGTTGCTTCGTTTGTAATTTGTTTATTAGTCTTCAATTACTGATAATCTGCTCTTTTCAATTAACTCGATTTAAAAAAGGAATGTTGCCATCATGGTCCCTTTTTAAACCAAAAATTAATGCACTTATTTATTTCCATTCATATTTTTTTTAAATAGACAAAGAACTTGTTTCATTTATTCTGCATCAGCGGCTACTGTGTATTAATTTAATATTCTGTACAGTTTTGCCGAAATCTCTCAATTTTTTAATCATGGCTGTCTACTCCATGTGAAGGAAACAAATTCCGTTACCTTTGTTTCTAGACACATTACTCATTACAGTGTGGGGTGGTAAATGTGAGGAGTAGACGATAACCACAAATCAGTGTTTTATTTTCTTTTAAAGTAGCAGATTGGATCTTATGTGAAAAGAGTCGATAAAGTGCAACACGTGTGTACAGAAAACTCCGTATTGTCATGCCCTGTGGATTTTAAATAATTCCATGTTATTTTATATTTTTAAGCTTCAAACACAATTCACAACCTTGCATCTGCAGCTTTCTGATTGTGTTCGATTCAAAGAACATGAAGAATGTCAAAAACTAAATCTGACTGCATACATTTGAAGTTAACCTTTTTGATTTGTATGAAGCCATGAAAGCCAAGAACTCGAGCAGTCCTTAACATCTGTAAGGTCACTGATAAACTTAGTGGTGCAAGATTCAATCAAAAAATACACTCATTACCAGGATTTGGTGATCAGATCATTTAAATATTTTATTTTTGCAAGTGCATAGAATCATAGAAATTTACATTCACTACCAGATCTGGCTGGCCCACATAAAGCATCATCGGGTCCTGCACTTGTCTGCCAAAACTGCTCGCTATTCCAGGATCATTCTGGAATGCAAAGATAACCCCCGGCTTCTTTTCTCTACTGTAAACAGTCTTCTTCTTAAATGCCTCTCCCCTGTTTCCTCCAACAAGTGTGAGGAGCTCATGGACTTCTTCATCTCTAAGATTGAGATCAGCTGCCTCTGCCACCTTGCTTCCCATAGACGACCGGGCCAAACTTCCCCCTACCCTAGCCCTGAACTCGCATCTTTCTCCAGTTGCTCTCCTATCTTGCCATATCATCTCTCCACCCTCATCTTGTCCATGAGACCCACTTCCTCGATCCTATTCCTGACTATTGGCTGTAAAGCGCTTTGAGATGTCCGGTGCTCGTGAAAGGTGCTATATAAATGCAAGTCTTTTCTTTTCTGGCTTCCATGTTAGCTGATATTGTTAACGGTTCTCTCTCCTCAAAAAACCAACCCTTGACCCCTCTGTCCTTGCAAACTACCACCCCATCTCCAACCTCCCTTTCCTCTACAAAGTCCTTGAACGTGTTGTCGCCTCCCAAATCTGTGCCCATCTTTCCTGGAGCTCCATGTTTGAATCCCTCCAATCAGGTTTCTGCCCCGCCACTGAAATGGCTCTATCAAAGTCACAAATGTGACAAAGGTAAACCATCCCTCCTCGTCCTGTATGCAGCCTGTTGACCACTCCATCCTTCTCCAACGCCTCGCCACCGTTGTCCAGCTGGTTGGGACTGCACTCGCCTGGTGCCATTCTTATCTTTCTAATCGTAGTTAGAGAATCACCTGCAATGGCTTCTTTTCCCGCTCCCACAGTTACCTCTGGTGTCCCCCAAGGATCTATCCTTGATCCCCTCCTATTTCCCATCTACATGCTGCCTCTTGGCGACATCATCCAAAAACAGTCAGTTTGCACATGTACGCTGACGACACCCAGCTCTACCCCTCCACATATCCACGACCACCTATTTCCACCTCCGTAACATCACCCGTTTCCGCCCTTGCCTCAGCTCATCCGCTGCTAAAACCATCATCCATGCCTTTGTTACATCTAGACTTGGCTATTCCAACACACTCCTGGCTGGCCTCCCACATTCTACCCTACGTAAACTTAAGGTCATCCAAAACTCGACTGCCCGTGTCCTAACTCGCACCAAGTCCTGTTCACCCATCAGCCCTGTGCTCGCTGATCTGCATTGGCTCCCAGTTAAACAACGCCTCGATTTAAAAATTCTCATCCTTGTTTTCAAATACCTCCATGGCCTCGCCCTTCCCTATCTCTGTAATCTCCTCCAGCCCCACAACTCCCCAAGATATCTGCGCTCTTCCAATTCTGACCTCTTGAGCATCCCTGATTATAATCGCTCAACTGGTGGTTGTGCCTTCAGCTGCCTGGGCCCTCAGCTCTGGAATTCCCTCCTTAAACCTCTCTACCTCTCTTTCCTCCTTTAAGATGCTCCTTAAAACCTACCTCTTTGACCAACTGCCCTAATTTCTGCTTATGTGGCTCAGTGTCAAATTTTGTTTTATAACACTCCTGTGAAGCACCTTAGGACGTTTTACTATGTTAAAGGTGCTATATAAATACAAGTTGTTGTTGTGGCCTAACTCATGTTTTATAGAGTTCTAGCATAACCTCCCTGCTCTTATATTCTATGCCTCGGCTAATAAAGGAAAGTATCCCGTATGCCTTCTTAACCACCTTTTCTACCTGTCCTGCTACCTTTAAGGATCTGTGGACATGCACTCCAAGGTCCCTCTATTCTTCTCAGTATCCTACCATTTATTGTGTATTCCCTTGCCTTGTTAGCCCTCCCCAAATGCATTACCTCACACTTCTCCAGATTGAATTCCATTTGCCACTTTTCTGCCCACCTGACCAATCCATTGATATCTTCTTGCAGGCTACAGCTTTTTTCCTCACTATCAACCACACAGCCAATTTTTGTGTCATCTGCAAACTTCTTAATCATGCCCCCTACATTGAAATCTAAATCATGCCCTCTAAATCATTAATATATACCACAAAAAGCAAGGGATCCCTGCGGAACCCCACTGGAAACAGCCTTCCAGTCGCAAAAACACCTGTCGACCATTACCCTTTGCTTCCTGCGACTGAA
The DNA here is from genome assembly GCA_030390025.1 of Squalus acanthias. Classification (NCBI taxonomy): domain Eukaryota; kingdom Metazoa; phylum Chordata; class Chondrichthyes; order Squaliformes; family Squalidae; genus Squalus; species Squalus acanthias. Next base: position 202,377,390 of record CM059425.1, on the reverse strand, counting down.
CCAATTTTGGATCCAACTTGCCACGTTCCCATGGGCTTTTACTTTTCTGTTCTTTTTCATTTGCACACGGTTAGCCCCTCCTTCCTCCCCCCACCCTCTGCTGTGACCAATTCGGTTGGAAATGTACACATCCAGAAGGAACATAGAATATAACTCCACAGTGCCAAACTAGAACAAGCCAGTAAGTGCATTCAGTTGGCAGCTCTCAATTGCTAGGTTAGGTAGGACCTTTGCATAAGTTAGCTTGTAATGAAATCACATTTGTAAAATTTCTGCTTCTACCAGATTTATGCAACAGTAAAAATGCAAGCTAAGTGGATTTATATTCAAATTCTAGTTATTTGATTGTCCTCTGGATTTAAAATATACCATTGCAAATTACATTAATCAGGATTTTTTTTTTTAAATTGCCTTCAGTACCAGTTTGAAATAAAGCTTAGAATCATTAAAAAAAATTATGGTTTTAATTACTTTATTTTAAGGTTTGTTTGTATATTCATGAACTTTCAGAGATTAAATAGGACCGCAGTGGTGCATATTTTTTTGCTACCTACATTTATATACCTTCTTTGTTATAGTTCACATTAGCTGGAGCTGCCACTGATGGAGTTTCTGAACTGCTGGCTAGTATTGCACACAGACTAAAGAACAAAAGATGCGGAGGATCAAAAGACGATAAGGTGCAGATCACTGTTGAACTCCTGCAACAGCAGTTACTAGAAACCCAATCAAATGATATCCTGCACAGAACAATAAACTATATTCAATGATTCCAGTGACTACTTCCAGTTTATTGTAGATTTTCAGACATTTACTTGCAAACATTCATATAAATACACACATTACTGCATCAGTTAGTAATAAATTCTCCACAAACATTATGTTGGTTTCAGTGTCTTATTCTAACCTTGAAACATGTACTTCTGAATCTGATCGAGTTTGGCAGAGAAAGTGGTTTATAGCAAAGCCAAGCAATTATGTGCCAAATCAAAGTCGGATGACAGCACTATGTTCACACACAAATGACTCAAAATCTTCAGCTCAGAATGAAGTATAATAAATGTAACAAGTATAAAACCTGGTATCAGTGCAAGATTTTATTTCTTGACCTAAACTTTCCTTTTAAATTCTTTTGTGCAACTGAATACAATGGAGAAATTAGCAATTTCTTGTTTTTACGATGCAGTAATGTAAAAGAGGTCCATTGAAACTCTGCTTCTTTAAAAGGAGACATCTGCTTTCACATTCCCAGTGTCTGACGCAGCCTGACTTGAATAAACTGCAGATATTTTTACTGCCGATTTACACTGCTTGACATTTACATTGTACGCTGGAAGGCAACGTGGGGCCATACACTAACATTTTTCATCCAGCGTTCGCTAGGCTATCTTCATTTAGGCATTTACATGCACTTTTGAATGGTTAGAAATGAGAGTGATTTCCTGAACTGCAAAAAATAAAATGCATCCTGCATCTCTATCATTGATTTTAAACCAACTGTGAGCATAACTCTAAATTTTGAAGTATAAAAGTATACATTTCTACTGAAAGCTACAACTGTCAGTTTATATAATGAGTTGCAAAAATACTGGCCTTTCCAAGGAAGCTGCAGAAAAAGCCTAAATGGTTCAGCAGTTTCAATTTACCCAGTGTTATTGAAAGCAACAATGATGGAAGGTTTCATTGTTCTGCTAAAAGGACAGAATTTTTGAATGTTCTAAAGATTTTGGTTCGGGTAACTTTAACGAGATGAGACAGAGACTGACTACAGCAAACTGGTCAAAACTGTTATCAGGTAAAACTACAGATGAATTGTGGGAGGTGTTTAAAAAAAGAATTTAGCTTAATACAGGACTAGTGTATATAGCCCTAAGGGGAAAGAACCATGGTCGACAAGAGGTGAGATAATGTAAAACCAAAGGAAAGAGCATGTAAAAGTGCAAAGAATAGTGTAGATCCAGGGGACTGGAAGAGATATAAAGAACAGCAAAGACAAAGATAGCAAGAGCTGCAAAAAGGGAATACAAAAAGAAACTTGTGAGGGATATCAAGATTAACACAGTTTTTACAATTATATTAGAAGAAAAAGGGCAGTCAAAGGGTAATGTAGGCCCTTTAAAAACAGGTGTGGGTAATATTGCAAATGAAAATAAGGAAATGACAAACTTCTTCAATAATTACTTTGGGTTAGTCTTTACAGTAGAGGAAGAGGATAATATACCAGACATTTCAGGAAACTAATGATGAATCAAGGACTGACTAAAATTAACATAAGAAAACAATATTAGAAAAATCTGACAAATCCCCAGGATCCCATTTTGTACCAAAAACAATAGATGAATATTTTTAAATGGTGAAAAACTAGGAACAGTGATGGTCCAAAGAGATTTAGGGGTCCATGTACACAGGTCATTAGTAGTCAAGTACAAAAAATAATCACTAGAATATAAAGGGAAATTTTGCTACAGCTACACAAAGCCCTGGTTAGACGCCATTTGGAATACGGTGTACAGTTTGGAGCACCGCACCTTAGAAATGAAATATTGGCCTTGGAAGGAGTGCAGCGCAGATTCACTAATACTCCAAGGATTAAATTAAGAGAGATTGCATAAACTAGGCGTATATTCCCTGGAATATAGAAAGTTGAGGTTTTTGGATTCTGAAAGGAATTGATAAGGTAGATAGAGAAACTTTTTGCACTGGTGGGGGAGTCTAGGACAAGGGGAAATCACCTTAAAATCAAAATCAGGCCATTCAGGAGAGAAGTTAGGAAACACTTCATCACACAAAGGGTGGTAGAAATGTGGAACTCTCCCACAAAAAGCAGTAGATTCTAGCTCAATTAATAATTTTAAATCTGAAATCGATAGATTTTTGCTAGCCAAGGGTGTTAAGGGATATGGAGCCAAGGCGGGTGGATGGAGTTAGGATTCAGATCAGCCATGATCTCACTGAATGACGGAATAGGCTCAAGGGGCTGAATGGCCTCCTCCTGTTCCTAATACAGGAAACTCTCGTTTAAACGGCACCTAAATATCCGGAATTCTCTAATAACCGGCAGAATTCATACTCCGAAAACTACAGTGTACAGTCGTTTATAAGTTTTGTTTTACTGTTAAGTAATTAAAGAGTTATGGATTACCCTCAACTGGCATTACTGTACTTACTCAAGCATCTTCCACCATCCATTTAACACAACATTCTGTAGGGGAGTACCCAATTATACTGCACATTTCTTTATTTTTTTATTTTTGTTTGTTAAAAATAGCCTCGGTAGATATACCTCTGTTATCCGGAATTTTTAAATCAACCGGCACCATTGGTGCCGGATACGAAAGAGTTTCCTGTATAGAAAGGAATCGTATCAGAATTTTCACTCTTGATTTTTTTAAAAATTATATTTCTTGCTTAAAATATATTGCCAGCATGGAACGTTTGCCAACCAATCTAACCAACCGTAAACTGCTAGCATGCTATAGCATCTCCAGGTGTATCTTTTTCTCTTTACAGGTTACAATTATAACCTGAGCAGGGTTGTGCACTCAAGGCAGCTTAGCAGGAAAAGAACTTGGGGGTTATAGTTCACAAGTCAATGAAGGTCCATGATCAGTATTGCGTGGCTGCTGTAAATTTACAATCGGATGTGGAGTTTGAAGGCACATTTTCACAACAGTTACTTGGTTAGATGCAGTATATCTATTATGCACTCTGACCTCCTGTCATGTTTGACAATGCAGTTTCCAACCAAGATGGATTGCTGTACGAGGTTCTGCACTTTCAGATATGCCATAGTTGAGATTTTTGCTACGAAGATCAGAAATTGTTTTGTATCAGATCTAGTAGCAACTGATGCAGAGAACTCTGACTTCTATAGTCTCTTTATTACATATTCACTTATGATGTAATATTGTCATTTGATTATTTTAGCAGTCGCATAATCCCTCCATTTTTCTACCATTCAGCTAGTCCCTAGTACCCAAAGTGTTGGTTCCCAGCTGTGACAATCATCTGTCATCTTTACTGCAACAAAAAAGCAGTGATTAAAAGAATCAACTAAAGATCTTTTATTGCTGAAAGCCAAGCTTTTGTTCCCCTGCCTTGTCAGAAAGTAATCATTCATTTCAACATGCAAGTTAAACAGTAGAAAATTAACATCTCTTTTGATTAATGGATAAACAAAATTCAGTATGTGAGGGGTATATACATTCGAGTTACTTTTGATGCCTACCATTTAGGACCAGTTCAAAAAAAGAACTGCACTTCAGCATCTATATTTATGGAGCCACCTTCTGAATATTCAACAACAAATAATTCCAAACCATAATTTAATTTCTATTGATTTTCTTTGAGAAATAAATTGTACCCGGTTATTTGCTCTTTATAGATGCATTTCTGATTTGCTGCAAAGAATTTATGATTTCACTACAACTGACAAACAGGAATATCCCACTTGTGTAATGAGGTTCATTTTGTATTTCTCCAGTATTTCCCTAAGGCTTTACTTTTTCACTGGTGGCATTAGTCGTGGAGAGAAAACAATGTTTTATATAAAATGGTGGATGTTGTGTGGCGTTGGTGACAAAGTTGAATGGACTAGGCCTTACCTGCAGCAGGCTGGTGGTGGATGCTGATGCTGGTGTGGGAAAACAAATAAATATAGCTGATCGGCTAGTGTTGCGCACCGTCAGGCAAAGGATACACTGTTTTATACTATGTAACATACACTATGTTATTGACATCCTGTGGAGAAAATAGCAACTTGGAGTACTTTATAACCCACCTGAAGCACAGCAAGTACGGTAAGAAAACAACATTTATTTAACATCCCATCACATTGCAAATGCAATGAATTACTTCGAACTGCAATGGCTTAAGTCAGCTAACGTGGAAATCACTTTCTGCACAACAACCAAATCCCTCAAATGATCATGAGAGAAATTAAACCATTAATCTGACTTGATCATGGTTGAACAAGTAAAGTTGGCACCAGGAAAAATCCTAATGCTTCTTTGAATGTGCCATGGAATTTTAAGATCTCTCAGGGAGGCAACTCACTCAGGGCAAGACTGATCATTAAATTGGGCTAGTAGCCTTATGTGCTCAAAGCACAGCACACCACAGTATGTGACAAAGAAATTTTGGGCTGAAGGAAAGGCTTTGCTACAGGTAAGCATAAGATACATGAAGCACAATAGTGGTGCAAATGGACTAATCCTTTGACCTGACCTGTTCAAATTAGATTCTAAGAGTGAGATTATCATTACCAAACAAGATGGCAATTTTATTCTATCACTGATATTGGATTGCATTTTGCTCCTCCTGTTAATGTTTGTTGCTGGGGAGTGACATTTTTAGTAACTTTTTTGGCTACAGTATTCTTTGGTGCTTTTTCAGTTGCAGCAGCAACTAAGTGCAGAGGACGGGAATTCTTTGAGGGTTAAAGAGCCGCATGATGTAGATGAGATGCAACACCACCTGGGGCTTTATGTCCACGGCCGTCCTTACTCAGGGCCTGCATTTACCTATCCCAGTCATTTTTGGGTATGCAGTAATACCAACTCTCGCAAATGAATTGCAAGACACGCGATTTTTAATTTAAAAATTGCCCCAATTCGTGATCTCGCAAGTCAAATGTAACAACTCATGATTTTCTTTTTGGAGCAAAGGGAGGATTTCAAACCGCGCCGCACTGCTGCACCGGAAACAGCTTCGGCTTTGAATCCAACCTACCCCACGTGAGCATTGAAACCATTATAATTTAAAAGCAAAAGTAATTTTTGTGTTTTTTTAATCATGTGAAGCAGAGTGCTGATCTGTAGCAGCTGTGACAAAGCAGGATCAGTAATGCCAACAATCGTGAGACACACAATTTTTAATGAAAATTTACCCCAACTCGCGAATGGTGGTGATAACGGGTAGGATTTTAAAGTTTTTGTAAAGCATTTTCAGGTGCAGTAATATAGTTTTTGTAAAGAGCTGTGACCTGTTAGGGATTAAATAAAGCCACAAATGAGGTTTATAAACCTAAAAAACACCAACTCATGATTCTTACCAAATCTCATGATTTTTAAGAGTTTGGCTCATGATTTATGAGACGGTGGGGTTGGCATTAGTGGATATGTCCTCTTTGCCTTTATTTCAGAAAGGGGCTGCTACATAACACTGCCACCTTATGCAGGCCAACATGCTGATAGCTTGTACTATAGGATAGCTCTTCCAGTAGACAAGCATTAAAGTTTTATGCCACTGAATCTTTCCAAGCCACTCGTGGTGACATATACTAAGTGACTCTACACCATCAAGCAACTGTCAGTGACTTGGTTTGGTCCCATTTTAATCATAGCAAAGCACCGTCAAGTAAAAATTAATCAAAAATGCAGCACATGCTTCATTTTCCCTGCAGAAAGGAGGTATCAGTTCAATGGGCATAAACCATCTCCTGGGTGCTAGGGATCCCATGGGTACAGGGCGGAGTAGACTGTTGAGCGTGACTACTATCTCCTGACAGACAAGGTGCACTGCTGTCCTCTGAGGAGGGAAGGTGCACTGCTGTCCTCTGGGGAGGGAATGCTAAAGTGCCAAAAGAAGGAGACCTCGTACCCACTTCATACAGCAACACATTGAATTTGTCAGCCATCAGACTGGGGGTTATAAATATTTACGAAATTTAACTCGCACAGATCAATTGGTTGTGCTTTAGAAACATACAAGAAAAGACCATTAAGCTTGCCCCATCCCGATATGGTGCAATCACATTCACCATTTAGCCATATCTTACCAAGCAATCGGAGAGGCAAAAAAAAATCTGTCCAATTTAGGAAAAGATGGGAAATTCCTTTACAACCCAAGGCATTCAAGCACAGCTTCAGCAGACTGTGATTCCCATTACCATCCCAGCTAACTAACATACCTTAAGAACATAAAAAATAGGAGCAAGAATAGACCATTTGGCCCCTCAAGCCTGCTCCGCCATTCAATAAGATCATGGCTGATCATCTACCTCAACTCCACTTTCCTGCACTATCCCCATATCCCTTAATATCCAAAAATCTATCGATCTCTGTCTACTCAATGACTGAGCCTCCACAGCCCTCTGGGGTAGAGAATTCCAAAGATTCACAACCTTCTGAGTGAAGAAATTTCTCCTCATCTCAGTCCTAAATGGCCGACCCCTTATTCTGAGACTGATCCCTGGTTCTAGACTCCCAAGCTTTCGGAGCTATCGATCGCCCCTTCCTCAGGTGAAGTAGTGTCTACTTCACCTGAGGAAGGGGCGATCGATAGCTCCGAAAGCTTGTGATTTCAAATAAAACTGTTGGACTATAACCTGGTGTTGTGCGACCTCTCAATTTTGTCCACCCCAGTCCAACACCGGCATCTCCGCATCATAGACTCCCCAGCCAGGGGAAACATCCTTCCTGTCAAGCCCTGTAAGAATTTTGTACATTTCAATGAGATCACCTCTCATTCTTCTAAACTCTAGAGAATATAGGCCGAGTCTACTCAATCTCTCCTCATAGGACAATCCCCACATCCCAGGAATCAGTCTGGTGAACCTTTGTTGCACTCTCTCTGGCAAGTATATCCTTCCTTAGGTAAGGAGACCAAAACTGGACACAATACTCCAGGTGTGGTCTCACCAGGGCCCTATATTATTGCAGTAAGACGTCTTTACTCTTATACTCAAATCCTCTTGTAATAAAGGCCAGCATACCATTTGCTTTCCTAATTGCTTGCTTTACCTGCATGTTAATGTTCAGTGATTCATGTACAGTACAAGGACACCCAGGTCCCTCTGAACACCAACATTTCCCAATCTCACATCATTTAAAATACTCTGCTTTTCTATTTTTCCTACCAAAGTGGATAACTTCACATTTCTCCACATTATATTCCATTTGCCATGTTCTTGCCCACTCACTTAGCCTGTCTATATCCCCTTGAAGCCACTTTGCATCCTCAGCAAACTTGGATGTATTACATTTGGTTCCCTCATCCAAATCATTGATGTAGATTGTGAATAGCGGAGTCCCAAGCACTGATCCTTGCGGTACCCCACTAGTTACAGCCTGCCAACCCAAAAATGACCAGTTTATTCCTACTCTGTTTTCTGTCCGTTAACCAATCCTCAATCCATGCTAGTAATTACCTCCAATCCCATGAGCCCTAATTTTGTTTAATAACCTCTTATGTGACACCTTATCGAATGCCTTCTGAAAATCCAAATACACCACATCCCCCTTATCTATTCTGCTAGTTACAACCTCAAAAAACTCTTAACAGATTCATCAAACACTATTTCCTTTGCATAAATCCATGTTGACTCTGCCCAATCCTATTATTATTTTCTAAGTGCCCTGTTGCCACGCCCTTAATAATAGATTCTAGCATTTTCCCCACTAATGTCAGGCTAACTGGTCTGTAGTTCCCCGTTTTCTCTCCCTCCTTTCTTAAATAGTGGGTTTACATTTGCTACCTTCCAATCCGCAGGAACCGTTCTAGAATCTATGGAATTTTGTAAAATGACAACCAATGCATCCACTATCTCTATAGCCACCTCTTTCAAAACACTAGGATGTAGGCCATCAGGTCCAGGATATTTATCAGCTTTTAGTCCCATTAATTTCTCCAGTACTATTATTTTACTAATTTCTTTCAGTTCCTCATTCTCGCTAGACCCTTGGTTCTCCACTATTTCCGGGAAGTTTTTTGCATCTGTGAAGACAGACACAAAGGCCGCGATTTTATCGGCACTGAGGGGGCGGGTTTGGAGGTGGGTCAAAGGTTAAAATCGCTTTGATTAACGGCGAGATCCGAACCCGCCTCCAAATAATTTTCCCAAGTGTCGGGTCCCCGATTTGCACATGGACCCGACACCTAGCGGCAGGAAGAGGATTAAAGCCATTTACCTGCCTGTTAACAGATAGTTGAGATTAGTTAACAGGCTATTTTTTAATTTTGCTGCTTCTGCCTCGGGTTTCCCGAAGTCCGGACACCACGCCAGCTAAGTGTGGCGTGTTGTGAGTCTGCTGTAATGTTACTGCATTGATGACAGCTGCAGAGGTGGTGTGAAGGATCCAGTGGTGCACTGGTGAGTCTCAGAGGTAAGAAAATGTTGGGAAAATCATTTTTAATGCATTTACACATTTATTTAGGTAACAAGTTTTGAAAACGATGTCTAGTGCCACCTCATTGGGAGAACCTCTCTCAGCAGTGACAGATCGCTCCGGTCACCTCACCTGCAGCTGCTATCTGTTCTAGCCTATGGAGGGAGTCACTGGAGAGACTGGGTGCAAGAGCTCACCTTTGTACAGTGATTGTCAGTGTTTGCAGCACCTCAATGCTATCAAACACTGAGAAATGAGCTGTCAAAGAAAAATTGTGCGTGGTCCCTTTAAGGAAACCGGCAGATGGCGCGTCATCAAATGACGTCATCTGACCAACTTCCTCTTAATTGGCCGCAAGCCCGCAGGGTGGGCTTAACAAGGTCAACCAACATAAAATCACGTCTTTGGGCCGGATGCAGTTGGGGGCGGGACTGGAAGCCGGAAACCACCTGACCCGCTCCCAACGACAAAATTGCGGCCAAAGTATTTGTTTAATTTCTCTGTCATTTCCTTATTCCCCATTATAATTTCTCCTGTCTCAGCCTGTAAGGGACCCACATTTACTTTTGCTAATCTTTTCCTTTTTACATACCTATAGAAGCTTTTACAGTCTGTTTTTATGTCTCTCACTAGTTTACTCTCATTCTATTTTCCCTTTCTTTATCAAATTCTGGGTCCTCCTTTGCTGAATTCTAAAATCCTCCCAATCCTCAGGCTTACTATTTTTGGCAACATAAGCCTCTTCCTTTGATCTAACACTATCTTGAACTTCTCTTGTTAGGCACGGTTGGACCACTTTTCCTGTTGGGTTTTTGTACCTTAAAGGAATGTATATTTGTTGTAAATTATGTATTAATTCTTTAAATGCTAGCCATTGCTTCTCTACCGTCATACCTCTTAATGTAGTTTCCCAATCTACCTTAGCCAACGCGTCCCTCGTAATTTGCTTTGTTTAGATCTAAGACCCTAGTTTCGGATTTAACTAAATCACTTTCAAACTCAATATAAACTTCTATCATATTATGATCACTCTTCCCTAAAGGCCCCTTTACTACAAGGTTATTAATTAACTCTTTCTCATTGCACAATACTAGATTTGAAATAGCCTGTTCCCTAGTTGGTTCCTCAACATACTGATCTAGAAAACTATCTTGCATACATTCCATGAATTCATCCTCCACACTATTACTGCAAATTTGGTTTGCCCAGTCTATATGTAGATTAAAGTCCCCCATGATTACTGTATTACCCTTGTTACATGCACCTCTAATTTCCTGATTTATACTCTGCCCTACATTACAACTACTGTTTGGGGGCTTAGAAACAACTCCAACCAATGTTTTCTGCCCCTTGCTGTTTTCTTAGCTCCACCCAAACTGATTCTACTTCTTGATTTTCGGAGCTAAGATCCTTTCTCTCTACTGTCTTTATCCCATCCTTTATCAGGGCTAACCCTCCTCCTTTTCCATTTTGCCTATCTCTTCTAAAAGTTAAGTATCCTGGAATATTTAGTTCCCAACCTTGGACACATTGCAACCACCTCTCCGTAATGGCTATTAGATCAAACCTATTAATTTCTATCTGCGCTATTAATTCATCTATTTTGTTGCGAATGCTTCGCGCATTCAGATATAGTGCCTTTAGCTTTGACTTATTTCTATTATTCCCTGATGTCACCATAGTCACTGATGCCTTATTACCTTTGTTACTCTCTCTGTCCCGTCCTGACCCACTGCTTATTTTTACCCAATACTCTACGCTGCTCTAGATCCTTGACATTTCTCTCGCTGCTTTTAAATTTACTTTCCTGAATCCTCCCATCATTAGATTAAAGCCCTGTCTACTGCCCTAATTATTCGGTTCGCCAGGACACTGGTCCCAGCCCTGTTTAAGTGGAGCCCATCCCAATGAAACAGCTCCCTCTATCCCCAGTACTGGTGCCAGTACCCCATGAACTGAAACCCCTTCGTCCCACACCACGCATTTAAACCTCTAATCTGTTTGTCCCTATGCCAATTTGCGCGTGGCTCAGGTAACAATCCAGAGATTATTACCTTTGAGATTCTGCTTTTTAATTTGGATCCTAGCTCCTCAAACTCCTTCAGCAGAAGCTCATTCCTTCTATAACTGGAAATGTCCTCTTCGCTCAGGAAACTTGTCATGTTCCCTTTTAAAAGCCAGGAGCAAATCAATACCCAGCATGTTAATCTGTGGCAGATGGCAATCGCTTTCTGTGAAAAGAAATACTTCCAGGCATCTAAACGTTTTACCGTACGATTTCATAGGCATGTCCTCTAGTCCTAACATCGCTACCCATCTCAAATAACCTATCCAACCAGGCTGAATTCAATCCCTTTGTCACTTAAAAAATCTCCATCGTGTTCCCTCTAAGCCCTTATTTCTCTGAATAGCCCTACCTCTTGTAGCCTATCTTGATAAAAAGGAGGTATTAATCTGGTAACCCAACTCTGCTCCTTCTCCAGAGCCTCAATATCCTTCAATTTATGTGGGGACCAAAACTGGATACAACACTCCAAGCACGGGCACATCAAAACTATGTATAGCCTAAGTGTAGTACTCTATTTTATATTCGACTGTTTTAGCAATACGTCCTGAAACCCCATAGTCACCTCACATTGTTGCTCACCATCAGTCAAAGGATACACGGTTTTATTCTCATAACTTTTTTTGTCTTAACTACCCTCTACCTGTACTTAAGTCTTTTCCTCATTTATAACTTGACCATTTCATGCTATGCCTCTAGTGGGAAGTGGAGCCAAGAGAGAAGCTGCACCAACTTCAAGGAATTGCGCAAAGAGAGCAGTCAGAGTTGGCACTGAACTTTATAATCACCGCTGACAGGCTGTGCATGTGAGAAAATGGGCATCAAAGCCCGTGTCAATACTGACACAAAACTTTTACATGTACAGTAGAAAACGAATCCAAATTCTTACAGCGAGAGGAATTCTTCATTTCCCTTTTTTACCTGGATTACACAAAGAGCAAATATTTCAACAGCTGTACCAAAGTTTTACTGTCTTCCCCCAAAACACAAGTGAATGATAAAGCTACAGCTGTGAATCACAAGCAGCTCTCAGATGTAACCAAGCAGACCACCACCTAGAGATATTTATCTGTATTTTACCAATTGAAAGCTCTTGTAGAATAATGACCAGCTAAGGCACTGTACTTCCAACAACTTATATTTGTATAGCACCTTTAACGTAATAAAACATCCCAAGGCGCTTCACAGGAGTTTGATCAAAAGAAAAAATTCCAGGTATATTACTGTGTCTGAAATGGAGATCATTAAGATGTGTAATATAAAATACATGAAATTCCAAAATACAAATACCAGGAATTTAGATTTTGTAAAAGGCAAAATAAGATCAGTTATGTCCACTGCCATCTTGTTAATTCATCACAGCTGTAATGCTCCTAACAAATACAAAGCAGGAGGTTTATTACATCAATACCTTAGAAACAGGGACTATCTTAAATGACAGCTTAGCTACAGGACTCAGCATGAATCTCTACTAGACTGGGATGGCTGATACTATTTCTTTCCTTCCTTACCCTATGATTTTCCATGAATGCACTCAATAATTCTGAACAGCGTAGTTTATGGGCCCAACTCCTGTTCCTGCTGAACTGAGCCAGTATGTAATATAGTAACTGATATCAGTTCAGTAGGCACAAGAGATCAGGTCCACTTCAGGGCTGGGGTTGAACAGGTAAAGCATATTGAAGACAAGAACATCTGAAATGTAAGCAGGCATTTAAAAAGTACTGTTAAGGATTGTAGTACAACCATCTTGGGGGTAAAAGTACACAGATTCAGCTCCCAATTTTTTTTTTTTTACTTCCTTCAATCCCTTTGGGTCCGCCTTCACCTTGACACCATTCCCTAGCCAAGAAAGTGGGTAGAGAAAGTGCATACAGAGCTGTGCTTGTGCTGTTTGACTCAAACATTAGCAAAGTGGACAAGTGGCTTGGTTTGATTCCAATTTGCCCTCCCTGTGAGAAGCACCTCATTTGTGCTCTGCACCTTTCTGATGGACTAAATGGGATCAGTAACTCATCATTTGGAATCATGGGTTCCAAATGATGAGATCCTGATCTCATTTACACTATCAGGAAGGAGTAAAGTGGCACAGACTGTGGGACATTTGGCCCCGATATTAACTTGGAGATGCGATGGTCTGATATCGTGCAAGAAACCTGGAAGTTCAGTGCGCCTTTCAGTGGCTTTTTTAGCGTTTTATTTCCGGGTTTGCCATCCAATGAGCGGCAGTGGCCGTGATGAGGACCCGCATGACGCGATCGCAATTCCAGTATTTAAAGGGCCAATCCAAAAATGCAATTTGGAGGTTTTGGAAGCAAGAGAAGACAAGGTGTGACAATGAATTCCAGATGGGCAAAGGCTGAGCCATGGTTCAATAACGCCTCCCTTGATGTGCTGCTGGGGTCAGTGAGGAGCAGGAGAGAGATACTCTTCCCCAGCAATGGGAGGAAGAAATCTGCTGCTAACACCAACAAGGCGTGGCTGGAGGTGGCCAGCAGCAGGAGCATAGTGCCACGCTTATGGATTCAGGGCAGGAAGCGCTTTAATGATCTAACCAGGTCAGGAAAGGCGAGTACAGTTGCACATTCACCTACATCCTGCTGTGTGCCTCACCCCACCCCTTCACTCTGCCTTTTCAAGCCTACTCCATCACATCGCTCCTCACACCCACTTACCTTGCACGCGCACCCATCCTTCTCTTTCTAAGCACTTCCTCAAATCCCCATCTATCCATCCATCACTCAGTCCCACTCATCCCCATCCTTATGCAATTTCATGCCTCTCCCTGATAGTCACGCTCACCAAATGCATTGCATCCATCAGATGAACACATGCCGTTAGTGACCATAGATCTGTTCTTTCCCCCGTTGCAGGAGGAGAGAGCACAGATCACTAGGGAGAGGGAGAACACCAGAGGTGGGCCTCCACAAATTTCTCAGATCACAAATGCAGAGGAGGTGGCGCTGGAGATCAGTGGAGTTTTTGCATCCCTGGCCGTCAGACATGGGGAGACAGGGACCTCCCAGCTACCTGGTGACACAATTATATATCAGCGACCCACATGTCATCCAGCACTCAGTCATTCTGACTTGATTTCAGCAATGAGTGAAATATGATCATCTTCGCAATGATCAGTTGCAACATTTTCTTGCCACTAGTAATTCATATCTTTTATCTCCGACAGGGCGTTCACGGGTGCAGCAGCAGTCACTGAAGGTCGCGGATGACAATTCCTCAGAGGAGCTGATACCTTCTGAGGACTCATGCATACCAGGCACCAGCTCAGATACTCGCACTTCGGTGGAACCAGTTAGACAGATAATTGGGTTTTCACCTGGTGACTCATGCTTCACAAGTGAGCAAGAGCAGATGGTGGTGGCAAGGATAGCAGTGGAGAGTCTGTGTCGGAGGGCGCAGCCCTCTCCAAGCTCTGCTCAGCTGGACACAGATGCTGTACCCCGTCGATGAAAAAGAGAATCATTGAGCAGCAGCAGAGAATGTGTGCATGTACTGACAGGCCGTCCAAGCACACTCACCAGGATTGCAGAGACACTGGAGGAGTACGCCTCAAGCATGAGTGGGTAGATGTCATAGGGCATTGCGATGATGTGTCCTTCCATGGAACATCAAACGCTACAATAAAATGAGTCCATGCCCACCTTGACCACAGCCGTGCAGCCTTTGGATGCCAACAAGTCTGCCACCTTAAATAGGATGAGATACCTTAGCCTTACAGTGCCGCACTGATCTGCACCAAAGTGCTCTCCAGCAGAGCAGTAGCAGTGAAATGCGGCTGGGCCTTCAGAGCGATGATAGCAAAAAGGGGCATGGAAGTGGGATCTCCACTCAATGCGCTTCTACATCTCAGCTGTTCCCGCCCCCCACCGTACCCCAGTTAGTACTTGATATGCTGCCACCTCACCTGATGGTCGAATCTGCCCCTGCACAAGTCTTTGGCAGGGCCCTCACAGGCTCCAAAACCTAGAGGTCGTCAGCCAAGACCATCTCAGCAGTCAGAGCAGGGATCTGAGCAGCCTGCCTCTACCTCTGCTGAAGCCACAGAGGTTGCACCACGTAGGAGCGGAGGGGAAAGAGGAAAGCTTTGTAGTTGCACAAGGGTATGCATATGAGTGTATGAAAAAATGTAATGTTGTTAAGTTTCTGTTGTTTAGTTAAAGCACATAAATGTTATTCTTTTGCCTCACTTTCCCATCTTGCCCATTCTTGGTTGCTAGGTAGCAAGTCACCTTTTAACTTGCTTGATGAATGGGAAGACTTGAATTGACGAGAACTAATGGGGGGATGTGCATAAGGTGGTTGGTTGTTTGCAGCATTGCTTTATGTCAGGGGACGCGGTGGCAGGAAGAGTGGCCATTGTAAGTGCTTCTGACATGGGTCTACTGGTGCAACCTAAGTGAACCTTGCATTAATAAGGGCATCCCTAGCATCAATGTGAGCAGCTGGTGCTGCATTGCCCTCATCACCTTCGTCCTCCTCAGAATTGCCCGAAGAGGATCTGAGCTCGGCACCTTGTTCCTCCTGCAGATCCAAACCTCGCTGTTATGCAATGTTGTGCAGAGTGCAGCACACCACAACCATTCTGGACACCTTGGCTGGTGTGTACTGAAGGGCACCTCCAGATCTGTCTAGGCATCTGAAGCTCATCTTCAGTATGCCGATAGCTTGTTCGATCACACATCTGGTGGTCATATGGCATTCACTGTAGCACTGTTGGGCTTCATTGGTTGGGTTTCTGACGGGTGTCATCAGCCAAGTTTGAATTGGGTATCCTTTGTCTCCTAGCAGCCACCCCTTAAGTCTGCTTGCAGGTCTGAAGACGTCAGGGAGGTTGGACTGCCACAGGACAAAAGCATCATGGCAACTCCCCGGGAATCTTGCACACATGTAAATAAAGGTCTTGTTGTGGTTGCACACCAGCTGCACATTGATGGAGTGGAAGCCCCTGGTTGATCTGGGGGTGTCCGGACTGCCATGTGTGTGCAGGCAATGACGTCCTACACCTGTGGAAAGCCAGCCAGAGATGCAAACCCGAGCACCAGCTCATTCTGACTGGTGTCATCACAGGCGAAGTTCACAAAGTTACTGGCCCTGGCAAACTACTCATCAGTCACCCGTCTTATGCATTTGTGGGCTGCCGACTGGGAGATACTGGATATGCCTCCGACAGAGCCCTGGAAGGATCTGGAGGCTAAAAAGTTGAGGGTGGTAGTGACTTTTACAGCCACTGGTAATGTGTGGCCACCAGGTCCAGCAGATCTTCCAGCAGGCTGCAGTTGTCTGCCACCACCTGACAACCTGAGCCTCCTGTAACACTGTGTTTGGACATGTCAAGGAAACTCAGCCTCTGCAAGTACACCCTGTGTCACAGGTAGTGCCTCTTGCGAGCTGCACCCCTATAGTGCTGCCCTCTCTGCTGCTCAGCTACAGGTCTTTCAACTGCAGGCTGCTGCTGGTGCTAGTTCGAGGTCCAATCTAAGACAGCCAAAACGTCACCCATCCTGATGTGATTCAGAAAACCTCCAATGTGTAGAAAATAAACTTTCAGCAAAAGTACTGTGAACAAACCCTTTTCTACTAGCAAGTAAGAAAGCAGCTGTGAGTACTGAGTATTTATTGCAGTATTTCCATGAGTTTAATTTAGTCCCCTCAATTGCCACGGCACTCTCGCCTTGCCTTCATTGGCGAGTTTCAGGAAGCCCGGGAAACCCGTGGATGCACTGGTAAATTTGAAAGTGAGTTGAAATATCGCTCCAATTGAGCAATTAGCATATGTTAATAGGCAACCCGCCTCTCCCGAGGGGGTTGTGCGCAAACAGCCTAACGCGTTCGAGTTAAACGCGGAAGTCAATAGGTTGGAGTCGGCTTCCCAACACGGTCACATTTTTGCCGGTTTTAATCCCCACCTGTAACCAAACCCACACGCTCCTCCAGGTTAAAATTCCCCCCATGTCACTAAACTGTAATCTAAATGCACTCATTCAAAAAAAAAGCCACTGTTATCTTCTACTTCAATAAAAGCAGGTGTTGGAGAGGAAGTGGCAACCCACACTACGAAACTGAACAAACCAACTGCTCTTAAGTTTTTTCAAATTTATGTTGATACCAATGTGTGTACAACGTGCAACTGTAAAGTTGCAGTTATATTGCATACGAGTTATACCGCAGGCTATGACTGCCCTTCGGGGAGAGCTCCATGTATATGTGCTTACAGACATGCACAGATCTCCTTCCCCTGGCAGCTTTGTTTTTAATATTAGGAGAATGGATAAGGCAGTGTCTAGCTTCTCCCAACATCAAAAGACTCAATACTAGGTTGTAAAGTACCTAGGAAACCCAATAAGTTTACAAGCCTGAGCATTTCTAAAACTTAGTTTCACACCTGACTGGAATTAAACTGGTGCAAAGCAGCGTCCTTGGCTTTCATGGGTTCAGGAGTCAAATCAGGACCTGAATCCCATATTATATCTTCCACTTGAGTCAATACACACAAGAATCACTTTGCATTGATACAAAAGTAGCATTACAACAGTAGCCTAAGAAAAAGTTACTCCAAAGGACAATTGAAATTTCCTCACCCTTTTTAAAAAAAATAGTACAGACAATGGGGAAAAAAAGCACATTAGTTGTAAGATTAAGTACAAGAGAAATTTTTGCTGGCAAGCTATTTTCTTGTGGAGAATTTACTATTCACTGTAGAAATCACCTGATGTAGACAAATTGGATTCTCAAATTATCTTGTAAAATTTCTTGTTGCAATTTACAAATATAATCAAGACAATATTATGTTAATTAAAATACAAACTATTTTTGTCACTAGCCAAGACAGTTGACTGCAAATTGCATACTTTAAACCAAAACACTGAAACTGGTTCATATGCATTTCTTTTAATCATTTTACCTCATTTTTTTAAATACAAGATTTCCCAATAAACCACAGATCAGTACTAATTTGCTTTCATTCAGTGTGTAGTGTAACGTAGGAACCTCTGAACCTCTCCAGACGAATAATATAAATAATTTGAATTAAATAGCACTCTATTTACTTTATATAAGAAACCAGTGTGTGTGTGTATATATATATATATATATACATATACATACACACACACACACACAGAAAGACACAAACACAAATATTTTAAAAAGATCCAGATGTAAATTCAGGTTATACTGTCAACTTGTTATGTACAGCATTGTCAACATACGGAAATGACGGGCAGGAAAAGACCAGCTGAACATTCAAGCCCATCCCATACGGTCATGCTGCAATTAAGCATTATGACCATCAATACTCCCACCCAACAGCAGCCATGTAATCTCTTGAGAGGGACAAAAAAAAGGAATAAAACCATAGGTCAATTCTGAGAAAAATTCCTCTCCAACCCCAAAGATGATCAAAAAAGTTCTAGGAGACTACAGTGACCATGAGGCACACCACCCAACATCCCAACTAACGTCTGTATGCAGTGATATCAGTTTCAGCTAGGAACTCGTCCAGCTTCCTTCTGCAGTGAATCTGCACTAACTACACGAGTCAGCAACTTGTTCCAGAGGTCGATAAACCTCTGGGAAAAGAAAAACCTCTTGATATCTAATCTAGTTCTATGATTAGGTATCTTATACGCATGTCACCTGGTTCTCCCTAACCTATCTAATTCAAATAGTCTATCCACAGACAGAGTCTCATCCCTTCATTATTATAAAGACCTGAATCAAATCTCCCTGGAGTAAAAAGACCCAGCTCTCTAAGCCTATTGTGATAACTAAGGACTCGTAAACTAGCTAGTGGCACTCCTCTGAACCTTTTCCAAGGCCTCTATATCTCCCACCAAATGAAGGTGCAAAACTGGACACAGTATTCTAGATGAGGCCTAATCAAGGTCTTATACAAGGACATTATAGTGCTTTTTGTTTTATATTGGATACAGCCTAATGCTCTATTTGCTTTCGCTATTAGCCTCACGGCACTGGCCAATAACCTTTAGAAATTCATGTACGATAATACCGTGGTCTTTTCAACAGTCTTTATTTCAGAACCCTGCAAGGTATACACATGCTTGGTATTAGTCCCATCCACGTGCATAACATTATCTTTACCTATATTAAATGTTATCTGCGGGCCTATTTCCCCATTAAACATAGAAACATAGAAGATAGGAGCAGGAGTAGGCCATTTGGCCCCTCGAGCCTGCTCCGCCATTCAATGCGATCATGGCTAATCATCCAAATTCAGTACCCTGTCCCTGCTTTCTCCCCATATCCCTTGATCCCCTTAGCCTTAAGAAATATATCTAACTCCTTCTTGAATATATTTAATGAATTGGACTCAACTGCCTTCTATGGTAGAGAATTCCACAGGTTCACCACTCTCTGGATGAAGAAATTCCTCCTCATCTCAGTCCTAAATGGCTTACCCCTTATCCTTAGACTGTGACCCCTGGTTCTGGACTCCCCCACCATCGGGAACATCCTTCCTGCATCTAGTCTGTCTAGTCCTGTTAGAATTTATAAGTTTCAATGAGATCCCCTCTCATTCTTCTAAACTCTAGCGAATACAAGCCCAATCGACCCAATCTCTCCTCATACGTCATTCCTGCCATCCCAGGTATCAGTCTGGTGAATCTTCGCTGCACTCTCTCCATGGCAAAAACATCCTTCCTCAGATAAGGCGACCAAAACTGCACACAATACTCAAGGTGTGGTCTCACCAAGGCCCTGTACAACTGCAGCAAGACATCCTTGCTCCTGTACTCGAATCCTCTCGCTATGAAGGCCAACATACCATTTGCCTTCTTAACCGCCTGCTGCACCTGCATGCTTACCTTCAGCGACTAGTGCACAAGGACACCCAGGTCTTGTTGCACTTCCCCTTTTCCCAATCTATTGCCGTTCAGATAATAATCTGCCTTCCTGTTTTTGCCACCATCTAAATCTGATTGTAGTCTTATCATCCGAGGTTCGCTCAGACTCCGAAGAGAAAGTGCTACAATTGAGCCATGGCTGACACCTATATTCTAATTTGCTTGCAGTTAATTTTGTTTTGGTCAGCCAGGTGTCTGATATACACAGAACCTCATCACCATGCTTAAATGTCTCCAAACTCTGTTCAAGAAGGGTGAGAAGGATATACCAAGTAACTACAGACCAGTTAGTTTAACATCCGTTATGGAAAAACTTTTAGAATCCAGAATTTAAGATCAAATTAGAGATGTATAGGATGATTGAGCATGCATTGTTAAAGGTAATCCATGTATGACAAATTTTTATTTTTTTGAAGACGTGACGATGTAGTGTACATGGATTTTCAGAAAGCATGTGATGAGTAGTAGCTGAGGCAGCAATTACTGCAGCTTTTAAGGGAAGAGTAGATAAACATTTGAACAGGAATGTGGGGAGAGAACAGAGTGATGGGATTAATTTTGAATTACTCTAGGAATTAATTGGTATAGACAAGACTGGTCAAATGGCCTTTTGTGTTACAAACTATGAGTCTGTGGTTCAAACTAAACTCCTGAGTAATCCACAATCCACACTGTTTGCCTGGCACTTTCTCCTCATAGGAACATACTCTACTCACCTAATCCCAGAGAGTTTACGTGTCAGTTGGCAACAGCCAAGGCTAAAGAAACCCCAAGTGTACACAGGGGTATTGCTAAAATGTAACTAGCTAAAGCCACGCAGATTACCAACACAGAGCACCTGTAAGCTTATCGTTGTTAGTCCAGCCACCTACCTTACCTGTTTTATTGGCTTGTAGTTACCTGGAGCTGATTACCACAAAACACAATCCCAGTAATGGGTCAACTCTTCCAGCTTCCATTAATAAGCCAGGCTGGTCAAATCAGTAACAGTGACCTGGAGTATTGCAAATCTGCCTGGATCAGGTCTTGGATTACCAAATCTGCCATGGAGAGTTGACTTAGATCCAACCTTCCATCAGCAGACCCATCATCAAGAGGGGCCAGAATTCCCACTCCTGATCATTATTCAGTGGTACTTCCTGGAGTATACATGTGTGGGGATTTAATAGACATGGGCTTGGTTTTGCTGCCACCATTATGGTCTCATTATCAAGGTTCACACATGGAGAATGACCATGTTGGCGATATAGAGGTGGGTGACAAACACCTTCCCACAGGTTTCTTCTCTTCCCCTTTCAGGAGGGGTGGGGAGAAAATTTGCAGAAAAACAAAGGAGAAAAAATTAAAAGGGTCTGTATTACCTGTCTGTTTTTATAAATAAGTCCACATAAATTGAAATAGTTATGCTTATGACATTATCAGGACAAAGTGTTTGATCTATTTCATAATAATTCACTGCTGATTTCACTGATGTATTCCACAAATTTCTATAGCCCTGGTCATCATTCCCTCTCTTCAGGTGCAGAACTTAGCCACTGTGAACAAAGCAAAAATGATCACTGTTCACCAATCAGCTAAGCTCTGCACCTCACCAGAAAGGTCACATTCGATGGATGGATTAATCCGTGGGCAGACATTTTGATGAAGATACACTTCTTCCTTTGTTTGCAAACAACCACCTTTAGGACCCATCAGTTTTTAGCTCATGTTTCATACACTTACTGTGATTTCCACAACAGTAGTCAAGGCAGTGACTATGTGGTAATCCCTGGCAATGTGATTTTTATCTCATGTCACAAATCAGTATGCCAGGAACCCACTCAGCCACAACATGAAAGGAGATTTGCAGATATTCTCTCTTCCCCCCCCCCCCCCCCCCCCCCCAAGTGTATTATGCATGAACAAAGGAAAACTCTCGTTATAAAAAGTTTCATGCTTTTGGAAACCTTGTACTTTAAATCATATTGTATGATTTTGGAAAAGGTCTACAAAACTACCTCAAAATGCACTGATGGTTCTGATTGTATACTTCCTGCACATTAACAAGCATATATGTCAATTAAACCAACAGTATTTATTGCCTTGAACTTAGTTTTAAACACAGAAATAAACTATTACATTTACTGAAATATCAATATTTACACTAAAATAATTTGGAACAATATTTCATATGTACAAAAGATATGTATATTCACGTTGTTGCATCTTCATGGAAAATAAATTTTGGTTAGCATTCATTGGTTAGGAAATGAACATGCAATTCAATCTGTAAAGTGTTTAATTCTGGGAAGAGACATTCACAAAACAAATGCTTACAGTTAATAATATTCTGCTAAAAATATTACTATAGGTAAGAATAATTGTATAAATAAGTAATTTATTATAATTGCAATTACAACCTGGACTCACATTTTAAACTAGAAAAGAAACCTGGTTGTTGAATTATTTCAAAGATTAAGATTTAAGGCATAAATTTGAAGTTCAGAAAACATTTCAAGCTTACAAAAAAAAGTTGATTTAAAACTTATATTCTCTGTTTCAAAGGTTTACAAATCCAAAAAATTCATACTCCCTCAAAAATATATTGTAGAAAACCTTCAAATAACTGATTTCCATTTACTGCTCTTTCAACTTACAGCAAAGCAATCTAAAGTCAGATTCAGCAGTAGACACTGACAGCCAACCACTTCAGACAATGAATCAATTGTACTAAACGGACATGACTTTCTGCAAATTTGAGCACAACGGATCCAGGCCCTCTCGTCGTCTTAAAAATGGCAATTTTGGAACAGAAATAACAGTACATTTCAACTTTATGTTATTGCAATCCAAAAAGTAATGGTTTTCTAAAAAAAAATTCATGTTATTGAGTTCAAATAATATCACTGATATTATGTCTACATCTATAATGAAACTTTTCTTTAATGCAGCAGTATGCCTTAATTACAATTACTGAGCCACAAGAAATTTATTGGGCAGCTACACCCAAATCTATTCCAGACTACATTGTCTTAAAAATATATACTTAGCTCCTAATCTGTCAATATATTTTTTAGGGTTCCTATTTATTTTTTGAATTTCTTGGTAGGAATTTTATTTGTTGAGGCTCTCGCCCTTGTGGCAGCAAGTAAAGTTTTGGATTCTAGGTCTCCACTAGAATGAAGATCCTAATCTGGAAGTGAAACATTTTAATCAAATGATATTGAGTAGAAAGAATAGCAAAGTAGGGTTACCATAGCATTAGGTAAAAAGGAAACTTCACAGGACAAAAGGTGGCAGGACAAGTTGAAAAAGCTGTTAAAAAAAATACAGGATCCTTGGCTTTATAAATAGAGACATAGAGTACAAAAGCAAGGAAGTAATGCTAAACCTTTATAAATCACTCATTAGGCCTCAGGTGGAGTATTGTGTCCAATTCTGGGCAGCACACTGTAAGAAGGATGTCAAGGCCTTAGAGAGGGTGCAGAGATTTATCAGAAAGATACTAGGGATGAGGGACTTCAGTTATGTGGAGAGACTAGAGAAGCTGGGATTGTTCTCCTTAGAGTAGAGACAATTCAAACAGATTTAAGATGGCGGGTCGGGTGGGAAAGTTGTTATTTTTGACAGCGGGTCTGGAACCCGCTGTCACCTCGCTCCCACGCACCTTTCCCCCAGGCGCGTGTCATCGCAGAGCCAACCCGACCGGCAGCGGCGGGGGATCCAATTGAGATGATTATCAGGTAGTTTACAGGCACTTAAGAGCCTTTTTTCATTTACTTTTTTAATTTCCCTGCATGGCCACGGGATTCACGCAGCTCGGGAACCACGTCTGTCAACCTGAGGTGGAGTTCCATGGCCATTGCTCCAGCTGATTACTTGACAGCATGAAATGCACAGTGAAAGCTCCCACCTGACAGATCATCACTTTCCTCAGGCAGAAGCTGTTGCTCAGTCCATTTCCAGCACAGATTCTGCAGGCTGCAAGTGTTTCCAGCAAAGTCTCCATCCAGTGTCACCTCACTGGAAGAATTCTCTCACCATTGACAGAATGCTTCTGTCATCTGTACTTCATCTGCCATCTATTTCATCAGCATGGGTGCCATTTATACTGTCTCACCTTGGTCCACAGAATCAGACCACGATGAACCCCAACACCAGCAGCACCAGGCACACCAGCAGCACCAACAACACCAGCCTTCTCCGCAATCACCTGATGCTGCACAGGACAGAGGGCATCAGCACCCGACCACATTGCTGCCCGGGAGGCCAGGGATAGCCTCATCATGGCCAGATTTACTTAACTTTAGGCGGAGGTTGGCACCACCCCACATCAACACCATAAAGCATCCCTGCAATGACCAAGCCGTTCCTTTCACACTCATCACCATTGCGGGGGTACCGTTATGTCTCACCATTCACTGCAACTCACTAAGCCACTTCCAAAGGTGCACAGAAATCTGTCCAAGACAGAAAAGTGTTGAAAATAAAGATTTTTATGTTTGACACCACGTTAACAGAAACATTGTATAAAACACCCAAGTGGTTTGTGTGTTGTTAGTTAGTATGATTGCACTAGGATGAGGGTGTGAGGGATGGCTAGTGAGATAGTGATGTGATAATGTAGATAGAGAGGGATGGGTGGAGGTGCAAGGTATGTTGGTGTGAGTAAAGATGTGCAGGGGTAGGGAAGGCAGAGTGATGGGGATGTGATGAGAGGCACAGCAGGATGAGGTTGAGTGTGGCTTTGTACTAACGTTTCCTGATCTAATGAGATCATTGAAACGTTTGCGGCACTGCACCCAGGTCCTCCTGACCACATCCCTGCTTGTGACCTCCTCTGCAATCTGCAACCAGGCTGTCTTGGTCTCCTGGGGAGGTCTCTTCCACCCATCGGAAGGGAAGAGGACCTCCTTGCGTGCTCTGACTCCCTCCATAAGCATATCGGGGGAAATCATCAGAGAACCTTGGAGCAGCCCTCTGCCTCTGTGCAGTCATTGTCGGTGTTTGCAGCACTCCAATGCTGTAGTGCACTGACAGCACTATGTTAGATTAAACTTCAAATGTAATGTGGCCACGGCCCCTTTAAAGATCCCGGCTGAAAACGCGTCATGAATGGCGTCACCAGACCTGCTCCATCTCATCGGGCCGGGTAATGCGCTGGGCAGGCTTAATAAGCCCCATTAAGGTAAGTTCATTTTCAATAGCGGAATGGAGCCAACAGCGGGGTCGGGACTCGACATGTCCACTGCCCGCACCGGATCCACCAAGGTAAAGAAAATTCCGGCCAGTTTCTCCCTATGTACTCTATCAAAAGTCCTCATAATTCTGAACTCTATTAAATCTCCCCTTAACCTTCTCTGCTCTAAAGAGTACAATCTCAGCTTCTCTAATCTCTCCACATAATTAAATTATATATATATATACACACACTTGTATTTTTTTCTAAAAACAATGTTGAGCGCATGCAAAGACACTCAACCACAAGGGACTCAACTTTTATAAGGTAAATGCAAAAACTTTGGCAACTTCAGGCAAATATCAAATGTCACATGATCAAACATCCAGGAACACATTCAACCAGAGTTGACAACCCTAGCTGGAGGAGATTGCAGAGATAGAGTGGTACAAGGGCATGGAGGGATTTAAAGATGTGGATAAGGATTTTGAATTTAATTCTTGAGAGACAAGGAGCCATTGTAGGTCACCAATGATGGGGGGGGGGGGGGGGGGGGAGCTAATGGGCTAGCAGGAGAGGATATGTGCAGCAGAGTTTTGGGCAAGTTGGAATTCATGGAGGATGGGAAGCCAACAAAGAAACCATTGTAGTAGTTGAATCTGGAGATAACAAAACCATGTAAAAATGTTTCAGCAGCATAGGGGCTGAAGTAGATGTGGAGGCAGGTAATGTTGTGAAGGTGCAAGGAAACAATTTTAGTGATGGATATGATATAGAGTTTAAAGCTCAGCTCAAGATCAAAGAGGGTGCCAAGATTACAAATTGTTCTGTTCAGCCTGAGTATGTGGCTTTGGCCTTTCTGATGTTGAGCTTGAGGAAGTTGTGATTCATCAAAGACTTTATGTTGGACAAGCAGATATCAACCTTACAGATGCAAAACAATCTTAAAATGTTGGATGCTTCTGAACTGCTGCCTGAAACAGATGTGTACATTCTAACTGGAAAAGCTCCCTGAGCAAACATCAATTAAATTCTGAGTGACCTCAGGCCGCATTTATTTATAGCAATGAGTCTTTTTGGTCTTAAAGGGACAGGTATATTTAAATACAGCACCAATTTAGCTGCAGAATAATAACTTGTGCATTAAATGGCATGATGTGCCTGTCATAAAATAATGCATCATCTGACTTACTGTGAGCAACACCGTGGGAAATCTAATTGTAACTACAGTATAACATTTTTTAAAACATTACTTGTGTGCTAATATTTGAAACATTACTAGTGTGATAATATTCTAATCTGAATGATCATGAACATTACCAAACAACCACCAACCTTCTATCAGATTATTGCTGGGGTTTTTTTGTTAGTGTACAACCTCTTTATTAAAGTTTTATTTCTCTCCCCTTACAGGATCAGAGTCCACACATCAACTGTGGAAGACAAGATGAGTTGGATCACCTACTTCCAAGGCTTCTGCAATTGTGTACTTTGGCCCACCGCTAGAAGATGCGCAGGAGCAGACAAGCAGCAATTCACCGGATGACTTTCTCTGCCCATTGCACAGCTGAAATCAGAACCATAGCATGGTGGAAATATCAAACCTGCATCTCCCTTTTATGTGACACTTTAGGCATTTTTACATTGTGTTCGTGCCACTGATGTACAGCTTCCACTTAGGGATACTAAAGAAGGTAAAAATACCTGGTTTGGTTAGTCTCACGGCAACGATGATGCCGTTTTTGTTCAATCTTCATATTTGTCACCGGTTCTCAGAGTTACTGATCCTGACAAATAAATGTGCTGAGTTGGATTCAGCATGGGCTGATGGTATAACATTAGACATTAAGGACATCACAGTGCCAATACTTTTCACACGTGCAATTATCAAAATGATACAACCTTGTCATGCATGTGCAATTAAGTTGGTTTCCAATTCTGGGGCCACCAACCAGAGACTGAATAAACTGAAGCCATCTAACCATGAGAGAGCAGGGCATATAGGTCACTCTCCCAAGACTTCAAGCCTAAGGAATGTACAAGCATTTTTTGAGATGGTGTTTCAATACATTGTCCTTTTTGTTGTTATGCTGCCCTTTAATTTTATGTTAAAAAGTTACCCATTTACAGCAATTCAACATAGCATTCATTACAAATATAATGAAACTCTTAAGCAACATTTACACTAACTGTAGTGTTGCTTCAAAGATAAGGAACTGTAGTGTAAATCTGGAGTCAGGACCGATCCCGACATTGGAGAGAAGCAGAGCATCACTGTGCTTCGGAGGCAAGTCAGGCCCCAATCCCGATTTACACTACAGCTTTAGCATTAGTGTGAAGTAAAACCACTTCACACCAACACTACAGATGTAGTACAAGTGTAGCACTGAGTATCAAGTCTTTGGAAATTCCAATCACTCACAACACTCGCAAAATCCGGCCCATTGTGTTTAAGAATGAGGGTGAGGCTAATAGCACTCACCATTATAACGGGGTAAATCAGACAGCAACTTCTGCCGTCCGCACATGCGCAGTTAAACGCGCAAATCCATAAGTTGCTGTCAGAGATAACCTGCTGATGGCCATCAGGTTACCCGCTGATAACCTGATGGCCTATATCCTAGGGTTCTAAAAGAGGTGGCTGCAGAGTTAGTGGTGGCATTGGTTGTGATCTTCCAAAATTCCCTAGATTCTAGAACGGTCCCAGCAGATTGGAAGGTAGCAAATGTAACACTGCTATTCAAGAAAGAAGGGAGAGAGAAAACAGGGAACTGCAGGCCAGTTAGCCTGACATCAGTCGTCGGAAAAGTGCTGGAATCCATTATTAAGGAAGTGGTAACAGGGCACTTAGAAAATCATAATATGATTAGGCAGAGTCAACATGGTTTTATGAAAGGGAAATTGTGTTTAACAAATTTATAAAAGTTTTTTGAGGATGTAACTAGCAGGGTAGATAAAAGGGAACCAGTGGATGTAGTATATTTGGATTTCCAAAAGGCATTCGATAAGGTGCCACATAAAAGGTTGCTACGCAAGATAAGGGCTCATGGGATTTGGGGGTAATATATCAGCATGGATAAAGGATTGGTTAACGAACAGAAAACAGAGAGTAGGGATAAACGGGTCATTTTCAGGTTGGCAGGCTGTAACTAGTGGGGTGCAGTAAGGATCAGTGCTTGGGCCTCAGCTATTTACAATCTATATTAATGACTTAGATGAAAGGACCGAGTGCAATGTATCCAAATTTGCTGACAATACAAAGCTAGGTTGGAAAGTAAGCTGTGAGAAGGACACAAAGAGCCTGCAAAGGGATATAGACAGGTTATGTGAGTGGGCAATAAGGTGGCAGATGGAGTATAAAGTGGGGAAATGTGAGGCTGTTCACTTTGGTAGGAAGAATAGAAAAACAGAATATTTTTAAATGGTGAGAAATTATTAATTGTTGGTGTTCAGAGATTTAGGTGTCCGCGTACAGGAAACACAGAAAGCTAGCGTGCAGGTACGGCAAGCAATTAGGAAGGTAAATGGCATGTTGGGCTTTACTGCAAAAGGGTTGGAGTACAAGATTAAGGAAGTCTTACTACAATTGTACAGGGCTTTGGCGAGACCACACCTGGAGTACTGTGCACAGGTTTGGTCTCCTTATCTGAGAAATGATATACTTGCCTTAGAGGCGGTGCAATGAAGGTTCACTAGATTGATCCCTGGGATGAGAGGGTTGTCCTTTGAGGAGAGATTCAGTAGATTGGGCCTATACTCTCTGGAGTTCATTGACACATATAAGATTCTGAGGGGGAGTGACAGGGTAGATGCTGAGAGGTTGTTTCCCCTTGCTGGAGTCTAGAACTAGTATAAGGGGTCGGCCATTTAAGACTGAAATGAGGAGGAATTTCTTTAATCAGAGGGTTGTGAATCTTTGGAATTCTCTACCTGAAAGGGCTGTGGATGCTGAGTCGTTGAGTATATTCAAGGCTGAGATAGATTGATTTTTGGGATCTAGGGGAATCAAGGGATATGAAGGGATATGGGGATCAGGCAGCAAAGTGGAGTTGAGGTCGAAGATCAGCCATGATCTTAGTGAATGGCGGAGCAGGCTTGAAGGGCCAAAGGCCTACTCCTGCTCCTAATTCTTATGTTCTTATGCTCCTCCACAGGATGCGCTTTTGCAATCCTTGTCGATAGATGCGGCACTGAAATGAATGTGATGGCGTGAACTTGGGGTACTTGCTCACTAGTTCTGCACTAAAGACGGCAGGAAAAGTTAGGGCTGGTGTATTCAGGAGTAAGTAAGGTTTTAATGGCGTGATAAGTGATAATTACTGCCAAACAACTTTAAAAGTGCGAAATCTCATTCCCTCCGAAGATAATTAGAGTTGGAGTTTTTTTTTTTAATTAATTTTTTTTAAACCTTTTCTGTCTGTCTCTTTTATCTGTCTTTGTTAATCCCAATCTTTAGTTTGCTTTCTGTACATGATTTAAATCTGATTTATATTTCCTGCTTTATACTTCCTGATTTGGACTCTGCGTGTCTCAGTGAGGATTCTTCAATCTGATTGGTTGAAGATCCTCGCTGTTTCTTGTCCTGCTCAGATGCCCTGTAGAGGGTGCCGCGCTGGATCAGACACTGGATTAGAGCAAGTCTGCGCTCTAATGGCCGCAAAAAGTTTGTGGGCAGCTGTCAGCGAGGTGAACGGCAAGCGCCGTTCCTTCACCACTGACCACAAAATCCGGGCCATTGATGCTGAAACAAGCCATTCAACTTAGCTAAAATTGAAGCTCATGGAATTGAAGACAAATTATTGACCTGGTTAGGAAATTGGCTGAGCGGCAGGAGACAGAGTAGGGATAATGGGCAAGTACACCAATTGTCAGGATGTGAACTAGTGATGTCCCACAGGGATCTGTGTTGGGGCCTCAACTGTTCATCGTATTTATCAATGATTTCGATGATGGTTTAAAGAGCCACATATCCAAGTTTGCCGATGACACAAAGATAGACGGCATAGCAAGCAGTGTAGCTGCAAGCATAAAATTACAAAGAAATATTAATAGATTAAGTGAATGGGCAAAACTGTGGCAAACGGATTTAAATGTAGGCAAGTGTGATGTCATCCACTTTGGACCTAAAAAGGATAGATCACAGTACTTTCTAAATGGTGAAAAGTTAAAAACACTGGAGGTCCTAACAGACTTAGGGATCCATGTACATAGATCATTAAAATGACATGGACAGGTACAGAAAATAATCAACAAGGCTAATGGAATGCTGGGCTTTATATCTAGAGGACTAGAATACAAGGGGGTAGAAGTTATGCTACAGCTATACAAAGCCCTGGTTAGACTACACCTGGAGTACTGTGAGCAGTTCTGGGCACCACACCGTAGGAAGGCTATATTGGCCTTGGAGGGAGTGCAGCATAAATTTACCAGTATGATACCTGGACACCAAGGGTTAAATTACGAGGAGAGATTACACGACTGGGGTTGTAGTCCCTGGAATTTAGGTGGTTATGGGGTGATTTGATCGAAGTTTTGAAGATATTAAGGAGAACTGATAGGGTAGATAGAGAGAAACTATTTCCGCTGGTTTGGGAATCTAGGACTAGGGTTAGAAAATTAGAGTCAGGTCATTCAGGAGTGAAGTTAGGAAACACTTTAACGCGGTGGTAGAAGTTTGGAACTCTCTTCCACAAACGGCAGTTGATGCTAGGTCAACTGTTAATTTTAAATCTGAGACTGATAGATTTTTGTTAACCAAAGGTATTGAGGGATATGGGACAAAGGCAGGTATATGGAGTTAGGTCACAGATCAGTCATGATCTCACTGAATGGCGGAACAGGCTCGAGGGGCTAAACGGCCTAATCCTGTTCCTATGCCCTTACAGCTACTGTTATCAGGAATGGGTTTAATACAGTAATATTAACTCTATACAACTAAAATATACACAAAATACAATTTTATATAAAATTAAAAATAATAAACACCTCTACCCACCATTCTTCCCCATCTCTTATGCCCCATTTCATCCCCTCTATAACTTATCCATATACCTGTATAGTTAAACGCTAAAACTCTTTACAGGCTCAGTAAAGCATTAGAATCTCTATGTATCGAACAGTAAAGCTCAAATATCAGGAAGAAAAATGGAAAGACACAGTATTGTGTGTCTGGAACTCCTGATATCTAAACCAAAATCAGTGTTTCCTGCTACCTCTCTTTGTATTATATTGCAGTAATTCATAATCACTGGCCACCATTCTTTGCTAGGCTTAAGATCCAATTTTCCCTGCCTGCAGAAAAATAGCCCTGCCAATTGCATAAGGTCATTCATTTGGCAACCCAGCATCACTTTCAACTTTCCAGCTACAGGACTTGCCAGAATCTATTAATGTCATGTTGTTATGATCTATATTTTAATTTATAAAACAAAAACTAGTCAACAAATAGAGTGGATTCAAAAAGTTGAAATAAAGTTGTATAAGCAACCAGATAAAAAGAACAGCAACACATTTATCATATACCTAACTTAGGTCCAAAGTAAAACATATTGCGATGTAAAATTTATTGGACAAAATACTTTAGCTACAGAGCACAAATTAGGTTATATTCAAACACTTCAACATTCAATAAGGTATGTTCGTTTTGCATACTACTGAACAATCCAGAACATTTGAGCTTTGCATTTTCACCAGTAGTCTGCCTTCTCTAAATTGGTACTGGGCTATAAACAAAACAGTGGCAATATGTGGATACTGTCCATCCTGCATAATATATTACTAAAATTGATTAGTGTCGTAGGACATTTCAAAACTATGACTATAATGAATCTGTATTTATGTATTAGTTTTAAATGTATACAAAGACAATGATGTACATCAGAATTCAGTCCAAAAGCAGAGTCTTCAAATACAACTCACGAGGGGAAAATAAATGAAGACCTTCTCACATTGACAGCTGTAAAGGCTTGCAATAGAAGGGTGTTCTCGCAGTAGTAGTTGCCAGTAGATAGTTCCAGTGCTAAGTGTTCTGAACTGACACCAATTTTCAGTTCTGCACAGACCTGCTTGAAAGCATGAAGAACAGAGCTATTAACTGGCTGTATTCACATCACAGGAAGTTAGACTAGCCTTTGAAGGTCAAAGGTAAAGGATAATTTTTGGCACTGAGTCACAAATAGATCACTCACTACATCTGGGTAATCAGTACCATTTCAATTAAGGGCTTTATGTCATATGATAATTTATCCAAAGGCTACATTCAACTTCAGAGGTAAATCTTAATTTTTCTCCATTTCTTTCCATAAAGGGATCAAAAAAGTACGGCCAAACTTATCCTTTAAAAAAGTGCTAAGAGCTCAAGTTTTACATACCGAGTGCCTGCCTCAGCCTGCTTTACCTGCCCAAATTAGTAATTAGGAGACTACAGGACTGGGTCGCACAATGTGTTTGTACATGCTGCTTTCATCTCTGGAATTTGGATCTAGCCCAGACCCCTGTAATGAACCTCTTCTCTCAACTGGCTGTAAGGATGTTACATTAAATGAATTTGGGCAGTTTAATTGTGTGCACAGCACAAAACGAACATGGCACATTGTCACACTGGTGTTATAGGGTACAGGGTTAAGGCACATTGTTGGGGAAGAATAGTATATCTTCCAAACTATACGATGTGCTGTTAGGGAAATTAAGCTGGTGGTTTCAGGGAAATTTAACAGGCTGCGGATGTCGGTGAATCACAGAGTTAAAAATACGGTTGTGTAGCCCCCGTTGTTTGGGTGCAACGCTGTTTTGGGTCGGAAATGGCGACCAAGCAGCACGCGCACACTTCTGGTGTGGGCCGCGCTGGACGCCATTTTAGTGACGCCGTTAGCTCAGCACTGGAAGCGAGCGCCGAGAGTATGCAGATCATGATGTCAATCAGCGTCTAATACTGATTTGATGACAGCGCTGCCATTTTCGACCTCAACGCTGGAGCCAACATCCTCTCTTAACCTCCCACAGCTGAACATATGTTCAGCAGCAGGAAGGACCCCTCCCACCAATGCTATTTAAAGGGATCATCATCTACTTACAAGTTAATTGCTGATTGATTTCTACTAGCTGTTGCTGAGTTTGTAGAAGTGTTTGGTGCTTTCTAGACTTTTTTTTTATATAAAGTTGCCTAAAGTCTACAAGGAGTAGTCTGGTACGTGCTCAAGGACTTGGTACTGACTTGCAAGGGGTCTGCTCAGACCAGTTGCTCCCAGACATGGGTGCAGTAGCTTGTATCCCCTTGGCCGCAACATGACAGGGAGAATGAGCAGAGGCGATACAGAGCAGGATAAACTGCTAGAAGAGGCAGGTAGAGGAAGGGGGAGAAGGGCTCTCAGCAGGAGGCAATATCCACACAGGGTCGTCAGGGAGCAATTCTCCTACCTCAACTTCAGCAGCGAACAGTGTGTGTGAATTCTCCATTTTACTAAGGAGGTGCTCACAGAAATCTGCCACCTGCTGCAGGCAGACTTGCAGCCTCAGTCCAGGGCAAGGACGACATTGCCAGTGGCTATAAAGGTGAGCGTGGTCTTGAACGTTTTCGCGTCGGGCTCCTTCCAGGCTGGAGCAGGCGACAGCTGTAACATCTCCCAGTTTGCTGTCCACTCCTGTATAAGGGAGGTGAGTGAGGCTCTGTATGCAAAGAGAGCTGAATACATTTCATTCTCGCTTGCCAGAGAGAAGCAGGTGAAGCGATCACACGGCTTCGCCAAAGGGTGGCTATTGGGCGACAAGGTCTATCCGCTGACAACCTGGCTCATGACTCCGTTGTGCAACCCACACACATGTGGGCAGCATACATACAATGAAAGTCATGCTGCCACACGGAATCTGATAGAGCCGACCATTGGGATCCTTAAACAACGCTTACATTGCCTGGACTGCTCTGGAGGAGCCCTGCAGTACTCGCCAGAGCGCATCTCAAGATTCGGCATGGTCTGCTGCACGCTCCACAACCTCGTCATCATGAAGGCACAGCCCTTGCCACCAGGCAGACGACGACCAGCTGAGGAGGAGGAAGAGGAGGAGCAGGAAGCGGAAGAGGAGGAAGTAAAAGTGGAGGAGGAAGTGAAGAGGCAACCCAGACAGCCCCTTTCTGCCCGGGCTGTCCGTAATTGACTCATCCGACTGCAGTACCAGTGAATGCAACCCCAATTCCCCATACCAAATGGACCTACACCTTACCTTCCCCTCTGTTACTGACCATCACAGTGTCCTCTTGGCCACAATGCTACAATAAAAGCCACCACAAAACAAACATTCCAAACCAATTTTATGAATCAAACCATTACAACATTTCATTCAAAAGTCAAGTAATCACCCTTGTGCATTCCCTTAGTGCCTGTCTTCCATGTGCCTTTGCCTGTCCTACTGCTCATATGCAGTGCTACCCCAGTGGCTGCAGCATGGCTGGTGGAAGGCAGCTGATTTTCAGTGGAGGAGACGGCAGATGGTCTTGCAGGACGACCTCGAGCAGCTCTGGGCCTAGTAGGCCCATCTTCAGACTGCACCACCTCAGCATGGGCGGCAGCAGTCTGGGCTGGCTGGCTGACAGGCAACATCAACGGCACTGGCAAAGTGGCAGTGGTGGGAATATGATGCTATCATCCTGAGAGAAGACAGAAGATTCGTCCTTCACAGAGCCACTGCCATTCCCTCGGGGCGGCACCTAAATAATCCTAGTAATCTGCTGGACGACAGATTGCTGGACTGCTGTGACACCCTGCAAGCCCCTTTCAACACTGCTAACCGCAGCCATGATGGCAGCAGTCTATGCTTGTGTGGCAGCAAGCTGAGTTTGCATGACTTCAGTCTGAGCTTCCATTGTAGCACGCAGACATTGGGTGGCTTCTGCTTGTGCTGCAATGGAAGCTGAGACATCGGCCATCAGACACTGCATGATAGTTGGGTCCACAAGTGCGCTAATGGATCTGCCCACCCCTTCCATGCTGGAAAGGATGGGCTCCAAGCTCTGCGCAAAGCCCTGTGCAAGGTTGGTGCTGGACCCCTCCATGCTCCTTGACACTGCACTCAGGCTTTCTGGAAGGCCTGCCAATGCACCAAGCATTTTGTTCTGCATAACCATCAGCTTTGTTCTGTAGACCGCCCCATCAAAGTCCCAATCGGAGTCCTCTGCAGCAGAACTCATGTGCGACCTCGCCGCCAGGGAGCTGGCACCTGCACTCCCTTTTCCCCCTGCTCTGACTGCAGCCCACTCGTGCCCAGTTACTCACCACGTGCTGATCCCGCCTCTAAGCTACCCTCTAAAATCCGCGCAGTGCCAGTATCTGAACTGGTGGCTGCGAGTGTCAGATCGAGTGATGGTGTTTCTTCTTAATCATCACTCTCCTCTTCCACCACTGCCTGGCCAGGTTGGATTTCTTGGATCTCTGAAATGAGAAAGGCACAAGGGTAGAGTTGTGGTGAGGGAAGGGGGAAGGGAAGGCAAGAGGTGTATGCTTACACCAACTGCAGCTTGCAAGTCAGAAGAGATTGTGGGATGACGGGGAAGTGGGATGTGAGAAGGAGGATTAGGTATGAGGATAACATCATGTTCAATGGTTTCAGCACCGTCGCTGGTCACAGCCACTCCAATCATGCCAAGCACCATCTCCTCGAGCGGGGTCAGGATATGAGGCGCACCTGTTCCCCGCTGGTTAGTTGCCGCTGCCTATGGTTGTGCACCATCTTGTCCTGCAAGAGAGAGGGAAATGTGTCAGTGAGTGTGGTTCAATGTGTTTGGCTGATGTGGCTGTCATGCTTGAATAGTTGGCAGTGTGTGAAAACTGTGGGAGACTTGCAGCAGTGGTAAGTGTGTGAGGGTGAGATGGAGCATTAGAATGTGATGTATGAGTCGTGATTGACAGAGATTGTTGGTAGGTAAGTAATGGGCGTGTGGTGAATCAAGTAGTGTGTGAGGCTGGTGGTGCAGTTTGTGGGATATGGCATTTGAAGATGCATTCACTGACCTTGACCACTCATGTGAGGTCATTGAACTGCTTCCGGCATTGCATCTCGGTCCATGGGGCAACACTGTTGGCACTGACCTCTGTGGCTATCTGGTCCCACTGCCTTTGCAGTGTCTGTCTGGATGACTTCCTGGCCCCCTGTGGAAACAGGACCTCTCTCCTCCTCTCCACCTCCTGTACGAAGGCCTCCAGTGCTGCGACTGAGAAACCTTGGAGCCCTCTCTCTGGCCTGTTGTGCCATTGCTGAATGTTTCCCAGTTAAAACTGCCTTCTGAAATGACTTCGAGCACCTGGCCTCGTCAAACTGCAACTCCGCACACCAGCTTTAACTGGTGCTAGCCTCACACAAACTGGGGCCTTCTGCTGAGCGTGCAGCCACTCAGCAGAGCGTTTAGCACTTGGCTGCACGCCACTATCATTTAAATTAGCAGGCAGCACCAAGTTTGCGTGCTGCCTGCATTACTTTGAACGGGCGCGGGTTAAAGGTGCAGCGATCCCTGTGCCCGTTTTCGGGTCTGTCGTATTTTTTAGCCCACAATGTTTTATTTAAACTGTTATCACATTTTCTGTTCCATGTTATAATATTTTTAAGACTGACAACTAGCCACTGTGATTATATTTTAAGGACTTCATTAACTATAATTAAATGAAAAAAATTAATAAGGTATTTTTGATGAGTAAAACAGGCAAAAAAATGATAGAAGTCTTCTCATTATTTGAGGATGAAGTCCTGATAATGGAGCTGACTTAGACCCAATCACCACAGCCGGAATTTTCCCTACCTGGGCGGGTCCGGTCGGGCGTGGCCATTGCAGATCGCGAACCCGCTGCTGGCTCCATCCCGCTGCACAAAATGATTTTACGTCAATAGGGCCTATTAAGCCTGCCCTGCGCGTTACCCTGCCCAATTAAATGGTGTGGGTCTGCTGAGGTCATCCATGACGCATTTTCAGCCGGGATGTGGTCAGGAGGACCTGGGTGCAGTGCCGCAAACGTTTCAATGATCTCATTAGATCAGGAAACGTGAGTGCCAAGCCACACTCAACTTCATCCTGCTGTACCTCTCATCACATCCCCATCACTCTGCTTTCCCAACCCTACTCCTGCACATCCTTATTCACACCAACATACCTTGCACATCCACCCATCCCTCTCTATCTACATTATCACATCTCCATCTGACTAACCACCCCTCACACTCACCCTTATCCTAGTGCAATCATACCAACTAACAACCCACAAAGAGGCCACTTGCATTGGCACCCCACTCCATCATAGTCTCCCTCTAAAGATCTAACCCATCCATTCCTTACACTCATTCCATCACTCTCACTCAACCTTCTTTTCTTTCCCTCCTTGCAGGAAAATAGAACCCAAACGAAGAGGGAGAGGACCGGCGGTGGCCCTCCATCATTTGCAAACCTTACAACAGCAGAGGAGGCTGCTTTAGAAATATCTAGAGTCGCCCAGCTACATGGCATACATCAGTCACTCATATGAGGACTGATGTCAGCAGCCACTGAATGGTCATCATGTGCATAATGGTATCTGTACCCATTCTTCATAGGACATTATCTAACTCATCTCTTTACTCTCCCACAGGTCCATCAAGAGCCCTCCCCTGCAACCCCCACCCCCGCCCACCAACTGTCGAGGAGGAAGAGGAAGACGCCTCAGAGGAGCCTCCAGCCTCTGAGGGCGCACCGTCGCCAGACATAAGCGCACCCAGCAACAGCGCAGATATGCACACCTGGGTGGGTCCCACGCGACGTAGAGTAGTGTTGTCACCTGGTGTCTCACAACTCACAAGTGAGCAAGAGCAGATGGTGGAGACAGGGACAGCAGGAGAGTCCTCGCTGGAGGGCGCAGGACGCTCCTAGCTCTGCTCAGCTGCATGCAGACTCTGAGCCTCGGGGGCTATCCAGAAAGAGAGCGATCCTGGAGGTGCAGGAAGAAGTGCAGGGGGCTCTGACAGGTTTTGCGAGCGCAATGTCTGCAAATGTCCATCTCCAACATGAGCACCACCATGTCACAGGTGATGGCGACTGTCGGCTCCTCCATGGATAGGATGGCCACCTACATGGAGCAGTTAATGTGCCACTCACAGGAGCACATGGTCTCTATTTAGAATAGATGGCTATCTATGGAAGATAGATGGCAGAGGCTCATTGACCGCCTCTCCAGGAGGGATGTCAGCGTAGACGTGGGTTCTCATGGCCCCACTGATGTGCAGTAAGGTGCTCTCCAGCTCCTTAGCAGCAGGGAAGTGAGCAGGCTGCCTCTACTCTGCTGAAGCCACAGGGTTAGCACCTCGTAGAAGCATGCGGAAGAGAAAGATGATACACAAGTAGATTCACAAGGGTAGCAACTTGGGTGTTTTATCCAATGTTTATGTAAAGTTTCCATTAATAGGCTGTCAAACATAAAAATCTTTATTTTCAACACTTTCCGGTCTTGGACAGATTTGTGTGCACCTTTGGAAGTGGCTTAGTGAGCTGCAGTGAATGGTGAGACATAACGGTACCTCCAGCAATGGTGGAGAGTGTGAAAGGAATGGCTTGGTCATTGTAGGGATGCTTTATAGTGTTCGTGTGGGGTGGTGCCAATCTGGCGCACCATGTGGCAGACATATGGGTGTACAGCGTCAAGTGAAGTAAATCTGGCCATGAGAGTATAGGCCCATTCTACTCAATCTCTCCTCAAAGGACAAACCTCTGATCCTAGGAATCAATTTAGTGAACCTTCATTGCACCATCTCGAAAGGCAAGTATATCCTTCCTCAGATAAGCAGACTAAAACTGTGCACAGTACTCCAGATGTGGTCTCACCAAAGCACTGTACAACTGTAGTAAGACTTCCTTACTCTTGTACTCCAACCCCCTTGCAATAAAGGCCAACATGCCATTTGCCTTCCTAATTGCTTGCTGTACCTGCATGCTAACTCTGTGTTTCCTTTATGAGGACACCTAAATCTCTCTGAACACCAACATTTAATAATTTCTCACCATTTGAAAATATTCTGTTTTTCTATTCTTCCTACCAAAGTGAATAACTTCACATTTCCCCACATTATTCTCCGTCTGCCACTTTATTGCCCACTCACTTAACCTGTCTATATCCCTTTGCAGGCTCTTTGTGTCCTCCTCACAGCTTACTTTCCCACCTAGCTCTATCTCGTCAGCAAACTTGGATACATTGCACTCGGTCCCTTCATCCAAGTCATTAATATAAATTGTAAATAGCTGAGGCCCAAGCACTGATCCTTACTGCACCCCACCAGTTACAGCCTGCCAACCTGAAAATGACCCGTTTATCCCTACTCTGTTTTCTGTCCGTTAACCAATTCTCTATCCATGCTAATATATTACCCCCAACCCCATGAGCCCTTATCTTGCGTAACAACCTTTAATGTGGCACCTTATCGAATGCCTTTTGGAAATCCAAATATACTACATCCACTGATTCCCCTTTATGTACCCTGCTAGTTACATCCTCAAAACAACTCTAATAAATTTGCTGAACACGATTTCCCTTTCATAAAACCATGCCGACTCTGCCTGATCATATCTAAATGCCTTGTTACCAATTCTTAAGGATGTATTCCAGCATTTTCCAGGCAACTGCTGTCAGGCTAACTGGCCTGTAGTTCCCTGTTTTCTCTCTCCCTCCTTTCTTGAATAGCAGGGTTACATTTGCTACCTTCCAATCCGCTGGGACCATTCTAGAATCTAAGGAATTTTGAAAGATCACAACCAATGCATCCACTATCTCTGCCGCAACCTCTTTCAGAACCCTAGGATGTAGGCCATCAGGTCCAGGGGATTTGTCATTAGTTTCGCAAGTACTTTTTCTCCACTGATATTAATTACTTAAAGTTCCTGATTCTCATTAGCTCCTTGGTTCCCCAGTATTTTTGGTATACTTTTTGTGTCTTCTACTGTGAAGTCACAGACAAAATATTTGTTTAAAGTCTCTGCCATTTCCTTATTCCCCATTCTGATTTCTCCTGTCTCAGCCTCTAAGGGACCAGTGTGTATTTTTGCTACTCTCTTCCTTTTTACATACTTGCAGAAGCTCTCCTATTCTGTTTTCTCCCTTTTAATCAATTTTTTGGTCATCCTTTGCTGTTTTCTAAAGCTCTCCCGAATCTCAGGCTTACTACTATTCTTTGCAACATTATATGCCTCTTCTTTTATTCTAATATTATCCTTAACTTCTTTAGTTAGTCACGGATGGATCACTTTTCCCCGTAGAGTTTTTATTTCTCAATGGAATGTATATCCGTTGAGAATTTTGGAATATTTCTTTAAATGTTTGCCACTGCTTATCTACTGTCATGCCTTTTAATCTAATTTCCCAATCTACCTTAGCCAACTCGCCCCTCATACCTATGTAATTCGTTTTATTTAAGTTTAAGACTCTCATTTCGGACTTAAGTATTTCACTCTCAAACCCAATGTGAAATTCTATAATATTATGATCACTCTTCCCCAAAGGATCGTTACTATGAGATTATTAATTAACCCTGTCTCATTACACAATACAAGATCTAAAATAGCCTGTTCCCTGGTTTGTTCCACAACATATTGTTCTAGGAAACTGTCTTGAATACATTCCATAAACTCGTCCTTCGGACTACCTTTGCCAATTTGATTTGCCCAGTGTATATGAAGATTAAAGTCCCCCACAATTATTGCATTACCTTTGTTATAAGCTCCTATTATTTGTTGATTAATACTCTGTCGAATGATATAGCTACTGTTAGGGGGACTATAAACTACTCCCACGAGTGTTTTCTGCCCCTTGTTATTTCTTATCTCCACCCACATTGATTCTACTTCTTGATCTTCTGAGCCAAGATCCTTTCTCACTACTGTCCTTATGTCATCCTTTATCATCAGGGCTACCCCCGCACCCCCATCCTTTTCCATTCTGCCTGTCTTTTCGAAACGTCAAGTACCCTGGAATATTTAGTTCCCAACCTTGGTCAGCTTGCAACCACGTCTCTGTAATGGCGATTAGATCAAACACATTTATCTCTATTTGTGCCACTAATTCATCTATCTTGTTAGGAATGCTTCGTGCATTCAGATAAAAAGCCTTTAATTTTAACTTTTTACCATTATTCCCTGCTTTCACCTTACTCACTGATGCACTATTACCATTAATCTCTCTGTCCCTTCCAGTCACACTCTGCTTATCTTTACCCAAATCGCTGTATCTTTAGATTTCTAAATTTCCCCTCACCTGACCAATCCCCCCCGTCC
Source organism: Squalus acanthias (assembly GCA_030390025.1). Lineage (NCBI taxonomy): Eukaryota > Metazoa > Chordata > Chondrichthyes > Squaliformes > Squalidae > Squalus > Squalus acanthias. The sequence continues at coordinate 202,335,911 of CM059425.1, read as the reverse complement.
CGTCCCCCACTTTTTATTTAAAGCCCTATCTAAAGCCCTAGTTATTCAATTCACCAGGACAGTGGTTCTAGCCCGGTTTAAGTGGAGCCCACCCCAAAGGAACAACGCCCTCTTTCCCCAATACTGGTGCCAGCGCCCCATGAATCGAAACGCCTTCCTCCCACACCACTCTTTGAGCCATGCATTTAACTCTCTATTCTGCTTGTCCCTGTGCTAATTTGCACGTGGCTCAGGCAACAATCCAGAGATTATTACCTTTGAGGTTCTGTGTTTTAATTTGGACCCTAGCTCCTCAAACTCTCTCAGCAGAACCTCATTCCTAGTTCTACCTATGTCGTTGGTTCCTACGTGGACCACGACAACTGGATCCTCCCCCTCCCACTCCAAATTCTTCTCCAGCCGCGAGGAGATATTCTTAACCCTGGCACCAGGCAGGCAACATTGCCTGCGGAACTCCCAGCTGCAGAGAACAATATCTATCCCCTTGACTATACTATCCCCTACCACTACAACATTCCTTTTCATTGCCCCCACTTGAATGGCCTCCTGTACTACAGTGCCGTGGTCAGTTTGCTCATCCACCCTGCAGACTCTGCCCTCATCCAACCAGGCAGCAAGGCCCTCAGACCTGTTGGATAAGGGCAAAGGCCAAGGCTCCTCCAGCACTGCACCTGGGGTCCTCTTACCTGCCTGAGTTGCAGTCACACCCTCCTGTCCCTGACCACTAACCAGACCTGTACCACTACCTAGCCGAAGGGGTGTGACTGCCTCCTGGATCAAAGTGTCCAGGCAACTCTCCCCCTCCCTGATGCCCACAATGTCTGCACCTTGGACTCCAGCACAACAACTCTGAGCTGAAGTTCCTGGAGATATAGATACTTACTGCAGGCGTGGTTGTCCGGGATCGTGATGCTCCCCACAAACTCCCACATGCTGCAGTTGTGGCACACCACCTGCACTGCCATTCCTATAAACCTTGTTTTATTTAATTAATTAAAGTTTATGTATTTAATTACTTAGCGTATAGTTTCGTTTTAAACTAATTACTAGATCTAGTTTAAGTTATAGGTAGATTAAATTAAATATTTACCTGTAACACAAAGCACTACAAGTATTGGAGGCAAAAAGCAGCATCTGTTGCCCCCTCTGCTCCAGATTCCCACTCTCAGTTGGTAGCACTTGCCTCTGTGTCAGCAAGATTTAAGCACCTAATGTCGGCTGATACTTCAGTGCAGTACTGAGGAAGGTCTGCATTGTCATACAGTGCTAGCTTTCAAATGAAATCTAGAATTCTCTCTCTGAAAGGCTGTGGATGTTGGGACAATTGAAATTCTCAAGACTGAGATTGGTAGATTTTTTTTTATTATATCTATTTATTTATCTATTATATCTCCTTCTGCAATCAGAAACTTCAGATCAGAAGATAGCATCATTTTACTGAAGCCATTATGTTTGCCGCATATAAATTAGAGCACTCCATTTCAAAATTTTATTTTATTCCTATATTTTAAACTTAAGCATCTATTTTGTTATATTTGCTTTAAATTTACACTTCTCTAGCCAAGCTTTGAAATCTTAAAGAAAAAGCAATCAATTTCCATCTTACAATTTGATAAAACTTAGGTAAACAAAAGTGCTCCATTTGCCGTACGCAAAAATACAGTGTGAAGATACAATAAGCTCCTGTTTCTTGAATTTGTGTTATCGGTACAAAAATACCTCCAGCCCCCTCCCATACCAAAAAAAAATGTGTGCAGTATTTTATGTAGGGGTCTCTCTGTTCAGAAATAAATTCTGTTATAGGAGGAGATTCACAGTCATAATACTTCAACCACAGTAATGAAGCAGTAAGCTATTTAACATTTCTTAACCAAATATTTACATTAAATCACAGTGAGTGGTTGCAAACCTCAATGAAACTCTTACAAAGGTACCTTTCAGACAGTAACCCACTGAACTTTCTAAAAAAAATACACAACACAACAAAATATTATTTCTTGTCTCTTAACCTACTGAAATTTAAAATCATCTGTACAGCAGCAGCTGATCAGCTAAGAGAGCACGGATAAATGCAGAAGAGTAGACCTGAAACGTTAACTCTGTTTCTCTCTCCACAGATGCTGCCTGACCTGCTGAGTATTTCCAGCATTTTGTGTTTTTATTTCACCTTAGACTAGTTTGGCAACATCTGTAATCTAGGAGAGTTTTGTTCCTGGCCCCACTCAAAGTCATTTATGTACATTGTAAACAGGAATGGCTCTAGCACTAATCCCTGAGGCACCTAACTAGTTAGCTCCTTCCATGCAGATCCAGCTCCACGCACATCCACCCTGTCCTTCCTCTACTTCAGACAATTTCCAGTCCATTTCAGAAGCACTCCACCTGTACCATGCCTTTAAATTTGTGGCCATGATGCGGAGATGCCGGTGTTGGACTGGGGTGGACAAAAGTGAGAAGTCGCACAACACCAGGTTATAGTCCAACAGCTTTATTTGAAATCACAAGCTTTCGGAGCGCTGCTCCTTCGTCAGGTGAAGTGACGTTCACCTGACGAAGGAGCAGCCGCTCCGAAAGCTTGTGATTTCAAATAAACCTGTTGGACTATAACCTGGTGTTGTGCGATTTCTCACTTTTAAATTTGTGGACCATTTTCTCTGTGGCACTGCATCAAAAGCTTTGCTAAAATCTACATAAGCAACTTTCACGGAGTTCCCCTTATCCATAAGGTTTCATAGTTCTTCAAAGAACTCCAAGAAGTTTATCAGTCATGATCTCCTTCCATAAAGCCCTCTTCCCTCTTTCTCCAGGCGGTTCATTAATCGTTCCTCTAAAAGGTACAAATAGGAAGGCTTTGAAAATATATCAATAGATGACACCAAGCAATTACATTGTGTTTGTATTGAAAATGGAATAGTTAGGAGACACGACGTCTGGCTTATAAGTGATAAAGAATTCAATAGAAAGACTTCCTAAGAATGGCATCAAATAGATAAATCGATAATAACCATAAAATGATAAGTTTTTGAAACACATAAAGGTAGAGACACAAGTCTGGTTGCAACCGTTGAAACGACAGTAAGAATAGAAAACAATTCAATAGAGTATCACAAGAGACAATTAGCTTACATCAGCAGAATACTTCAAAGAAAATACCACTAAAAAAGAGTATAAAAATAAGAGCTTTTCAGATGAAAAGTCAGAAGTCGCTGGAAGGGCAAGCGTTTCTCAACTTCACAGGCACGCTCTGTAAGTTTTCAACTCTGAGTCTCGGGTAATCAAGGTATTTGATTTTGGTGGATATTCTGGATTAAGAAATAAGTAGAAGTGTGGCAATGTAACAAAGTTAAGATTTGAGAATAAGGATCTCTGATAAGAAATGTAAGCTATTTGTATTTTGAACGGTTAAAGTTGTGATTGCCATAACAGCTGTTAACTAAATGTCGGTTCTTTAATAAATCTGTATATTTTTAGAATTGTCTCAGAGTATTTCTGTATAAACTCGTGAACTTAATTTCTGTATACTCAAAGGAGTTGCAGAATTCTGGGGGGTATTCCGGACCCTCATAATATCTGGAAGGTTACAGTCTAGTTAAACTTATTAAAAATGCTATCCGGAAGACGGTAACATCTTCACGTCGTTCCTTTCCTTTAGGGAAAGGTAGTCTGACCTTTAGACCCAATTAAGCGTCTTATAGAATTCGGCTATCTTTAACTTTAGTTGAAGGTGAACGTCTGGGGAATATGCCTGATCTGGGATCGCCCGAAAAGGGCTAGGACTTGTAACTATCCCTTCACACCTAGCCCAGTCGATACTGCAAAGTTCTCCTCACTAACATCTGGGGACTTGTGCCAAAATTGGGAGAGCTGTCCCACAGACTGGACAAGCAACAGCCTGACATAGTCATACTTGCAGAATCATACCTGTCAGCCAATGTCCCAGACTCCTCCACCACCATCCCAGGGTATGTCCTGTTCCACCGGCAGGACAGACCCATCAGAGGTAGCGGCACAGTGGTATACAGTCGGGAGGGTGTGGCCCTGGGAGTCCTCAACAGTGACTCCGGACCCCATGAAGTCTCATGGCTTCAGGTCAACCATGGGCAAGGAAATCTCCTGCTGATTACCACCTACTGCCCTCCCTCAGCTGATGAATCAGTACTCCTCCATGTTGAACACCACTTGGAAGAAGCACTGAGGGTAGCAAGGGCACAGAATGTACTCTGAGTGGGGGACTTCAATGTCCCTCACCAAGAGTAGCTCGGTAGCACCACTACTGACTGAGCTGGCCGAGTCCTGAAGGATATAGCTGTCAGACTAGGACTGCAGCAGGTGGTGAGAGAACCAACACGAGGGAAAAACCTACTTGACCTCGTCCTCACCAATCTATCTGTCGCAGATGCATCTGTGCATGACAGCATTGGTAGCAGTGACCACCGCAGTCCTCGTGGAGATGAAATCCCGTCTTCACACGGAGGACACCCTCCATTGTGTTGTGTGGCACTACCACCATGCTAAGTGGGATAGATTCAGATCAGATATAGCAGCTCAGAACTGGGCATCCATGAGGCGCTGTGGGCCATCAGCAGAATTGTATTCCACCACAATCTGTAACCTCATGGCCCGGCATATCCCTCATTCTACCATTACCATCAACAGCAACAACTTGTATTTATATAGCGCCTTTAACGTGGTAAAACGTCCCACGGCGCTTCACAGGAGTATTATAAGACAAAAAATTTGACACCGAGCCACATAAGGAGAAATTAGGGCAGATGACCAAAAGCTTGGTCAAAGAGGTAGGTTTTAAGGAGCGTCTTAAAGGAGGAAAGAGAGGTACAGAGGCGGAAAGGTTTAGGCAGGGAATTCAAGAGCTTAGGGCCTAGGCAACAGAAGGCACAGCCACCAATGGTTGAGCGATTATAATCAGCAATGCTCAAGAGGACAGAATTAGAGAAGCGCAGATATCTTGGAGGGGTTGTGGGGCTGGGGGAGATTACAGAGATAGGGAGGGGCCATGGAGGGATTTGAAAACAAGGATGAGAATTCTGAAATCGAGGCATTGCTTAACCGGGAGCCAATGTAGATCAGCAAGCACAGGGGTGATGGGTGAACGGGACTTAGTGCGAGTTAGGACACGGGCAGCCGAGTTTTGGATGACCTCAAGTTTACGTAGGGTAGAATCTGGGAGGCCAGCCAAGAGTGCATTGGAATAGTCAAGTCTAGAGGTAACAAAGGCATGGATGAGGATTTCAGCAGCGGATGAGCTGAGGCAAGTGCATAGACGGGCAATGTTACGGAGGTGGAAATAGGCGGTCTTAATTATGCCACGGATGTGTGGTTGGAAGCTCATTTCAGGGTCAAATATGACATCAAGGTTGCCAACAGTGTGGTTCAGGGAGAGGGATGGAGTCAGTGGCTAGGGAACAGAGTTTGTGGTAGGGACTGAAAACAATGGCATCGGTCTTCCGAACATTTAATTGGAGAAAATTTCTGCTCATCCAGAACTGGATGTCGGACAAGCAGTCTGACAAGTTAGAGACCGTGGAGGGGTCGAGAGAAGTGGTGGTGAGGTAGAGCTGAATGTCGTCAGCGTACATGTGGAAACTGATGCTGTGTTTTTGGACGATGTCGCCAAGGGACAGCACGTAGATGAGAAATAGGAGGTGGCCAAGGATAGATCCTTGGGGGACACCAGAGGTAAGATGCAGGGGCGGGAAAAGAAGCCATTGCAGGTGATTCTCTGGCTACGATTTGATAGATAAGAATGGAACCAGGCGAGTGCTGTCCCACCCAGCTGGATGACGGTGGAGAGGCGTTGGAGAAGGATGGAGTGATCAACCATGACAAAGGCTGCAACAAGTCAAGAAGGACGAGGAGGGAAAATTTATCAAGCCAGGGGACCAGCCCTGGTTCAATGAGGAGTGCAGAAGAGCATGCCAAGAGCAGCACCACGCGTACCTAAAAATGAGGTGCCAACCTAGGGAAGCTGCAACACAGGACTACATGCATGTTAAACAGCAGAAGCAGCATGCTATAGACACAGCTAAGCGATCCCACAATCAACGGATCTGATCAAAGCTCTGCAGTCCTGCCACATCCAGTCGTGACTGGTGGTGGACCATTAAACAACTAACGGGAGGAGGAGGCTCCATGAATATCCCCATCCTCAATGATGATGGAGCTCAGCAAAAGACAAGGCTGAAGCGTTTGCAACCATCTTCAGCCAGAAGTGCCGAGTGGATGATCCATCTCGGCCTCCTCCTGAGGTCCCTACCATCACAGAAGCCAGACTTCAGCCAATTCGATTCACGCCACATGATATCAAGAAAAAGCTGAGCGCACTGGATAGAGCAAAGGCTACGGGCCCCGACAACATCCCAGCTGTCGTGCTGAAGACTTGTGCTCCAGAACTAGACGTGCCTCTAGCCAAGCTGTTCCAGTGCAGTTACAACACTGCCTTCTACCAGACAATGTAAAAAACTGCCCAGGTATGTCCTGTCCACAAAAAGTAGGACAAATCCAATCTGGCCAATTACCGCCCCATCAGTCTACTCTCAATCATCAGCAAAGTGATGGAAGGTGTCGTCGACAGTGCTATCAAGCGGCACTTACTCACCAATAATCTGCTCACCGATGCTCAGTTTGGGTTCTGCCAGGACCACTCGGCTCCAGACTTCATTACAACCTTGGTCCAAACATGGACAAAAGAGCTGAATTCCAGAGGTGAGGAGAGAGTGACTGCCTTAGACATCAAGACCGCATTTGACCGAGTGAGACCTCAAGGAGCCCTAGTAAAATTTAAATCAATGGGAATCAGGGGGAAAAACTCTCCACTGGCTGGAGTCATACCCAGCACAAAGGAAGATGGTTGTAGTTTGGAGGTGAATCATCTCAGCCCCAGGACATCGCTGAAGGAGTTCCTCAGGGCAGTTTCCTAGGCTCAACCATCGTCAGCTGCTTCATCAATGACCTTCCCTCCATCACAAGGTCAGAAGTGGGGATGTTCGCTGATGATTGCAGTGTTCAGTTCCATTTGCAACTCCTCACATAATGAAGCAGTCCATGCCCGCATGCAGCAAGACCTGGATGACATTCAGGCTAGGGCTGATAAGTGGCAGGTAACATTCGCGCCACTCAAGTGCCAGGCAATGGCTATCTCCAACAAGCGAGAGTCTAACCACCGCCCCTTGATATTCAACGGCATTACCATCGCCGAATCCCCCACCATCAACATCCTGGGAATCACCATTGACCAGAAACTTAACTGGACCAGCCACATACATACTGTGGCTACAAGAGCAGGTCAGAGGCTGGGTATTCTGTGGCGAGCATCTCACCTCCTGACTCCCCAAAGCCTTTCCACCATCTACAAGGCACAAGTCAGGAGTGTGATGGAATACTCTCCACTTGCCTGGATGAGTGCAGCTCCAACAACACTCAAGAAGCTCGACACCATCCAGGACAAAGCAGCCCCCTTGATTGGCACCCCATGCACCACCTTAAACATTCACTCAGTGCACCACCCGCGCACCATGGCTGCAGTGTGTACCATCTACAAGAGGCACTACAGCAACTCGCCAAGGCTTCTTCAGCAGCATCTCCCAAACCCACGACCTCTACCACCTAGAAGGACAAGGGCAGCAGGCGCATGGGAACACCACCACCTCCAAGTTCCCCTCCAAGTTTTTGAGTGTGCTGTTCAGAGATATTAAAACCAGATATTGAAGTCTGTTTCTCCCCCCCCACACACACACACTTATTTGTGTTTAATAACATGGTGGCATTAGTTATTAAAGTCTTCAATTAATTTTCATCAGCAGCAAAGAAAATATTAGAACTCAAGCCATTATCCCACTCCCTGCACAGCCTCTATGCTACCCCATCTGGTTTTGGGCTCAGTGAAAGGTGACAACACTAACTGAAATGGCGTGGTTCAACTAATACGTTTTTTTAAGAATACATTTCTGACTGAATAGTTTTTTTTTTACAGGAAACTCTCGTTTAAACGGCACCTAAATATCCGGAATTCTCTATTAACCGGCAAAATTCATACTCCGAAAACAACTCCTCAATAACCGGCAATGTTGCCGAGTCCGAGTCTCCCGCGAACGCAGAGTTAGTCAGTGGGGGTAGTTCTCCAAAGTGCCACTACTCGGCTTCCTGGCCCTGTCGGAAGTCCGAACACCGCAATAACAGGAGTCTGATTCTCCCGCGCTGCCGGAAGTCTCTTCTGATCCGCCATTTTACTGTGTGTCTCCCGCGCTGCTGGTAGTATCTTCCAATCCACCATTTTTCTGTGTGTCTCTCCATCTTTATCGTGAATTCTCTCCCCCATCTTGCATTATGGAATTCCCAAAAGTTGGTCCAAGCAAAAGGAAGAGAGTGGTGTTAACTTTAAAACAGAAAATCGAGATATGCCAACGACTAGAAAGGGGAGAGAAGCGTATCAACATTATGGATGAATTCAAAATCGGTTCGTCAACAATCTACGACATCAAATCGCAGAAGGATAAGCTGCTCAAGTTTTATTCAAGCTCGGAGCCATCCAAGAGTGTAGAGAAACGGCGTACGCTTCGTAAGCATAAGCTTGAAGAGCTGGATACTGTGCTTTATGAGTGGTTTTCTCTTAAGCGTTCAAAGGGTGTTCCACTTTCCGGACCCATGCTAATCGAGAAAGTGAAGGATTTCTACGTAAGGATGGAGCTCACTGACAAGTGTGCTTTCTCCGAGGGATGGCTAACGTGCTTCAAGTTACGGCACGGGATACGACTCCTCGATATTTCCGGGGAGAAGAAATCAGCTGATCACGACGCCGCAGAAGAATACTGCGATTATTTCAATCGGATTGTGCAGCAACATGATTTGTCGCCAGCACAGATATATAATGCCGATGAAACTGGCTTATTTTGGAGGTTTTTGCCAGAATCAACGCTTGCTGGGGCTAGTGAGGCTAATGCTGCAGGTTACAAGAAAAATCAAGATCGTGTAACCGTGCTAATATGTGCGAACGCTGCTGGATCACACCGGGTTGAACTTCTTGTTATTGGGAAGTATAAAAATCCCAGTGCATTTAAAAATGTGAGGCACTTACCTGTTGAGTACAAAGCTCAAAAAAATGCTTGGATGGATAAGGAAATCTTTTCGTATTGGTTCCATCATATTTTTGTTCCATCTGTGAGGGAACATTTCCGTAAAATAGGGAAACCTGAAGATAGCAAATGCATTTTATTGCTTGATAATTGTAGAGCCCATCCACATGAATCCGAGTTGGTTTCGGGAAATATTTTCACCATTTATTTGCCACCAAATGTACCTTCTCTCATACAACCCATGGACCAGGGCGTTATCCAAAATCTGAAGTGTCATTACAAGAAAGACTTCCTACGTAAACTGATAAACCAAGATGACAATATTCACGCATTTCAGAAGGAATACAATCTTAAAGATGTCATCTATAATGTTGCATGCTCCTGGAACTTGGTGAAAGGTCACACTCTGAGGCAAGCCTGGCGCAAATTGTGGCCTTCTGTAGTGTTTGCTGAAGGTTCTTCAGAGGAGGAGGAATTTCATGGGTTCAATGTTCGTCCCAAGAAGAGTACAATAATGGAAATGGCTGGCATGGTGAAAAATGTAGGCCCAGCAAACCCTCTACGTCACCTCAGTGAAAGTGATATCGAGCAGTGGGTTGATGCAGATAGAGAAGTTGGTGTTGTGCATAGTCTAAGTGATGATGAAATAATTGGGAATGTTTTGAATCCAAAGAAAGAAAAGGAAAGTGAGATGGAAAGTGAAGAGGATGAGACTTCTGAAGAGAAGATGATTTCTTGGGCTAAAGCTGCAGAAGGATTTGCTTCAATCCTCCAATTTGCTGAAAGGCAGCCTTGCTACTCTGCCCAAGAAGTTATGCACCTCCATATTCTGCACCTCCATATTCTGCATTCCACCTTTCTACAGAAAAGGCAAGAGTCGACTAAGCAAGCAGACATCCGGGACATGTTTAAGAAAGCTTCCAAAAGAGTTGAAGCAGCAGAAGTGCCTGAAGAATCTGGAATCTGTGAAAGTGCATGATCCTGATGACCCAGCTGGCATGGATATTCCTGCTGAACCAGCTGACTTGGAATAAGTGTACAGTCAACTACAGTACTGTATACAGTCGTTTATAAGTTTTGTTTTACTGTTAAGTAATTAAAGAGTTATGGATTACCCTCAACTGGCAGTACTGTACTTAATCAAGCATCTTCCACCATCCATTTAACACGACATTCTGTAGGTGAGTACCCAATTACTGTATACTGCACATTTCTTGATTTTTTTTATTTTTGTTTGTTAAAAATAGCCTCGGTAGATAACCCTCTCCATCATCCGGAATTTTTATTCAACCAGCACCACCCCGGTCCCATCAGTGCCGGATACCAAAGAGTTTGTTGAAGTACAGTTTGCTCATTTTCAATCTATCACATATTCATAGTAACATGTATACATAACATAATGTTATACTAATTTATTCTGGCTGGAAAAAAAAACATTGAAATGACAAACCCTACCAATTCAAGTCCAGAATGGATTACAGTAAACTGACAAATTATTTATCCCACAATCAGTACAACAGAACAGCATATTTCCTTCACCTTTAAATCTCTCCAACCCAAGGTATGCTTTTAGAATATGTCTTTGTGGAATTACCTCTTTGGTTCTCACTTGGCTAGAATATCATTTCAGCTACCACCTTCTGCAAGGACGGATCCATCTCTTCCTGAAGCATGGTGAAGCACCTGCGGACCAGCTGCTGCTGTCTAGCATCTTCATTAACCATCAACTCCCCATAGAGGTAGACTCCCATTGCCTAGGAGAAATGATACATTAGCTCTACAAAAATAATCTCCTTACTAATGTGCAAGTTGGCAAAAGTTAAATTTTAAAGCTCTGTCTCTGGAAAAAATTCTCTTTTTCGCTTGCAATTTAATCACACTGTTTCTTTTAAACTTAGCAGCAGTTAGCTGTGCTCTCTGTGTAATTACTGATTTAGTACAGTGCTGGACATGTTTGAACTCTTGCACTGCAAGTCTATGTTTTCCTTTTGATGCTCAGTATGATTAAAATTTTATTGCACAACCCTTTCAAGAGTTTTTGATCTGCTACAGAACACTGACATGGTTTCAGTGCCATTCCCTTCACTCTTTGCTGAATAAACCTTTAGGAATGCAGTGGTATGTTTTCCTTTTTGGCAATGTCCCTACACTGTATTTTAAAACTGTCAAAAACCAACGCATAAAATAAACTCTTGAATGTTGAGAGACTTTTTTTGCAAATTCAGATTTGACAAAATGAAACTTACAAAAAAGGTCTACAGTATGCTTACACTTTCAACCTTTAAACCCAGGTCACATTGAACGACTTAAACCAGATTATGAAATAAATATATAGCTATCTATACAACATATATACTTGCGTCTGTGTGCACTTACTATTATTTAACACTTATTTCTGGCAGTACTGTTTCTGTCACAGTCACATTGATTTTACATTTTTTCTGTCATTGTTTTCTACCTTATTTTTCTATTGATTGTACTTATCTCTGATTAAGTCCTGCATACTTCATCTCCAACACATGTGGTGTTGTAGCTACCTATGTATCTTGTAGACCTCACAAGTCTGTCTCCAGCCTGGGTGCCACTGTGGCAACCTACTTCAGAGAAGCCTCAATTCTTATTTTAATATTTTTTTGGTACGGGTTTACATGACTCTCCTGCAATATGCACCCATATCTGCACCAGAAAGCAGGTAAGTGATTGGTTGGTGAGTATTCTCTCTTCTCGCTTTTTTCCAAACTTAATTTTTGTGGTTTATAGTTTCTAGGGACTCTGTTGTGTAGCGGGGAGTGCGAGTAAACAAGGGCCCTTGAGTATATCATTTAACTGTAGTGTAATTAGTGGTATTGATTTGATTAATTTAATTTGAATTAATTATAGGGTAAGTCATGGCAGCACAGCTCGGCCCCATGGCATGCTCCTCCTGCACTATGTGGGAAATCAGGGACACTTCCTGTGTCCCTGACGACCATGTGTGCGGAAAGTGTATCCAGCTGCAGCTACTGACAGACCGCATTGCGGCGTTGGAGCTGCGAATGGATACATACTGGAGCATTCGCGATGCTGAGGACATTGTGGATAGCACGTTTAGGGAGTTGGTCACACCGCAGGTAAAGGCTGCACAGGCAGGAAGGGAATGGGTAACCACCAGGCAGAGTAGTAGACGCAGGCAGGTAGTGCAGGGGTCCCCTGTGGCCATCCCCCTTTCAAACAGATATACCACTTTGGATATTGTTGAGGGAGATGGCTTATCGGGGGAAGGCAGCAGCAGCCAACTTCCTGGCACCATAGGTGGTCCTGCTGCACAGGACGGGAGGAAAAAGAGCGGGAGAGCTATAGTGATAGGGGATTCTATTGTAAGGGGAATAGATAGGCGTTTCTGCGGCCATAAACGAGACTCCAGGATGGTATGTTGCCTCCCTGGTGCAAGGGTCAAGGATGTCTCGGGGCAGCTGCAGGGCATTCTGGAGGGGGAGGGTGAACAGCCAGTTGTCGTGGTGCATATAGGTACCAACGATATAGGTAAAAAACGGGATGAGGTCCTAAAAGCTGAATATAGGGAGTTAGGAGGTAATTGTGATTGTGTGATTTTGAGGTCCTAAAAAATAGGACCTCAAAAGGTAGTAATCTCAGGATTGCTACCAGTGCCACGTGCTAGTCAGAGTAGAAATAGAAGGATATTTCAGATGAATACGTGGCTAGAGGAATGGTGCAAGGGGGAGGGATTCAAATTCCTGGGACATTGGAACCGGTTCTGGGGGAGGTGGGACCAGTACAAACTGGACAGTTTGCACCTGGGCGGGACCGGAACGGATGTCCTAGGGGGAGTGTTTGCTAGTGCTGTTGGGGAGGGTTTAAACTAAACTGGCAGGGGGTTGGGAACCTGTGCAGGGAGACAGAGGAAAGGGAAGCAAGGATAGAAACAAAAGACAGGAAGGAGAAAAGCAAAAGTGGAAGGCAGAGAAATCAAGGGTGCAAATCAAACAGGGCCACAGTAAATAACAATTCTAAAAGGACTAAGAGTGTTAAAAAATCAAGCCTGAAGGCTTTGTGTCTTAATGCGAGGAGCATTCATAATAAGGTGGATGAATTAGCTGCGCAAATAGATGTAAACGGATATGATATAATTGGGATTACGGAGACATGGCTCCAGGGTGACCAAGACTGGGAATTCAACATCCAGGGATATTCAATGTTCAGGAAGGACAGGCAAAAAGGAAAAGGAGGTGGGGTAGCATTGCTGGTTAAAGAGGAGATTAACACAATAGTAAGGAAGGATATTAGCTCTGATGATGTGGAATCGTTATGGGCAGAGCTGAGAAATACCAAGGGGCAGAAAACGTTAGTGGGAGTTGTATACAGACCCCCAAACAGTAACGCTGAGGTTGGGGATGGCATTAAACGGGAAATTAGAGATGCGTGCAATAAGGGCACAGCAGTTATCATGGGTGACTTTAATCTACATATAGATTGGGCAAACCAAATTAGTAATAATACTGTGGAGGAGGAATTCCTAGAGTGTATACGGGATGGTTTCCTGGACCAATATGTCGAGGAACCAACTAGAGATCAGGCCATCTTAGACTGGGTATTATGTAATGAGAAAGGATTAATTAGCAATCTTGTTGTGCGAGGCCCCTTGGGGAGGAGTGATCATAATATGATAGAATTCTTCATTAAAATGGAGAGTGAAGTAGTTGACTCAGAGACTAGGGTCCTGAATTTAAATACAGGAAACTACGATGGTATGAGGCACGAGTTGGCTAGGATAGATTGGGGAACGTTACTTAAAGTGCTGACGGCGGATAGGCAATGGCAAACATTTAAAGATCACATGGATGAACTACAGAATTTGTTCATCCCTGTTTGGCATAAAAATAAAACAAAAAAGGTGACTCAACCGTGGCTAACGAGGGAAATTAGGGATAGCATAAGATCCAAGGAGAGGACACATAATTTGGCCAGAAAAAGCAGCAAACCTGAGGATTGGGAGCAGTTTAGGATTCAGCAAAGGAGGACAAAGGGATTAATTAAGAGGGGGAAAATAGATTATGAGAGTAAGCTTGCAGGGAACATAAAAACTGACTGTAAAAGCTTCTATAGATATGTGAAGAGAAAAAGATTGGTGAAGTCAAGCGTAGGTCCCTTGCAGTCAGAATCAGGGGAATTTATAATGGGGAACAAAGAAATGGCAGATCAATTAAATACATACTTTGGTTCTGTCTTCACAAAGGAGGACACAAATAACCTCCCAGAGATGTCGAGGAACATAGGGTCTAATGAGAGGGAGGAATTGAATGAAATCAGTATTTGTAAGGAAATGTTGTTAGGGAAATTGACGGGATTGAAGGCCCCAGGGCATGATAATCTACATCCTAGGATACTTAAGGAAGTGACCCTAGAAATAGTAGATGCATTGCTGGTCATCTTCCAAAGTTCTATAGACTCTGGAACAGTACCCATGGATTGGAGGGTAGCTAATGTAACCCCACTATTTAAAAAAGGTGGTAGAGAGAAAACGGGGAATTATAGACGGATAAGCCTGACATCGGTAGTGGGTAAAATGCTAGAGTCCATTATAAAAGATGTAATAGCAGAGCACTTGGAAAACAGTGACAGGATCGGACAAAGTCAACACGGATTTACAAAAGGTAAATCATGCTTGACTAATCTACTGGAATTTTTTGAGGATGTAACTGGTAGAATAGATAAGGGAGAACCAGTGGATGTGGTGTATTTGGACTTTCAGAAGGCTTTCGATAAGGTCCCGCATAAGAGATTAGCGTGCAAAGTTAAAGCACATGGGATTGGGGGTAAGGTACTGTCTTGGATAGAGAGCTGGTTGGCAGACAGGAAGCAAAGAGTTGGAATAAATGGGTCTTCTTCCGAGTGGCAGGCAGTGACTAGTGGGGTACCGCAGGGATCGGCGCTAGGACCCCAGCTATTCACTATATATTAATGATCTAGACGAGGGAACTAGGTGTAATATCTCCAAGTTTGCAGACGACACAAAGCTGGGTGGGCGTGTGTGCTGTGAGGAGGATGCAGAGAAACTCCAGTATGCTTTGGACAGGTTGGGTGATTGGGCAGATGCATGGCAAATGCAGTATAATGTGGATAAATGCAAGGTTATCCACTTCGGTGTCAAAAACAGGAAGACAGATTATTATCTGAACTGCAATAGATTGGGAAAAGGGGAAGTGCAACGAGACCTGAGTGTCCTTGTGCACCAGTCGCTGAAGGTAAGCATGCAGGTGCAGCAGGCGGTTAAGAAGGCAAATGGTATGTTGGCCTTCATAGCGAGAGGATTCGAGTACAGGAGCAAGGTTGTCTTGCTGCAGTTGTACAGAGCCTTGGTGAGACCACACCTCGAGTATTGTGTGCAATTTTGGTCGCCTTATCTGAGGAAGGATGTTCTTGCCATGGAGAGAGTGCAGCGAAGATTCACCAGACTGATACCTTGGATGGCAGGAATGACATATGAGGAGAGATTGGGTCGATTAGGCTTATATTCGCTGGAGTTTAGAAGAATGAGAGGGGATCTCATTGAAACTTATAAAATTCTAACAGGACTAGACAGAGAAGATGCAGGAAGGATGTTCCTGATGGCGGGGGAGTCCAGAACCAGGGGTCACAGTCTAAGGATAAGGGGTAAGCCATTTAGGACTGAGATGAGGAGGAATTTCTTCACCCAGAGAGTGGTGAACCTGTGGAATCCTTTTTGTACCCTCTCCAGTGTCTTTATGTCCTTTTTATAATATGGTGACCAGAACTGTACACAGTACTCCAAGTGTGGTCTAAACTAAGGTTCGATACAAGTTTAGCATAACTTCTCTGCTTTTCAAGTCTATCCCTCTAGAAATAAACCCTAGATCTTGGTTTGCTTTTTTTTTTAATGGCCTTATCAACCTGCATCGCTACTTTTAGTGATTTGTATATCTGTACTCTTTTTAAAAGGCACAGATGCAATCCATCCGGTCCAGGGGTTTTATCCTCTTTGAGTTTGATTAGTTTATTTAATATTTCTCCTCTATTTTAATTGCGGTCATATAATTTCTAATCTCATCTTCCGATGTTATGTCGATGAAGAAGGGTGGGCGGAGTCTCATGTGGAGTATAAACACCGGCATGGACCTGTTGGGCTGAATGGCCCATTTCTGTGCTGTAAATACTATGTAAAAAGACAGTCTGGTTCATAAGGTGTGTAAAGTCCGCTTATGTGAGTGATCATTGAAGCTTAACCCAAGTAGCATATCGAGTACAAAAACTCAAAAATGTAACAGATAGAGAAAAATGAAGAGGGAGGGGATGGGAAATCAGGGAAAATATACTTTATGCACTTCTAAATACAAAGGGCTGGTTTCTGGGTTTTTTGCTGGGAAACAGATGAATAGCTAGGATAGACAGGGTACGTTGAGGATGTGGGAGAACAGAAAATGGTGGTGGAAAGTGAGGAGGGATGGGACTAGGAGAAAATGAAGGAGAGAATGGGAAGGAAAGAAGAGAATGGGATTAAAGCAGAGGAAAACAAAGGGGAGAGGAAGAGGGAGGATACAGGTTGGATGGAGAGAGGAAAGCCGAGAGTGGAGGAATGCCAGTTAGAGGGGCAGGTGGGGGGAGTATGGGTGTAGGGGAGGGAAGGGGTGGAGGCAATAAGGAATTGGGAGAGGACAGGACAGACTGAGGAAAAAGGGGAGGAGCGCATAGGGACATAAGAAGGGACAGGGCAAAGGGGGAAATTCAGGCAGGATGAAGCATTTTATTGACTTGGAAAGAGAGAAAATGGTTTCTCCCCCTTCTTTTTATCTTTGCTTTTTCCAGCCCTATTAAAGCATAAAGAATTACTAGCTGAAAGACTTTGCTTGTTCACAAATACAGAACATCCAAAAAATACTAGAACCTATAAACTATTACTTGAAAGGTAGACAAGTGGCCAGCTGTTTTCTCACCTTTTAACCTGTGTAAGGTGGACAGCCAAAATGGAATTAATCCACATGCACCTGGAGTTATATCATCAAAATAACATTGTTTTTCAAGTGAACCTTTGGGCAATTCAGCTAAATGTTAAAAAGCTAAGAGCAAGTTTTTATTATTTTATGGAGATATATCCAGGATGTTAATCGCCCAAGTTTTCTGAAGCAAGAAATTGCTGCCCAGTTACTGAGAATTAGCAATGCTGAAGTGGAGATGCCGGATGCTCCATTATCACAAGGTAAGTATAGTTTAGACATGAACTGAGCAGTTCATTCAAGAGCATTACAAGTTTGGAGACATCTCTATAGAAATACAGAAACACTACTTGATAAATGAGATGCTTGCCTTCTCATCAGAGCAGCAATTAAGGTACCTTGACTTCATTAATGACATTCTTGACTTCATTAATGACAATGTAATTATCAAAAGTTATGATTTTTTCATTGTTAATGATACCACCATTGACAGAGTGATTAACTCCCCTCTGAGAGGCAAGGAGTAACAATCATTACAAACAAATAGATTTAAGTGGGTAGTGGGTGCCAAAGACAAAGTCAATAATACTGCCAAGAAAGATCAACTGTGTACAATGTTTACTCATTCACCTTTGCTCCAAGAGGAAATTATCTTCAATTATAAAACATTCATAAAATCCCAAGTTAAATACGGAAGATGGGGGCCATTTGACCCATATTAGTTTACCCATCCAAAAAGACCCTACACTCCCCCGTTGCATCTTCTAATTTTTCTTAAATGATTGCAGAGTTTTGCCTCCAATACTTGACCCAAAGTCCACTCCACGTGTGAAGAACTTGAAATCAGTCCAAAATTTAACCTAGCTGAATTTGTCTCTCTTTGTCCTACTTGCGCAATTTAGTTTGAACTAATATTCCAGTTTTATCTTTCCCACACAGTTTTCTCTTTTATATATCTCAAGATTATCTCTCAATCTCCTCTTTACAGGGCTATTCTTTCCTCAACTCAAACCTCTAACACTAGGGATCACCCTCATGTCTCTTCTCATTGCTGCTTTCGGTGATTGAATGTCTCCCTTATGTCTCAGTGACCAGAACTGGACATAATAGAATCATAAAATCATAGAAACTTGCAGCACAGAAGGGCATATATGGCTCATTGTGCCTGCGCCGAAAGAGCTATCCAATTAGCCCCACTCCCCTGCTCTTTCCTCATAGCCCTGCAAAATTTTGCTTTTCAAGTACATATCCAATTCTATATTGAAGGTTACTATTGAATCCTCTTCCACCACTATTTCAAGCAGTGCATTCCAGATCACAACAACTCGATGTGTAAAAAATATCTAATTTCCCACATGGTTCTTTTGCTCATTATTTTAAATCTGTGTCCTCTGGCTATTGGACATCCTGCCAGTGGAAACAATGTCTCCCTATCTACTCTATCAAAACTCTTCATAATTTTGAACACCTCTATTAAATCTCACCATAACCTTCTCTGCTCTAAAGAGAATAATACTTGAGGTGTGGTCTGGGTTTTTGGCTATATACAGTACATCAGTGTTCTTTTTACTTTGTTGATTTCTGCTCTGCAGTGGTTGCATATGTTGAGCATCAAGTCTACTAACACCCCAAGTCTGTTTCATATTCATTTTCAGCTATTTCAACACCATTTATAGATTACATGTTGTCCAGTTTTCCTCCATCTGTGCAACACTTTATATTAAATTAAGTCAAATTCCTTCTGCCATTGTTATGCCCCCTTATATATTTAGTCCATCTCAATTTGTATTTGGTAAGCTGCCTGGTCCTCCTAGATTGGTAGCATCTGCAAATTTGAGAAATTTGCATTGAGTTTCTGAACCCAAGTTCAGAATCCAGGTTAGAAATGAAAGTAGTCCCTGGGGTACCGTTACTCAGCAAATTGGCCCCTTTCCCCACCCCCAGCATAACTACTCTAGGAATTGCTTTCTCTTCAGCAAATTTCTTACTCATTCCCAAAATTTACCTGAAACCACCTCTCCCACAGGGAGAATGAGGCGAGGTGAGAGAGCAGGACAAGCTCCAGGAAAAGGGAGGAGAGGAACAAGGGCTCTCAGCAGGAGGCCGTATCAGCCCAGGGTGTTCAGGGAGCAATACTCCTGCCTGAACCTCAGCGAGGAACAGTGTGTCAGACGTCTGCGCTTCACCAAGGACATCCTCACTGATATCCGCCACCAGCTGCAGCCACAACTGCAACCTCAGAGCAGGGTGAGGACCGCATTGCCAGTGGCTGTGAAGGTCACGGTGGCCATGAACTTTTATGCGTCGGGCTCCTTCAAGGCTGGAGCAGGAGAGATTTGCAACATCTCCCAGGTGCACTGTTGCATAAAGGAGGTAACTGAGGCTCTGCATTCCGAGAGCTGAATATATTTCCTTCTCTCTGACCAGAAAGCAGCAGGCAGAGCGAGCACACGGCTTAGCGAGTATTGTAGGCTTCCCCATGGAGTAGTGTGCCATTGACTGCATGCACGTCGTTTTGCAGGCGCCACAGGTCAACTCAGATGTTCCGCAACCAAATGGGATTCCACTCCTCAATGTCCAGCTCTTGTGCGACCATACTCAGCGAACCATGGAGCTGAATGCCCGGTATCCTGGCCACAGACATGAAGCCTTCATTCCGCGGCAGTCTGCTGTGGCATCTGTATTTGAGCTACCACGACAAACCAGAGGGTGGCTACTGGGCGATGAGGGCTATCCGTTAACAACATGACTCATGACACCAGTGCGCAACCCACGCACACATGGGAAGCATTCATACAATGAAAGCCATGCTGCCACACGAAATATCATCGAGCTGACCATTGCCGTGCTGAAGAGTTTAGAAGAATGAGAGGGGATCTCATTGAAACGTATAAAATTCTGTCAGGGCTAGATAGACTGGATGCAGGGAGGATGTTTCCCCTGGCTGGGGGGTCTAGAACAAGTGGTCACAGTCTCAGGATACAGAGTAGGATATTTAGGACTGAGATGAGGAGAAATTTCTTCACTCAGAGGGTGGTGAACCTGTGGAATTCTCTACCACAGAAGGCTGTGGAGGCCAAGTCACTGAATATATTTAAGAAGGAAATAGATAGATTTCTAGACACAAAAGGCATCAAGGGGTATGGGGAGAGAGCGGGAATATGGTATTGAGATAGAGGATCAGCCATGATCATAATGAATGGCGGAGCAGGCTCGAAGGGCCGCATGGCCTACTCCTGCTCCTATTTTTCTATGTTTCTAGGAGGAGGCGGAAGAGGAAGAGGCAACCAAGACAGTCCCTTTCTGGCCAGGCTGTCCGTGACTGACCAATCTGGTTATGATACCAGTAAACATAACCCCAATTCCACATTCACCAACAGTCCCTTACCTTACGTTCCCTTCTGTCACTGACCATCACAGTGCCTACGTGGCCAAAATTCAAACATAAAAGCCAACACAAAACAAACATTCCAAACCAACTTTATAAATTAAATCATGCCATATGAGGGGGGAGGGTGAACAGCCAGAGATCGTGGTCCGTATTGGTACCAACGACATAGTTAAAAAGAGGGATGAGGTCCTGCAGGCAGATTTTAGGGAGCTAGGAAAGAGATTAAAAAGCAGGACCTCAAAAAGGTAATCATCTCTGGATTACTCCCGGTGCCACGCGCGAGTGAGTATAGAAAAAGGTGATAGAGCAGATGAATGCGTGGCTGGAGAGATGGTGCAGGAGGGAGGGCTTCAGATTTCTGAGGCATTGGGGCCGGTTCTGGGGGAGGTGGAACCTGTACAGGCCGGACGGGTTGCACCTCAACAGAGTCGGTACCAATATCCTCGCAGGGAGGTTTGCTAGTGCTGTTGGGGAGGGTTTAAACTAATTTGGCAGGGGGGTGGGCACCAGAATGTAGCATTAGAAAGGAGAAACAAAGGGCACAAAGGATTGGGAGAGACGGTTAGCACTAAAGCAAGAAATAGTACGGTATTAGGTGGGTCAGACTAAGAGAGAACACAGGACAGTCTAAGATAGGTTTACAGTGTATGTATGTGAACGTACGAAGCATAGTAAACAAGGTTAGTGAGCTGCAGGCGCAAATAGCCACATGGGAATATGATGTTGTGGCAATAACGGAGACCTGGCTCAAAAAAGGGCAGGATTGGGCATTAAATATTCCTGATATATGATGTTCAGGAAAGATAGGAGGTGGTGTGGCAGTATTGGTTAAGGAGAATGTTACAGTGCTGGTGAGAGAGGATGTCCTGGAGGGGTCAAGGACAGAATCTATTTGGTTAGAGTTAAGAAATAATAGAGGTGCCATTACACTACTAAGTGTATTCAATAGGCCACCAACTAGTGGGAAAAATATGGAGGAGCAAGTTTGCAGAGAAATTACAGAGAGATGCAAGAACTATAGAGTAGTGATAATGGGGGACTTCAACTATCCTAATATAGACTGGGATAGTAATAGCGTAAAGGGCAGAGAGGGGGAAGAATTTCTGAAGTGTGTTCAGGAGAACTTTCTTGATCAGTATGTTTCCGGCCCAATGAGGAAGGAGGCATTGCTGGATCAGGTTCTGGGGAATGAGGTGGGGCAAGTGTCAGTAGGGGAACATTTAGGGAACAGTGATCATAGTATTATAAGGTTTAGATTAGCTATAGAAAAGGACAGGGAGCAATTTAGAGTAAAAATACTTAATTGGAGGAAGGCAAATATCAGTGGGATTAGAACAGATCTGGCCCGGGTAAATTGGAATCAAAGATTGGCAGGCAAAACTGTAGTGGAACAATAGGCTGCCTTTAAAGAGGAAATAGTTCGGGTACAGTCGAGGTACATTCCCACTAGGGGGAAAGGTAGGGAAACTAAAGTCAGAGCTCCCTGGATGATGAAAGAGATAGAGAGTAAGATGAAGTAGAAAAAGAACGTGGACGACAGATTTAAGGTCGAGAATACATCTGAGAATCAGGCTAAATATAGAAAGTTCAGAGGAGAAGTGAAAAAGAAAATAAAAGGGGCAAAGAGAGGGTATGAGAATAGAATGGAAGCTAACATAAAAGGTAACCCAAAAGTCTTCTATAGGCATACAAATAGTAAACGGGTAGGAAGAGGAGGGGTGGGCCGATTAGGGACCAAAAAGGAGACCTACGCGTGGAGGCAGAGGGTATGGCTGAGGTACTAAATTAGTATTTTGCATCTATCTTCACCAAGAAAGAAGATGCTGCCATAGACATAATGAAGGAGGAGGTAGAGGAGATACTGGATGGGATAAGAATTGATAAAGACGAGATACTAGAAAGGCTGGCTGTACTTAAAGTAGATAAGTCACCAGGAATGCAATGGGATGCATCCTAGGACGCTGAGGGAAGTGAAGGAAGAAATCGCAGAGATACTGGCCATAATCTTCCAATCTCCTTAGAAACGGGGGTGCTGCCAGAGGACGGGAGAATTGCAGATGTTGCACCCTTGTTCAAAAAAGGGTGTAAAGATAAACCCAGCAACTATAGGCCGATCAGTTTAACCTTGGTAGTGGGGAAGCTTTTAGAAACAATAATCAGGGACAAAATTAACAGTCACCTGGACAAGTGTGGATTAATTAAGGAAAGCCAGCACAGAATTAAAGGCAAATCGTGTTTAACCAACTTCATCAAGTTTTTTGATGAGGGCAATGCGGTTGACGTGGTGTACATGGATTTTCAAAAGGCATTCAACAAAGTGCCACATAATAGGCTTGCCAGCAAAGTTGAAGCCCATGGAATAAAAGGGACAGTGGCAGCATGGATACGAAATTGGCTAAGTGACAGGAAACAGAGAGTAGTGGTGAACGGTTGTTTTTCAGACTGGAGGAAGGTATACAGTGGTGTTCCCCAGGGGTTGGTTCTAGGACCACTGCTCTTTTCTTGATATATATTAATGACTTGGATGTGGGTGTACAGGGCACAATTTCAAAATTTGCAGATGACACAAAACTTGGAAGTATAGTGAACAGTGAGGAGGAGAGTGATAGACTTCAAGAGGACATAGACAGGCTGGTGGAATGGGTGGACACATGGCAGATGAAATTTAACGCAGAAAGGTGCGAAGTGATACATTTTGGTAGAAAGAATGAGGAGAGGAAATATAAACTAAATGGTACAATCCTAAAGGGGGTGCATGAACAGAGGGACCACCTAGGGGTATATGTGCACAAATCGTTGCAAGTGGCAGGGCAGGTTGAGAAAGCAGTTAATAAAGCTTATGGGATTCCATGGCAAATGGAATATAATGTGGAGAAATGTGAAGTTATCCACTTTGGTAGGAAAAATAGAAAAGCAGAGTATTTTTTAAATGGTGAGAGATTGGGAAATGTTGGTGTTCAGAGGGACCTGGGTGTCCTTGTACACGAATCACTGAAAGTTAACATGCAGGTACAGCAAGCAATTAGGAAAGCAACTGGCCTTTATTACAAGAGGATTTGAGTATAAGAGTAAAGACATCTTACTGCAATTATATAGGGCCCTGGTGAGACCACACCTGGAGTATTGTGTACAGTTTTGGTCTCCTTACCTAAGGAAGGATATACTTGCCATAGAGGGAGTGCAACGAAGGTTCACCAGACTGATTCCTGGGATGGGGGGATTGTCCTATGAGAAGAGATTGAGTAGACTGGGCCTGTATTCTCTTGAGTTTAGAAGAATGAGAGGTGATCTCATTGAAACATACAAAATTCTTACAGGGCCTGACAGGGTAGATGCAGGGAGGATGTTTCCCCTGGCTGAGGAGTCAAGAACCAGGGGCCACAGTCTCAGAATAAGGGGTCGTCCATTTCGGACTGAGATGAGGATAAATTTCTTCACTCAGAGGGTGGTGAATCTTCGGAATTCTCTATACCAGAGGGCAGTGGAGGCTCAGTCGTTGAGTATTTTCAAGACAGAGATCGATAGATTTTTGAATATTAAGGGAATCAAGGTATATGGGGATAGTTCAGGAAAGTGGAGTTGAGGTAGAAGATCAGCCATGATCTTATTGAAAGGCGGAGCAGGCTCGAAGGGCCAAATGGTCTACTCCTGCTCCTATTTCTTATGTTCTTATGCTGGGCTTCATGAATAAAGGTATAGAGTACAAAAGCGTGGAAATTATGATGAACCTGTATAAAACTCTGGTTCGGCCTCAACTAGAGTATTGTGTCCAATTCTGGGCACCGCACTTTAAGAAGGATGTGAAGGCCTTAGAGAGGGTGCAGAAAAGATTTACGAGAATGATTCCAGGAATGAGGGACTTCAGTTACGCGGATAGACTGGAGAAGCTGGGGTTGTTCTCCTTAGAGCAGAGGAGATTTGATAGAGGCGTTCAAAATCATGAGGGGTCTGGGCAGAGTGGATAGAGAGAAACTGTTACCATTAGCAGAAGTGTCGAGAACCAGAGGACACAGATTTAAGGTGATTAGCAAAAGAACCAAAAGGCGACATAAAAAATACATTGTTTTATGCAGCGAGTGGTTATTATCTAGAATGCACTGCCTGAAAGGGTGGTGGAGGCAGACTCAATCACAGCTTTCAAAAGGGAGTTGGATTAGTATCTGAAAGAAAAAAAATTGCAGGTCTACGGGGTAAGGGCGGGGGAGTGGGACTAGCTGAGGTCCTCTTGCAAGGAGCTGGCATGGGCTCGACGGGCCGAATGGCCTTCTTCCGTGCTGTAACCATTCTATGAATCTATATTGCATACAAACGTAAACCAATCACCCTATGTGCATTCCCTTAGTACCTATCTTCCATGTGCCTTTGCGTGTCCTAGTGCTCCTACGCAGTGCTACCCCAGTAGCTGCAGCATGGCTGGTGGAAGGCTGCTGATTTTCAGTGGAGGAGACTGCAGATGGCCTTGGAGGATGACTTCGAGCAGCTCTGGGTTTAAAAGGCCTGGCTTCGGACTGCACCATCTCGGCATGGGCGGCAGCAGTCTGGGCTGGCTGGCGGACAGGCAACAGCAAGGGCACTGGCTGAATGGCAGGGCTGGGAGTACGAATGCTGTCATCCTGAGAGAGGACAGCAGGTTTGTGCTCCACAAAGCCACTGCCACTCTCCCGGGACGGCGCCTCAGCAATTCTAGATTCGAGGACAGATTGCTGGACTGCTGTGACACCCTGCAAACCCCTTTGAACACTGGTAAACGCATCCACAATGGCAGCAAGCTGAGCTTGCATGACAGATGTCTGAGCTTCCACTGCAGCACCCAGGCGTTGGTGGAAGTTGCTTGTGCGGCAATGGAAGCTGAGACATCAGCCATCAGACGCTACATCCTGGTTGGGTCCGCAAGTGTGCTACTGGAGTTGGCCATCACTTCCATGCTAAAAAGGATGGGCTACAAGCTCTGAGCAGAGCCCTGTGCCAAGTTGGTGCTGGACTCCTCCATGCTCCTTGACATTGCACACAGGCTTTCTGGCAGGCCACACAATTGCCAGGCAATGACCATAGCCAACAAGAGAGAGTCTAACTACCTTCCCTTGACATTCAATGGCTTTTCCATCATCAAATCCCCCACCATCAACATCCTAGGGGTCACCATTGACCAGAAACTTAACTGAACCAGCCACATAAATACTGTGACTACAAGAGCAGGTCAGAGGCTGGGTGTTCTGCAACAAGTGACTCACCTCCTGACTCGTGGGGAAATCTAGAACTCGGGGGCATAGTTTCAGAATAAAGGGTCACCCTTTTAGAACTCAGATAAGGAGGAATTTCTTCTCTCAGAGGGTCGTAAATCTTTGGAATTCTCTGCCCCAGAGAGCCGTGGAGGCTGGGTCAATAAATACATTTAAGATGGAGATGGACAGATTTTTACAAGAAAAGGGAGTGAAGGGTTATGGGGAGCAGGCAGGGAAGTGGCTTTGAGCCCAAGATCAGCCATGATCTTATTGAACGGCGGAGCAGGCTCAAGTGGCCAAGTGGCCTATTCCTGCTCCTATTTCTTACATTCTTATGACTCCCCAAAGCCATTCCACCATCTACAAGTCACAATTCAGGCATGTGATGGAATACTCTCCACTTGCCTGGATGAGTGCAGCTTAACAACACTCAAGAAGCTCGACACCATCCAGGACAAAGCAGTCCGCTTGATTGGCACCCATCCATCACCTTAAACATTCACTTCCTCCACCACCGGCGCACCGTGGCAACGTGTACCATCTACAAGATGCACTGCAGCAACTCGCCAAGGCTTCTTCGACAGCACCTCCCAAACCTGCAACCTGTACCACCTAGAAGGACAAGGGCAGCAGGCGCATGGGAACACCACCACCTGAAAGTTCCCCTCCAAGTCACTTGGAAATATATCACCATTCCTTCATCGTCGCTGGGTCAAAATCCTGGAACTCCCTACCTATCAGCACTGTGGGAGTACCTTCACCACACGGACTGCAGCGGTTCAGGAAGGTGACTCACCACCACCTTCTCAAGGGCAATTAGGGATGGGCAATAAATGTTGGCTTTGCCAGCGATGCCCACATCCCGTGAATACAAAAAAAGTAGCTGAAACAGCTCGTAAAATGATCAAAAAACTGATTGTAGAGTATAAATACTCACAATATCTCACCCCTTAGTACCACAGCCAATTTCTGTGTTCTGCACATCCAAGTGATGGAATACTGTAGTTCTGTTTTGCAAGGTGCAGGAAGAATTTATCTCTGGATCCTAAACTCAGTACAGTGCAACCTAGATAGACCAGTGAAGTGAAGGAAGATGGCCTATTCTATGCTAGTGTCTACCCTTTCAGTATCAAAACAGATGTGAACAAAAAAGTAAAATACTGCAGATGCTGGAAATCTGAAACAAAAAACAGAAAATGCTGGAAACACTCAACTGGTCATACAGCATCTGTGGAGAGACAATAGATCAGTTACTATTTCGGTAGCATTCCCTCTTTGAAAAAGGGTCTGCATCCGAAACACTAACTTGTCTATTCTCCCCACAGATGCTGCATGACCTGCTGCGTGTTTCCAGCATTTTCTGTCTTTGTTATCAAAGAGATGTGGTCATAAAGGAAATTAACAGATTTCAAAAAACTGATTCATTACTTGGCACTGTGGTCAAAGATAAAATAGTTTATTCAGTGTGCCCCTCAGCCCTTAAAGGTAAAATGCATATGAAATGATCAAAGATATGTGCCATAATTTTTTGCTACCATGTGGTCTCCAGACTTACCACGAAGCTGAAATGTGGGAAATAAGCTTCCTATTGTGGCATTTTAAAATGTGTTTTAATAACAGCAACAACTTGCATTTATATAGTGCCTTTAAAGTAACAAAACAGTCCAAGGCCCTTCACAGGAGCGTTATCAAACAAAATTTGACACCAAGCCAAATAAGGAGATATTGGGACAGGAGACCCAAAACTTGATCAGAGGTAGGTTTTAAGGAGCATCTTAAAGGAGGAGAAAGAGAGCTAGATAGGTGGAGAGGTTTAGGGAGGGAATTGCAGAGTTTATGGCCTAGGCAGATGAAGGCACAGCCGCCAATGATGGAGCGAGTAAAATCGGGGATGCGCAAGAGGCCAGAATTGGAGGAATGCTGAGATCTCGTAGGGTTGTAGAGCAGTAGCAAGTTGCAGAGATAGGGAGGGATTTGAAAGCAAGGATGAGAATTTTAAAATTGAGGCGTTGCCAGCCAATGTAGGTCAGCGAGACAGGGGTTTTGGGTGAATGGGACTTGGTGCGAGTTAGGATACGGGCAGTAGAGTTTTGGATGAACTCAAGTTTATGGAGAGTGGAAAATGGGAGGCCGTTGTAAATAAATATTCAAATTCAATTAAACAAATGTTAGAATTCAGTAATTTTGGAATTATTTTTAATGTTTTTTTTTCTGAAGGCAGTCGAGCTCCAAGGGCTAAAGAGTGCCTATTTTTCAATGATTTTTATTTTTCTTCATTTTAGAAGGCAGTCCCCTTTAAGGGATCACACTGCTTTCTAAAAGAAGAGGCTAGCTTTAAGAGAGCGCTGCCTCGCTCCAGGGACGCTACGGCCACGCTACATTGGGCCTCCTGCTGAGGCAGATTTTGCACTGCGCTAATGTAAATCAGCAGGCAGCACCAAAATACCAGGGCTGCCTGCATTCTTTTTGCGGACAGCCGTTAACTTCGGCCCGCGGTGGCACCGGCAGGTTTCCAGCTTACTCGAATTTCTAGGCCTATAACCGGCAACTTTGAAATTGATGTTAATGCAAATGTCTAATGGTTATCTCCTTTTGGCCAATATAAGTGACTGTCCATTTTAAACATGCACGTTTGATGTGGTGGGGACTGTAGTATCAAACATGTTACCTCATCCACTAACTCAAAATACATTCCTTGAGAATTACAGTAAATTTGTTGGGTATGACTTACAGTTCGCGAATCCATGCTGGCTTAGCATCATTGCCTTTACTTTCACTAAATGATGCTAAATTGCTTTCTTGATAATTTAATTGATTTTCCACACTTAGAAACAAAATACTAAGTGGTGTTATATTTCCAGGACTGCTTGTCTGATCTGAGGATTTCAATATTCTGCATCACCTCTTTACTTGAAGGACTTTGAAATTTTTATACTAGTACACTTGTCATTTATGCCTGATGATTTATTCATCTTTTGGTTCTCCAATTTCTTATTACTTCTTTGTTTACCACAACATTAACAGCAATCCCCATCACAGGATCTGTATGCCCACAAGTGTTGTAAAGCAAGAAAAAGCAATGTATTGACTTTTAACAATCTACAGAGTTATCTCATCATGATGCAATCAGATTGCCAGGTCCTACAGTGGAGGTAAGTCATCCCACATTGCCTTGATTGAGCATGTAAAAACTTTTCAAAGATAAACCAAATCACATCATATATACCATGTCAACCTTTTGAGTTCCGGCACTCAATAAGCTAAAAGAAAAGCCTTTTGAAAATTCTGTCAGAAATTATATTTTTAACAATGGTACTGACTAGTTAAAATAGGGTACATTAATTAGTTATAAGTAAAAGTATAGTTCCAATAATAAAAAAAGAGATAGAATATGGGAACGAAAATAAGGGGGACAGAAAATGGAGAGGGAGATAGAAGGAGAGAACAGGATGAAGAGTTTACATTTTTTAATTTATTGATTCTTTTATAAATGTATTATAGCATCAGGTTACTATTACAGTAATAAAGATAGCCCTGACATCTCATTAGCTTTAGTGCTGTATGATTAGTGTTTGCTTCAGTATCACAGTATGTGAGCTGGAAACGCTTTTAAAACAAAATCCCAGAGGGAGGGTTATTTCCTTGAAAATGCTGGCTGCTTTTTAAAATTTATAATTCAGCAAGATATTTTTCTTCTGTAAGATTTATTTTTGTATGATTTCTTATTTGAAGATATATTTAAACAGGGTACCTGATCCTGCTCCAGAAAATTTATCAAGTCCCCGTATGCCACCGTGTGTTTATGTTTAATGACCAGCTCACACCAGCGATGGCGCACCTGTAAAATAAGCAAAGATTTTATATAAGCTAGGCGAGACTAATCAAAGATTTATCAGAAAACATACACAATTACAACTTTACAAAACACGAGTTTACAATTGATTTCAGCTGCTAAAAACAATGACTTTACAGCACTTGATTACAGGATGCTCATTTCACCCTCAAGATTAATTCTCATTTGCTAAAATTCTGAACAAGTTGTAATGATGAACAAAAGAAAACTGCCGCAGGATTGCATTTCTGTTATTCAGCATTGCTACTTATTTCATACTGTACTGCACATAAAGACATCTAGCAGCAGTTAATAGATACTGCATCAGCTCCTTTGGGGAAAAAAACACTTTCAAAGCAGGATGTTCACTGCCAGATAAAAAGTCAAATACCTACACCAAAGCAGCAGCTGGAAACTGATTGTTAAAGACTTCACTGAAGATTCTGTTCATTCACTAATTTAACAAATTGTTGCAACGGGTTATGGTCAGCAAACAATTTGTTTCAGCTCTCCTACAACAGTCCACTCACTGATTTTGACTTTAGCTTAGAAGTATTCTTATAAGCTTATTTTAGCTACTATGTAATTGGATTATAGTCAATGGGAATAATTTTATAAATGGAAAATTGCAGAGCAGGAGCCTAATATTTAGTGTAATTTTTCCAAGATTATCTTTTTAAACAGTCTAAAATAATTTTATCACAAAAGGAGAATACTGCGGATGCTGGAAATCTGAAAGAAAAAGAGAAAATGCTGGAAACACTCAGCAGGTCAGGTAGCATCTGTGGCGAGAGAAACAAAGTTAAGGTTTTCAGGTCAGTGACCTTTCATCAGAAGTGGAAAAAGTTAAGAGATGTAACAGGTTTTAAGCAACTACAGAGGAAGGTAAATGGGGGAGGGGGAGGTAAGAACAAAAGGGAAGGTCTGTGGTAGGGTAGAAGGCAGGAAAGATTAAATGACAAAACGATGATGATGCAAGACAAAAGGGGAGGGTAATGGGGCAAGTAAAGAAACAAAAGATGGGTCTAGAGGAGGTGTAAATGGAAATAGCAGAATTGTTACCACCCTCACCTCCAACAAGAAGTGCAAGGAGCTCATGGATTTCTTTGTCACTGAGATCAAGACCATCCATTCAACTGCCTCCGTCACTCCTCGCCCTACCCCTAGCCCACCGGGCCAAACTTCCCCCGAGTATCTCCCCCTGCACTAGCCTTGAATGCATATATTTCTCTAGTTTCTCTCCTACCTCCCCTCATGCCCTCTCCGAGCTCAACTTGTCCATGAGACCCACCTCCTGCTCCCTTGACCCTATTCCCACCAAACAGCTGACCATCCAACTTCCCTTCCTGGCCCCCATGTTAACAGTTCCCTCTCCTCAGGTACTGTCCCCTCCCCTTCAAATCTACCATCATCACCCCTCTCCTCAAAAGTCCCCCCTTGACCCCTCTGTTCTTGCAAACTACCGCCCCATCTCCAACCTCCCTTTCCTCTCCAAAGTTCTTGAACATGTTGTCGCCTCCCAAATCAGTACCCATCTTTCCCGCAACTCCATGCTTGAATCCCTCCAATCAGGTGTGTGGCTCTGCCACAGTACTGAAACAGCCCTTATCAAATTCACAAATGACATCCTATGTTACTGTGACCGTGGTAAACTATCCCTCCTCATCCTCTAGACTTGACAATTCCAATGCTCTCCTGGCCGGCCTCCCATCTTACACCCTACATAAACTTGAGCTTATCCAAAACTCTACTCCCCATATTCTAACTTTTACCAAGTCCCGTTCACCCATCACCCCTGTGCTCGCTGACCTACATTGGGTCCTGGTCCAGCAAAGCCTCAATTTTAAAATTCTCATCCTTGTTTTCAAATCCCTCCATGGCCTCATCCCTCCCCATCTCTGTAACCTCCTTCATAGAAACATAGAAACATAGAATCTAGGAGCAGGAGTAGGCCATTCGGCCCGTCGAGCCTGCTCCACCATTCAATACGATCATGGCTGATCATCCAAATCCAGTACCCTGTCCCTGCTTTAATCCCCACAGTACACATATCCCACCCTACCCCCGTAACCCCACGTATTTAATTCCCCCTAACATATCCCATCCTATCCCCACATATTTAATCCCCCCCTAACACTAAGGGTCAATTTATCATAGCCAAATCAACCTAACCCGCACATTTTTGGACTGTGGGAGGAAACCGGAGCACCTGGAGGAAACCCACGCAGACACGGGGAGAATGTGCAAACTCCACACAGACAGTCACCCGTGGTCAGATTCGAACCCGGGTCCCTGGCGCTGTGAGGCACCAGTGCTAACCACTATGCCACCGTGTTGCCCCTTTTTCATTCATTCATCCCTGTAACCCTCCAAGATATCTGCGCCCCTCCAATTCTGGCCTTTTGCGTATCTCCGATTTTAATCACTCCACCATTAGCAGCCATGCTTTCAGCTGCCTAGGCCCTAGGCTCTGGAATTCCCTCACTAAACCTCTCCACCTCTCTATAGCTCTCTCTCCTCCTTTAAGATGCTCCTTAAAACCTACTTCTTTGATCATGTTTTTAGTCATCTGTCCTAATATCTTATGTGGCTCGGTGTCAAATTTTGTTTGATAACGCTCCTGTGAAGCGCCTTGTGACGTTTTCCAACTTAAAGGTGCTATACAAGTGTAAGTTGTTGTTAATTGTACAAGTTGGCTGAGATTAGGAAGATGAGAGTTAAGCCAACCAGCTCAGAGACAGTCACTCGTGCGTAAAGTGGTTTCATCTGAAGCAGAAAATTCAAGTGGAATAGATAATCCCACCACCGATGAGGCTCTTCAACTCGACGTTCCAATAGCTACCACCACCATGCTGCGGGAGGAAGATAATCAACCCAACCACGCCACTCATAAGGACAAAGTTGTATAAGCTCTTGAAAAGCTGTACCCACCAGTACCTAGACTTTAATCTGTCCAAAGACTGGGTATCCAAATGCTGTTAACTTGCCAGCTAACTAAGAGTTTACTTGTGGAGTAGTCTCACCAATTTGCAGTAATCTCAGACACTGATCTCAACTATAATTTAATATTCAGCAAACCAGTTAATGCTGAATTGCAGTGATACACTGAACTGCCTCTACATCCTATGTTATTCAGTTTGTAAATAACTGTTTATTAATCACTTGTTATTCAAACTGCTAAGTGGCCATGTCCATAGCTATTTATATTTATTAATAGTTTGCATACTCCATGTTTAAGTTTAAGTAGAGATAATTATAATAGTCGTGAGTACATGGCTTTTCGTCTGACATTCTCTTTGATAATCTGGCAAGAAAGGTTTAATTAATTCACTCAGGACCTTGTGGCTATCCTAATTGAGGGTTGGTGAGGTAAATTCATATTCAATCCGAACTGAGTGATGTAAGATAGTTCGGCGAGCCAAACTTAGGCATCAGTCACTTCTAGACACAAACTGGGCGGTAATCCCAGGTGGTTCTTTAGTGAGGACATTAAGAATTGGTGTGGCTCTTCGGCATAGAATTGTTGGGATATCTTACAGCATAGACCTATGGAGTCAAGCATCATATTATCAGCCCAGTTGTTAATTAAGGCTTTCAAAAAGCTTGTGACAAAATTCCAGGTGAAAGACTTTAAATGA
Source organism: Squalus acanthias (assembly GCA_030390025.1). Classification (NCBI taxonomy): domain Eukaryota; kingdom Metazoa; phylum Chordata; class Chondrichthyes; order Squaliformes; family Squalidae; genus Squalus; species Squalus acanthias. The sequence goes on along the minus strand of CM059425.1, from coordinate 202,302,790 downwards.
AGCTAAAAGCCACAGAAATCTAGTGTATAACATGGGGCTGGTTAAGAAATTAACTAAAAATAGAAAAAACAGAGTGTGCACGTGAAAGATGTCAGACTAGAAGTGGAGTTGTTGTTAAGTGGAGTTCCAAAGGATCAGTGCCTCGTGGCCTTGTTATTTCTAAACTACATTAATGAGCTGCATACTGAAACCAATTATAAATTGTCCATATTTGCTGCAGGAGAGTCAGGGGAAGCAGCAAAATATTTCCAGGAGTATTTGGATTCATTATGCAGTTGGGCAAACTAATTTAACACTGACAAATGCAATGTATTACACAGGTCAAAAAATTTCAAGACACTTTCAATGTCCATTCAATTTGATGAACCAATTTAAAAAGCTAATAGAATGATAAGGCTAGAATATAACCTTCAAAAGGCAGAGTTTTGACCACACTTAGAATACCGTATTCAGTTTTGGTCACTATACCATAAAAAAGACCCTCTAATTTCTCTTTATTTGCCACCAATTTACATTTATAAAGCAGCTTAACATGGAAAACAGCAACAGGACTGATTCCAAGTGTAAAATAGATAAGCTCTGATAAAAGAATAGAGCTTAAACGGTCTAAAAGAAGACAGTTAAGGGGAAACCTCCTTGAAGTATATAAAATATGAAATGGTATCAATAAGGTAAATATAGATTATTACTTCAAAGTATGCCAAGAAAGTAGAACAAGAGGACATATATGCAAATTAGTAAAAAGAAACTTTAAATCACATCAGAAAAACTGAAATGTTTGGAAGAGTCTACCAAAGAAGGCAACAGATCCAAATATATTGTGTTTATTTAAAATATAATTAGATGTTATGATGGGAAAGGTAAAGTACGAGAGGGATGAGCTTTCATGACAGAATGGCCTTCCCTTATCTCTAACTTTCATGTAGCATCTTCAAAGTTTACGAACACCAAATCGCCATGCACTAACTGTTATCAACCAGAGCAGCAATGATATTTCATAAGGTAAAAAGAAAAAACCCAGCCAATGCTGGGAATCAGAAATAAAGAAACTGCAAACGCACAACAGGCTGATAAGCACCAGAATGATTTTTGAAAATTTATTTTCTCCCCTCCTTTTTTCTTAATAATTTTTACACTCTTACCAGAATCTGCACTGTGAGCAGCAGGAACTATACCACATCTGGAGAAGTATGTAAAAAAAACAAAATTACCACAGCATTTGCTCTAACTTTTCAATACATCCACGTGCAAGCTGCTGGCACTCAACATGCACACGGGGTGCTTGTGAAAAACTCATCAGAATGAGTGAACCAGACGGTTGATCAAAAGGATTAACTTTAGAATTTTGGAGGAAGGGGAATACTACAAGAAAGAACAATTGGGGGCCACCGGTGGGGGAATCGTTGAAAAAAAGATGCATGGGGCAGGCACAACATGAAGCAAAATGGAAATTCATTATGATAAACATGCTTACTGCATGAATGGTGTTGAAATAGCTACAGATGAAGCTAAAACAGACCTAGGATTCTTACTACTCAATGCTAAACATGCACTGCAGCAATCAACAAAGCCAAAAGGATGTGGAACTACATAGGCAGGCACAGTATGTCGATACAGAAGATCTTCAAGAAGCTGAATTTGTTATGAAGTAGAAATTTACACAAATTTATCAGATTCATATACTCAATCAGAAGCTTTTTTTTTTACAAAGGGTAATTGATCCATTCTAGATTTTCTCAGTGCATTTACATTTATAAATGTCCTTATTATTTACTGATTTTTGTATTTAATATTACTATTTAATTTAATTATAGTCTGAAAACCTCTGGTCTTTGATACAGTATCTTGAAGTTTGGTAACATAGCACAGATTACATTAAATTCAGTAAAATTACTGCAAGTAGGATTTTTTTAATCCTTCAGGTATGCACCTTTGTGAGGATAGGACAAACCTTGGAAAAAGTATGCCTTCTGGAATGTATGCAGATATGGTCCACTTATGGGAAACAATGTTAGACTATTAAATGAAAATATTCTATAAAAATCCAGACTTGTACAAAATATTTTGGGACTTATCTTACAAATGCATGCTTTGGTGCTCTGTTGGGAGTTCATAGTTGGAAATCGCAGATAGGATCAATGGATAGAAAATCATGGAAAATGTGCCATGATTTCCCCAATATGTGCTATGGTCTCACAACTGCAAAATAATAAACTTAATCATGCTCTCCTGTGATATTATTCCACAATAACAGCATTGTAATAGCACCATTTTTAACTGTCATTAGTACTATTTTTATTTTAAAACAGTGAGCACAAGCAGAACCATTGGGACTGTGGTGAATAAGGAAGATGTGCAACCTCAGCCTTTTTATAACATAGATTTTGCTCCTTCTCTGTCAAAATAATAACAAGATATTGCTCCTGCCCCCAAGACTTCTGCAACCTGCCGATTCCAAATGATCCAGATTGCTCAACTGGCTTAAGTGTGAAAAGAATTGCACTTGATGTCCTCACTTCATAATGTCATTATTCTTGGGTGCACCTCTATCAAAGACATTCGATAAGTAACAGGAATACCGTTTACAACCTTGGCAACCAACAGATAGTTGAGACATAGGAACAGGAGTAGGCCATTCAGCTCCTTCCACCATTCAATTAAATCATAAGAACATAAGAACTAGGAGTAGGAGTAGGTCCTATGGCCCATCGAGCCTGCTCCACCATTCAATAAGATCATGGCTGATCTTCAACCTTAACTCCACTTTCCTGCCCTATCCCCATATTCCTTGATTCCTCTAGAGTCCAAAAATCTATCTATCTCAATCTTGAATACATTCAACGACTGAACATCCACAGCTCCTTGAGAGAGAGAATTCCAAAGATCACAACCCTGAGTGAAGAAATCCCTCCTCATCTCAGTCTTAAAAGGCTGACCCCTTATCCTGAGACTATGCCCCCTAGTTCTAGACTCTCCAGGCCAGGGGAAACAATCTCTCAGCATCTATCCTGTCAATCCCCCTCAGAATCGTATATGTTTCAATGAGATCACCTCTCATTCTTCTAAACTCCAGAGAGTATAGGCCCAATCTACTCAATCTCTCCTCATAGGACAACCCTCTCATCCCAGGAATCAATCTAGTGAACCTTCATTGCACCCCTTCTAAGGCAAGTATATCCTTCCTTAGATAAGGAGACCAAAACTATGCACAGTACTCCAGGTGTGGTCTCATCAAAGTCATGGCTGATCTGTACCTCAACTCCATCTACCCGCCGTTGATCCATATCCCTCGATACCATTACCTAATAAAATCCGCTGATCTCAGTCTTGAAAAATTCAATTGACCCAGTATCTACAGCCTTTGGGAGAGAGTTTTCTACATTTCCACTACCCATTGTGTAAAAAAGTGCTTCCTGATTTCACTCCTGAATGGCCTGTCTCTAATTTTAAGATTGTGCCCCTTGTTCCGGATTCCCCATGAGAGGAAACAGCTTCTGGGGGTGTGAGGAAGGAGGGAAATCCTCGTGGAGAATTAAACACGAGACCTGGGCTTCATTTAATAGTGCAGTACCTATACTTTACTGTATTTTCTATACCCAAAAGGGTACGGTAACAGCATTGCTAAGTCTCGCGAAGACGTCATTTCAGAGTGAAATAAAGCTTCACTCGCGATGGAACGCCTAAATCTCGCAATTTTTGTGAGAAAAAATACGCCCATTTGCCTATGCGTGAATGGCGTGTATTTTTCACGCATGCGCAAATTGGCGTTTATCCCGGAATTTAGGCGTTTCTGAAGGTTGTTTGACTCTAATTGTTAGCAGCAGTGTTGAAGTACAACATAGCCAAATTGTTACATAGAAACACTGGTACTTCACCACATATGATGCTGTGTCTTGTCCTGCTCCTCAGTGAGACTGAAGCAGTAGCCTGTACTGTAGAGTGAAGGTCAAGTACAGGTACAATTTTGAGAGTGGATAATGGAGATTGTGTTGTGTTTTTGACTGTGATGTGAAGAGCTGCTAAGGGGGAGAAATGGTGGGTGTATTAATGATTGAATATTAGACTGTGGTCCACTACAGTGGTTGAGGCCTTCATCAAAAAGCAATTAAAAGGGGGATATGCTCTTTGTGTAAAGTTGCATTACTAATTTACATAGAATGAATGGAAAGCTTTGACCGTTTGTGATGCACGCCTTTACTACTTTAACCTAAACCTATTTTTATAAAACAGAGGCCACTGACGGAGATTAGGGGATGAATTTGAGTGCTTCACGCATGGAGCCATACCCAACGGGAGGGAGCCCTGTGATATTGTAAACTTTTTCATGCCTTGCACGAGGTGATTGTAAACTGGCAAATTTCCTGTCAAATAGAGCAGACAAGATGTGGTGGAAAGATACGGCAAAAATGAAAGAAATTCGGGTCATGCAGGGTTAAAGCTTTTTCCAAATTTCTAATTGCAACGTTTTTTTTTAAAAAAGTCAAGAAACGCCATGTTAATTCTGTCTCACCCTGCTTCCAACAAAGCAAAACTAGGTATCTTCCAGCAAAGCATAAAATCAGGATTTCAAAATACTAAATTTACCAAAATATAATAGAGTTAAGTGTTAAATACCCTTGCTGCTGTATAAATGTTTTGCTGTATCAATTGTTGAGAAAGACAAGTTTATGCAACAATTGAATCATCCTTTCCTTTAAAGCTTAGTATATTTTCTAGAAAAAATATATAATTATTGCATTCATCGTGAAAGATTTTTTTGCAAAATTATGTAATTACTCAGCTATGTTCCATAAAAAGTAATGGTTAAAAACAGAGCGAGGCTGGCCTGCAAGTGACGCAACAGCAGGGCCACCGATCCACCTACTCCTGCACCTATTTCTTATGTTCTTATGTCAGTAATCGGTTAGTGTCGGCTGAATGCGCTTCCTGCCTGGGAGCAAAGGTCACGGAATGTGCTTCCTGTCTGGGAGCAAAGGTCAGCTAGGGTCAGGTCGGGGGAAAAATAGCAACTCATGAATTCTATACCAAATCTCATGATTTTTAAAAGTTTGTCTCCTGATTTATGAAGCGGTGAGGTTGGCAATCCTGCAGTAGTGTAGTGGTTGTTACTGGGCCAGTAATCCAGAGGCCTGGACTAATAATGCAGAGAATATAGCCGAGATTTTGCGGGCGGGATGGGTGGGAAAATGGTTTTTTTTGACAGCGGGTCAGGAACCCGCTGTCAACCCGCCTTTCCCAATGTCGGGTCGGTCAACGCTGAGCAGACCCGACCGGCAGTGGCGGGGGACCCAATTGAAATCATTAGCATCTAGTTGACAGATGCTTAACAGGATTTTTTTTTTTACTTACTTTCTGACTTTAACTGCATGGCCACAGGAACCACGCTGTTTAGGGACCACGGCTGTCAACCTGAGGTGTGAGTTCAGTGGCCATTGCTCCAGCTGATTACTTGACAGCTTCAAATGTACAGTAAAGCTCCCACCTGACAGATCATCCCTTTCCTCAGCCACAAGCTGTTTCTCAGTCCATTTCCAGCACAGATTCTGCAGGCTTTCCACTTTCCACTCTCACCTCATTGGAAGAACTCTCTCACCAGTGACAGAATGCTTCTGTCATCTCTACTTCACCTGCCATCTATTCCATCAACATGGGTGCCCTTTATACTCTCTCACCTTGGTCCTCCGAATCCCACCACGATCAGCCCAAACACCAGCAACACCAACAACATCACCAACCTTCTCCACAATCAACTGATGCTGCACAGGACACAGGGCATCAGCACCCGACGCATTGCTGCCCGTGAGGCCTTGGATGGCCTCATCCTGGCCAGATTTACTTCACTTGACGCTGTATACCCTGGCTGCTACAGGTTTGCGCCAGGTTGGCACCACCCCACACCAACACCATAAAGCATCCCAACAATGTCCCAAGCCATTCCTTTCACACTCATCAGCATTGCGAGGGGGACCGTTATGTCTCACCATTCACTGCAACTCACTTAGCCACTTCCAAAGGTGCACACAAATATGTTCAAGAAAGGAAAGTGTTGAAAATAAAGATTTTTATGTTTGACACCACATTAACAGAAACTTTACATGAACATTGGATAAAACACCCAAGTGGCTTCCCTTGTGTGTTGTTACTTGTTATGATTGCACTAGGAGGAGGGTGAGTGTGAGGGGTGGCTAGTGAGATGGGGATGTAATAATGTAGATAGAGAAGGATAGGTGGAAGTGCAAGGTAAGTTGGTGTGAGTAAGGATGTGCAGGAGTAGGGTAGGGAAGACAGAGTGATGGGGATGTGATGAGAGGCACAGCAGGATGAAGGTGAGTGTGGCTTTGTACTAATGTTTCGTGATCTAATGAGATCATTGAAACGTTTGTGCCACTGCACCCAGGTCCTCCTGACCACATCCCTACTTGTGACCTCCTCTGCAATGTGCAACCATTGGTCTCCTGGGGAGGCCTCTTCCGCCCATGGGAAGGGAAGAGGACCTCCCTGCGTGCTGTGACTCCCTTCATAAGCATAAAGAGGGAGTCATCAGAGAACCTGGGTGCAGCCCTGCACCTCTGTGCTGTGATTGTCAGTGTTTGCAGCACTCCAATGCTGTAGAACACTGATAGCACAAATGTCAAAAGGTGGCCATGATTCCTTTAAGGAAACCAGCTCAAGACGCGTCATGAAAGCCGTCGCCAGACCCGCTCCTTCTCATTGGGCAGGGAAACATGCTGGGCGGGCTTAACAAACCCCATTAAGGTAAGTTCATTTTCCAAAGCGGGATGGAGCCAGCAGCGGGCCGCCACCGCCACCGACACCGGCCGCACCGGACCCGCCGAGGTGAGCAAAATCTCGGCCAATGAGTTCAAATCCCACCATGCCAGTTTGAGAATTTGAATTCAGTTTTTAAAAAATCTGGAAATAAAAAGCTGGTAAAAAGTGAAGCTGTCAGATTATCGTAAAAACCCAACTGGTGCATTAACAACCTTTAGGGAAGGTAACCTGCTGTACTTACCCAGTCTGGCCTATATGTGACTCCAGTCCCACACCAATATGGTTGACTTTTAACTACCCTCTGAAGTGGTTTAGCAAGCCACTCAGTTGTATCAAACAGGCAATAAATGCCAGCCTTGCCAACAACACCCACATCCCAAGAACAAAAAAAAAATCAGTATCTTTCAAAACTAGCTTCCTGCTAAATTTGCTGACTATCAGTTACAGTGTCTCTGATACTGTATATATTGGCAGTCTGTTCTGTCTGAAATGTCTTCCAAGCAGTCTGTTCCACATTTACCACCCTGTGTGTGAAGTATCTAAACTTTAAATTTAAAATTTAAATCTAAACTTTCTGTTCATTTTTCCTATTAGAACTTGAATCAGTGCCCTGGTTACAGAATTTGTGGTTGTGTCCAACAGTTTATCTAGAACTCTTAGAATATTGAGAACTTCAATAAAGTATCCTTTTAGTCTACTAATTTTGAGCGTAAACATTCCCAGTTTTGTTCCTCCCTTTGTAGCTCTGGTGCCTATTCCCCAGAACAGTTTAATATGCACCATAGCACTGTGACCACAATTGGACACAGAACTCCAGGTTTGCTGAACTAGCACTATAAGACAAGCTCCCTATTACCCTTTGTAACTTGTGTTCAATACCTCTGGTTGTTCAGCCTAAAATCTTGTTTGCCTTCTTGCCCCACTCCTAGTACTTGAGCACATAACCTAGGCTTGATAGTTCAGTGCAAGACTGAGTGAATTCTCATTGTCGGAGGTGTTGTCTTCACATTGAGCAATTAAAACTTGCATCTACCTAATCAGGTGAACGTAAAAGATCCCATGACACTAGTTTGAAACTCCCTCAACCAACACCACCAAACTTATATGTTCATTTACCTCATTTGCTGTATGTGGGACCATGAGGTGTGCAAATTGGCTGCCATGTTTGCCTACAGAACAACAGTGATTTACACTTCAAAAATAATTAATTGGCTGGTAAGTGGTAAATACTTCGGCATATCCTGAGGACATAAAAGGTCCTATATAAATGCAAGTTCCTTCTTTTTTAAAACAGAGAAGTAGTCGAAATACAGAAGGATTTGGATAGATTGGGGATTGATGAGTAGTAAACATTTAATGTTTCAATTGCAAGGTGTTGAGAGTGGGAAAGGGGCATAAGCAGTGGAAATATGAGATGAACAGTTGTGGACTTACGGAGACAGCACAGGAGAAGGATATGTGGTACTGATGGATAGATTGCTGAAACTAACAGTGCAATGTGTGATCGCAAGAAAGAACTTGTATTTATATAGCACCTTTCATGACCTCAGGATGACCCAAAACACTTTGCAGCCAATAAAGTACTTTTGAGGTGTATGTTTAAAACATTTATTAAGCAATACATTAAACTGATTTTCTTTTTGAAAAAATGAGTTTTATTTCCACAAATGGAAGATAACAGTGAGCTATCTGCAGTACTGAAAACAAACAATGTTGCTGCATTAACATTTTGTGACACTTTTTAAGTGGAATATAACTCATGAGAAACATCAAGATTTTGAACTATGTCACATAAAGCTTTTGTACAAGTCAGATAGAAATTGATTTCCTCCCTGCCAAAAAAAATTACAGGACTCCAAAAATCTTTCTTCCCCATTAGTTTTAAAAACATGGGAGCTGATTACTTAGAGTATGTTGACTATCTTGGCTTATATGAATATACAGCTGCTATTTTAAGCTCTGTGAACTGCATTTTTTCCCTCTGGCATAGTTTATCAAGTGTTTACAAAACAGTTCAGTGGGCCAGTGTTACCTCTGCATCCTGCTCCCTGAGGCAATAGTGCTTCTGTAACCAGTGCAGTGTTCGGGAAGATAAGGACTTCACTTCCAACAGCAACTCCAGGAGCAAAACCAGCTGGTCTGGCAAAAGCTGAAATGCAGAAAGGTACGATGAGAGAACAGTTATTGCTAAAAAAAAAAAGGGTAAAGTCTGTTTATATACAATGTGTAAATGTGATGTGTAATTTACAAGTTATTTAAAACAAACATATCGTTTAGCCATTTATATTTCAGCAAATTTCACAATTCAAACTTACTAAGTAAACTTAAATCCAACTTAGAATTCTTTTCTGATGAGCATTTAAATTTCTATGTACTGTATATACACTGAATTTGAATGCAACTTGTCCTCAGAAACTATATCTAATGGTTTAATTTCAACGAAAATGTTACTTGTCATTGCAAGATCCCTTGCCCATAAAATAAAATCATTAATCAACAACACCCTGCTGCATTGCTCAGCTTTTTGCCTTCATTCTTATTCAACTCACATTTGCTTATACTATAATCTGAAGACAGGAGCAGGTGCCCTTGATGCGGCTACAAAGGACTAGCTTTGCATGCTACTTTCAACATAATATACCCAGGAACAGGCCAACTATGAAGCAGCACGTTCTTTGTGTACCCATATACGGGGATGTAGCATCACTTATGCTAGTGTTGTTGCCAAAAGTATTATTTAGCATGACTGACACGGTTATCCTTTTAAGGTACTTCAAAGAGGAAGCACCATTCTAAAGTGAACCCGTCCTCCTGCACACCAGCAGCTCACCAGTAAATCCCACACTATCTTTTGAATCCTAATGGGGAAAGGATACTTCAAGTTGTTGCTGGATTCACTTTGGTTGCTGCATTTTACTATGTTGGATGACAATGAAAAGCGTAGACTCAACATTCCAAATTCTAAAGAATCTACATTCCAGACATTCTCACATCAGTTCACATTTAACTGCACATCATGCTGCCCCTCATGGGTTTCTCTTCCACACTGGTGGTTTAATGGGCCTTTTTCTTCCACAGCCCAGGTGTAAAAATCAATGAAGCTTTGTAAATTTGTTCATGTGTTTTTTAAGTAAGAAGATTGCAGCCAAGGTTGATTGTGCATACTTGCACTCATCTTGCAATGAAGTTTTAAAGAGCACTAGTTTTCGGTTCCCAAGACCTGTCAGCACTACAGCAGAAGCACAGAATTCTCACACCACCTGCACCAACTAAACTATCTTGAGGAGTTGCCCATATCTCAAGATAACTACAATAACGTTAAGAGGAAGAGTGGAAATTTAATCATATATATTCTTCAAAAAAGCAGAAGCATTAAGCCACTGAACAAGTTCAAGGCTAATAGACAGAATTATTTGAAGTATTACAGTGTTACCCATTTGTTGTTCACATGGATTCAACACTACAACCCTAAAACAAACTAACAAGTAGAAAAGACAGAAGGAGCAAGAGGTAAAGGTCATAATTTCCATTTGCACTGGGCAAACAAAAACTCCAGGCTATTATAATTTTCTCCCTGGGCATAGTGATTGACAAATTTTTATTTATTATAAGTTCCACTAACTCCCCTTCAGGAGCTACTTCCTAAACCATTAACAAGAAAAATGGATAGATCTCAAAAGTAAATTTAACTCCAATTACAAGTAAGTGACTTAAAATATTTGCAAATAATTGCAGCAACAATAAATGTTTAAATTAAGAAATGTGCAATGGAGTAAACTCCACTCCTTTCACTTATAAAATGTTGTCAGAAACTGACTCACAATTAAAATATCCATTTTCTTTTCTGTTATTTTCTTTCTTGTATTTAGTACATACAAAATCATTTCTGCTAATTAAAGAAAAACTAGCACAAATACAAATATTTTCCAATGCAGTTACAGAATTTAACAGGAAGATTTAATGCTAGAACACATTATTTCCCCTCCTAAAAAGCCTTGTTCTCTGCCAACACACAAGCTACAGTAGCAAGGAAAACGAGGATGACATTAGTGAAGTGGTTAAATTGTAATCAATAGATTTTACTGTGTCGTTTGGAGATGACAATGCTTTACAAGTTTCTCAGCTTAGAACCAATTATTTAAGAATTATTTTATCCTGTCACTTATTTTTAGGTTACCCATGTCACTCCATTCCTCTGCAGAAGGTGGGCTGCCATAGAAACAGAATGATATCAAAGTATTGGAGAAAACAAAGGCAGAGCTCAGAAGACCAAAATATTGAGGTTAGCTTAGAGTATCACTGTGCTGAAGTATCTGTAGTCAGGAGAGCATTAAGGGGAAACCTTTCACATATTGTCCAATGGGTCATGGTTCTCAACCAACCCAGAAGTAACGCAAGGAAATAAATTCTATTGTTCTACTTACTAATATGTTTAGCAATTTAACCCGGCGGGGGGGGGGGGCGGGGGGGTGGGGGGGATGTTCCCACAAAAATCTGTCTGTATTTATGCTCTAACAACATAACAAAACTAAAGTTGTCCATACATCAGCAAAATTATACTTTCTTTCAATAGAAGAAATGCGAGGTGGCAGTTTAAATGTAAGCATCGCCATTTCTTGAGATACGTAAAATCCAGATACAATTTTTTGGGGGGAAAAAAGTAACAAATGTGGTTCTAATGCCTGTCCTATCTGAACACCAAACAAGATAAAATGGATCTATCACCAGGGTTCAAATTCATTAATTCTGTATAAGTCTAAGAAATTCGGAGATGCCATCAGCTGGTATCTTTTTCTCCAGGCAGCAATGCAAGTTAAATAAAAAAAGTCACTGCAAGTATAAAACAGGTAAACTTGTTTTATAATCTCACCTTTTTTGCTTATAGTAGCAACTGGAAGAAAATATACCTACTTTGATTTTGACTGGTGAAAAATTAAACCACTCATGAATTAGGATGTTCCCCTCATTGAATACTCTCGTAGTAAACAGAAATGGCTGTTTACATGGACTTCCAGTAAACTAAACTATAGATCATGTTTCAGCATTTGTAGTTAATAAAAAAGGTTTTAAAAAAATAAAAAACTTTTTTGAAATCTCCTAATATCAGCTGGGTTTCCAGTTCGAATCGTTGCATGTCTAGCTCTTGCGTCTCTTTTCTTTCTAGTTTTCCGCCAATGGTTTAGTAATTAAAGGTACTAGAAAGTTCCAAGTTCAATTCCTGGTCGGTGCTCAGTTGGCTGATCTCAGCTGGGTTGGCCTCTGTGTCCCTGGTTAGGGAAAAGAAAAGTCAACCAAGATTCCCACTCCTGCTATCCAGTAACCCCTACTAGAAAATGCATGTGTGTGGAAATCAGGTAAGAACAGGATCAGCAACAGCTGTGATGCTTCCCATGGAGGAATGCCCAAGTTTACATATGAAGAACAGTTACTTAGGGAATTACGGAAAGTTCCTGATCCCCATCTCCAGGAGAAGAAGAAAAAAAAAGGATGTTTTTCATTTAATTGCATATCTGGCAAACCTCAATTTAAAAGAACAAGCATAATGACCCGGAATTTGCGGTCAGCGGCGAAGCAAAGGCGTTCGCCACTAGCCCCGAAGAAAGCAGCCCACAGAGAGCTTGCAACCTTTGTGGTGAGAAGTTTGCCTTTTTCGACGTGCAAGTGATTTTAGTACAGTATAATGGGGAATCCCTAGCACGATCTGCTGTGACATCAACTTGTTGTCTAAGCAGCCAATCACATTGCAGAATTCTCAGACAGGGAAGCAGGAAATGAGAACCTGCTTTTATCCCGACTTTTTAAAAATGTTAGAGTGCAAAACAAAGATGAGGCTCTCACATGGGGATAAGGTAGAACCTGAAATATCATGAACAAACTTTTAAAAAATCTTTTTTTTTAAGTTTCTTAAAAATTGTAATTTTTATCATAATGTTTGTTTAGCAGTCAATACACCGTTAAAACCCCAGTTACACATAATCCAACAAGCCCCAACATTTAATGGGGTATTTAACAGCGACATTACCGTGAAAAAGCCCAAGTTTTCATCAGTTTCACTGATTACTCAATTGCAGTGAATAACTGACCGCAACTTCCGGATTTCCGTGTTTAGATGCGCATGCGCTATATCCTGAAGTTGCGGTCAGTTTCAAAGGGGTAGTAACAGTGAATGCTGTTAGTTCGCCATTATTACCCACCGCAAATTCCAGCCCAATACTTTTAGAAAGATATTCCACCTGTCTATATAACAGAAATGAAAAACTGAAGTAAGCATCTCCTCCCATTTTCTTACTCATTTTACCTCCTATGGAGATTCACTATTTGTCCTTCATACTGGATTACACAATGAAATTGGTTTGATGGTACAGTTTGTGGAAATGCCCCAGAGTAGCACTGTAACCTAATTGTCTAACCTAGAAATTGAACTGGGAAAAAGTTGGTACCTCTCATAAAATTTACAATTTCAATTCTTTTTTGTATTTGGGAGCTTCATCATTATAATATAAATGTGTAAAAAGCAGACTTTTTTGTTTGTAACGCTGGATGCTTTTAAGTTGGTATATTCGGGCAAACATCCAGCAATTTAGATACCCACCAACAAAATATACTTAAAATACTGGTAGCTACTGAAGTACTATATACCAGAGAAGTAGCATATTTCACCTTCAAATAAGAAAATTGCACTTTCCACTTCTATTAGAAACAGACTACCTGTTCCCACTCAATCTCATCCCTCACGTAAACTCTCCCACCAACATCCAAAACCATTCCTCGACCGTGGCACCTTTTGTGGCCTCTATGCTGTTGAAATCTCAATCAAAAATGAGACCATCTCTGACCACTTCCTTGTCTCCCTCACTACACACATCCGCCTGTCGCACATCCTCCTTCCCTCACCATCCCCATTTTTGCTCCCCTAAGTCCAAGGGTCACAAACTCAAATGCGCCTGCCACAATGACAGATCTAGTCATTCTTCACCTAAACTGTCTTTGACAACCATGCATTCTCAGCTAAATCCTCCCACTACTCCAGGCACTTTATCACTGAAAGATCCCAGACTTGGTCTTTGGCTTCAGTAGGTGTAGGGTTCTTTTGAACAGACAATATGCCACCTAAAAGTGACTCTTTTCATAGAATCATAGAAATTTATGGCACAGAAGGAGGCTATTCGGCCCATCGTGTCTGTGCCGGCCGAAAAAGAGCTATCCAGCCGTATCCCACTTTCCAGCTCTTGATCTGTAGCCTTGTAGGTTACAGCACTTCAAGTGCACATCGAAGTACTTTTTAAATGTGATGAAGCTTTCTGCCTCTACCACCCTTTCAGGCAGTGAATTCCTGACCCCACCAGTTCTCCTCAACTCCCTTCTAATACTTCTAGCAATTACTTTAAATTTATGCCCCCTGGCTATTAACCTCTCTGCTAGGGGAAATAGGTCCTTCCTATCCACTCTATCTAGGCCCCTCATAATTTTATACACGTCAATCAAGTCTCCCCTCAGCCTCCTCTGTTCCAAAGAAAACAACCCAAGCCTATCCAATCTTGCATCATAGCTAAAATTCTCCAATCCTGGCAACATCCTCGTAAATCTCCTCTGTACCCTCTCTAGTGCAATCACATCTTTCCCATAATGTGGTGATCAGAACTGTACGCAGTACTCTAGCTGTGGCCTAACTAGTGTTTTGTACAGTTCAAGCAGAACCTCCCTGCTCTTATATTCCATGCCTCAGCTAATACAGGAAAGTATCCTGTATGCTTTCTTAACCACCTTATCTACCTGTTCTGCTACCTTCAGGGATCTGTGGGCATGCACTCTAAGGTCCCTCTGTTCCTCTACACTTCTCAGTATCCTACCATTTATTGTGTATTCCCTTGCCTTGTTAGCCCTCCCCAAATGCATTACCTCATACTTCTCCAGATTGAATTTCATTTGTCACTTTTCTGCCCATCTGACCAGTCCATTGATAGCTTCTTGCAGTCATAGTCATAACGGCACAGAAGGAGGCCATTCGGTGCTGGCTCTCTGCAGAGCAATCCAGTCAGTCCCATTCCCCCGCTCTATCCCCGTAGCTCTGCAAGTTTATTTCCCTCAAGTGCCTATCCAGTCTCCCCTTGAAAACATTGAGTGTCTCCGCTTCCACCACTTCCGTCGGCAGCGAGTTCCAGGTCCTCACCACTCGCTGTGTAAAAAAGTTTTTCCTCACATCCCCCTTGTATCTCTTGGCCAGAACCTTAAATCTGTGTCCCCTAGTCCTTGTACCATCAACTAGTGGGAACAGCCTTTCCCCGTCTAGCCTATCCAAACCCGTCATAATCTTGTACACCTCTATCAAATCTCCCCTCAACCTCCTTTGTTCTAATGAAAACAAATCCAGCTTCTCCAACCTGTCCTTGTAGCTAAGATCCCCCATCCCCGGAACCATTCTGGTAAATCTCCTCTGCACCCTCTCAAGGGCCTTCACATCCTTCCTAAAGCGTGGTGACCAGAACTGGACGCAATACTCCAGTTGTGGCCTAACCAGCACTTTATAAAGGTTCAGCATAACTTCTCTACTTTTGTACTCAATACCTCTATATATGAAACCCAAGATCCCATATGCTTTGCTAACCACTCTCTCAATATGTCCTGTCACCTTCAGGGACCTATGCACATTAACTCCCAGGTCCCTCTGGCCCTGCACACTCTTTAAAACTGTGCCATTAAGTGTATATTGTCTCTCCCTGTTACTTCTGCCAAAATGCATCACCTCATACTTCTCTGTATTAAATTCCATCTACCATTTGTCTGCCCATTCTGCTAGCCTTTCTATGTCCTGTTGCAGTCGATTGGTATCATTCTCACTGTTTGCCACACCCCCAAGTTTGGTGTCATCGGCAAATTTAGAAATTCTACTCTGTATTCCAATGTCCAGGTCATTTATATATATCAAAAAAAGCAGTGGCCCCAGCACTGACCCTTGGGGAACATCACTGTCTACCATACTCCAGTCTGAAAAACAGCCATTTACCACAACTCTCTGTTTGCTATCCTTAAGCCAATTCCTTATCCAAGCTACCACTGACCCACCTATTTCACAAGCCTCAATTTTGTTAACCAGCCTTCTATGTGGTACTTTGTCAAACGCCTTCCTAAAATCCATGTAGACAACATCCATTTCATTCCCTTCATCAATCCTCCCTGTTACTTCATCAAAAAATTCAATTAGATTAGTCAAACTTGATCTGCCTTTTACAAATCCGTGTTGGCTCTCCTTAATTAGCTTAAACCTCTCCAAGTGCCCGTTAATTTTTTTCTTTAATTATTGTTTCTAAAACTTTACCAACCACTGATGTTAAACTGTCCGGCCTGTAGTTACTAGGATTGTCCTTGCACCCTTTCTTGAACAGTGGTGTCACATTTGCCACTTTCCAATCCTCAGGCACCTCCCCCGCATCTAGGGAAGGTTGGAAAATTATGGCAAACCCTTCCGCTATCTCCTCCCCCACTTCCCTTAACAACCTGGGATGCAAGCCATCTGGACCAGGTGACTTATCCACTCTAAGCATACCCAGTCTTTCTAGTACAACCTGTCTATCAATTTTCACCCCTTCCATTGCTTCTACCTTTTCCACTTCTACCAATATTTTGTCAGCCTCCACCTCCTTAGTAAACACTGATACAAAGTAGTCATTGAGTTTTCTAGCCTTGCCCTGTGCCTCTCAGCATATATCACCTTCTTTGTCCCTAATAGGCCCCACCCTGCCTCTTACTACCCGCTTACTGTTTACATGGCGGTAGAAGATTTTTGGGTTCCCTTTTATGTTAACCGCCATTCTACTCTCATATTCTCTCTTTGCCAATCTTATTTTCATCTTCACTTTCCCTCTCAACTTCTTGTATTTGGTCTGGTTCTTCCTTGAAGAATTCACCTGACATGCATCATACACCCTCCTTTTTTTGTTTCATCATCTTCTCTATCTCCCTCGTCATCCAAGGAGCCCTTGCTTTGGTTCCCTTACCCTTCCCTCTTGTTGGAATGTACCTAGTCTGTACTTGGAACATCTCCTCCTTAAAGATCACCCATTGTTCCATCACAGTTTTCCCTGTCAGTCTTTAGTTCCATTTTACCCTGGCTAGATCCTTTCGCATCCCACTGAAGTTAGCCCTACTCCAGTTTAGAAGTTCCACGCCAGCCTTCTGTGGTAGAGAATTCCACAGGTTCACCACCCTCTGAGTGAAGAAATTTCTCCTCATCTCAGTCCTAAATGTCCTACCCAGTATCCTGAGAATGTGACCTCTCGTTCTAGACCCCCCAGCCAGGGGAAACATCCTCCCTGCATCCTGTCTGTCTAACCCTATCAGAATTTTATACGTTTCAATGAGATCCCCTCTCATTCTTCTAAACTCTAGTGAATACAGGCCTAGTCGACCCAATCTCTCCTCATACGACAGTCCTGCCATCCCAGGAATCAGTCTGGTGAACCTTCGCTGCACTCCCTCTATGGCAAGTATATCCTTTCTTAGGTAAGGAGACCAAAACTGCACACAGTACGCCAGGTGTGGTCTCACCAAGGCCCTGAATAACTGTAGTAAGACATCCTTGCTCCTGTACTCAAATCCTCTTGCAATGAAGGCCAACATACCATTTGCCTTCCTAACTGCTTGCTGCACCTGCATGTTTGCTTTCAGTGACAGGTGTACAAGGATACCCAGGTCCAGTTGTACATCAGCATCTCTCAATCTATCACCATTTAAAAAATACTCTACCTTTCTGTTTTTCCTACTGAAGTGGATAACTTTACATTTATCCACATTATACTGCATCTGCCATGTATTTGCCCACTCACTCAACTTGTCTAAATCGCCTTGAAGCCTCTTTGCATCCTCCTCACAACCCCACCTAGTTTCGTGTCGTCAGCAAACTTGGAAATATTACATTTGGTTCCCTCATCCAAATCATTGATATATATTGTGAATAGCTGGGGCTATCTATGCTGACTGTCCTTGATTAATCCGTGCCTTTCTAAATGACGATTAATGCTGTCCCTCAGAATTTTTTCTAATAATTTGCCCACCACCAAGCTTAGGAGACTGGCCTGTAATTACCTGGTCTATTCCTTTTTAAACAACGGTACAACGGTAGTAGTCCTCCAATACCACACCTTTAGCCAGAGAGGATTGGAAAATGATCGTCTGAGATTTCGCTATTTCCTCGCTTACTTCTCTTTAACAGCCTGGGATACATTTCATCCGGGCCTGGCAATTTATCTACTTTCAAATATGCTAAACTCCTTAATACTCCCTCTCTCACTATGTTTATCTCATCTAATATTTCACAGTCCACTTCCTTAACTACAATGTCTGCATCGTCCCTCTCTTTTGTGAAGACACACGCAAAGTATTCATTAAGAACCATACCCACGTCTTCCGCCTCCACACACAAGTTACCTTTATGGTTTCTAATAGGCCCTACTGTTCCTTTAGTTATCCTCTTGCTCTTTATGTATTTATAAAACATCTTTTCCTTGATTTTTACTTGTCAATATTTTTTCATGCCCTCTCTTTGCTTTCCAAATTTCCTTTTTAATTTCACCCCTGCACTTTCTATACTCCTCTAGGCTTTCTGCAGTATTTAGCTCTTGGTATCTGACTAATAAGTAAGATTGGGCAGAGTCAACATGGATTTATGAAAGGGAAATCCTGTTTAACAAACCTATTAGAGTTCTTTGAGGCTGTAACTAGTGGAGTAGACAAAGGGGAACCGGTAGATGTGGTGTATTTGGATTGTCAGAAGGCCTTCGATAAGGTCCCACACAAGAGGTTGGTGAACAAAATTAGGGCACATGGAATTGGGGGTAATATACTAGCATGGGTTGAGAATTGGTTAACAGACAGAAAACAAAGAGTAGGGATAAACGGGTCTTTTTCAGGATGGCAGGCTGTGACTAGTGGGGTATCGCAAGGATCGGTGCTTGGGCCCCAGCTATTCACAATCTAATATCAATGATTTGGATGATGGGACTAAATGTAACATTTCCAAATTTGCTGATAATACAAAGCTAGGTGGCAGTGTCAGTTGCGAAGAGGATGTGAAGAGGCTTCAAGGGGATCTCGACAGGCTCAGTGAGTGGGCGAAAACATGGCAGATGGAATATAATGTGGATAAATGTGAAGTTATCCACCTTGGTAGAAAAAACAGAAAGGCAGAGTATTTCCTAAATGGTGAAAGATTGGGGAATGCAGATGCTCAAAGGGGCCTGGGTGTCTTTGTACATGAGTCACTGAAAGTGAATGTGCAGGTGCAGCAAGCCATTAGGAAAGCAAATGGTATGCTGGCCTTCATTACAAGAGGATTTGAGTACAGGAGTAAAGAAGTCTTACTCCAATTATTTCGGGCCTTGGTGAGACCACACCTGGAGTAGTGTGTACAATTTTGGTCTCCTTACATAAGGAAGGATATAATTGCCATAGAGGGAGTGCAACGAAGGTTCACGAGATTGATTCCTGGGATGGCGGGACTGTCGTATGAGAAGAGATTGAGTAAACTAGGCCTGTATTCTCTTGAATTCAGAAGAATGAGAGGGGATCTCATTGAAGCATACAAAATTATTACAGGGCTTGATAGGGTGGATGCTGGGAGAATGTTTCCCTTGGCTGGGGAGTCTAGAACCAGGGGCCACAGCCTCAGGATAAAGGGTAGGCCATTCAGGACTGAGATGAGAAGAAATTTCTTCACACAGAGGGTGGTGAATCTTTGGAATTCTCTACCCCAGAGGACTGTGGAGGCTCAGTCATTGGGTATATTCAAAACAGAAGTCAATAGATTTCTGACTAGTAAGGGCATCAAGGGATATGGTGATAGGGCCGGTGAACGGAGTTGAGGCAGAAGATCAGCCATGATCTCATTGAATGGCGGAGCAGGCTCGAAGGGCCAAATGGCCTACTCCTGCTCCTATTTCTTATGTTCTTAAGCTTCCCTTTTCTGCCTTATCCTACCCTGTATGTCTCTTGACATCCAGGGGGCTCTAGATTTGAGAGTTCCACCCTTTTTCTTAGTGGGAACATATTTGCTCTGAACCCTCACTATCTCCTCCTTGAATGCCCCCCACTGCTCTGACACTGATTTACCTTCAAGTAGCTGTTTCCAGTCCACTTTTGCTAAATCACATCTCAGCTTAGTAAAATTGCCTTTTCCCCAATCGATAACCTTTTACTCCTGGTCTATCTTTGTCCTTTTCCATGACTACGCTAAATCTAACTGAATTATGATCACTACCACCAAAAAGCTCTCCCACTGATGCCCCTTCCACCTGCCCAGCTTCATTCCCTAAAACTAAGTCCAGAACCAAGTCTTGTTGGGCTTGCTACTTACTGGCTAAAAAAGTTCTCCTGAATGCATTTTAAGAATTCTGTGCCCTCTATACCTTTTACACTGATTCTATCCCAATTAATATTAGGGTAGTTGAAATCCCCTACTATTACTGCCCTATTGTTTTTACATTTCTTTTGAGAATTCTTAAGACTTCTCCAGAACTACCTGAGGAATCCATGTACCCTTCACAGCTCATATGGCCACATAACATTTTCAAGATATTTTCATGCTATCCTTTTAGCAGGTTCTGTGGCAGTTCCAGAACTAGCTGAGAAACTTAGCTAACCCTCTTGGAACTTATACAGCCAGTAGACAAATGCTGAAGATACTCATGGTTTCTCTGTTGGATCTATTTACTGCCAGTGTTACCTTCTTTCTTGCACTGATGGTGCCCTTTTGGATATTTAGAAATCCCTGTGGTCATTTTATTCAACGCTGTTTACTAATGCTTTCATGTATTATGTGGATTCAGAGAAAGGAAAAATAAATCAATAGAAGCATCTCGAATAAAAGAAAAAGATTGTGTGTCCAAAATTACCGCAGATGTGCACAGATAAAATGACAGGTACAGTAGGTGAATTATAAACACTGCAAGAGTTAGGGAAAGCCTGGGGGACAACTGATGCATTATGTGAAGTAAAAAAAGAGCAAGGGTCTTTCCTATAGACTATGAAAAACCATGTTCCCTACGCATCTACTGACAACAGCAATTTATATCAAATCAAAACATATCAGTAGTTTGTGTACAATAAGGTTCCCAAGATGTTTATTACATAAGTAAGAAAGGCTTCATCATTCGTGTGAAGACAACTATTATGCATTCCTCTAATTATTGTACAGCACCAACAATATCTGGCACAAAGCTGCTTTTAACAGCTTCTTTGGCAAACACACCATTCCATTTAAACAACAAAATAGTTAGACCTCTCAGGCTGAGCCTTAGGGAGCAAAAGTAAGAACATGGCTCTGCTCTGATCCTGACCTATGCTGTATTAAGTCAGGGTACAGGGAGTTTTACGGTGTATTTAACTTGTGCTATAATTGAATCAAGATTGATTAAAGCTAGAAAATCGGAGATACATGTTTTCCTCAGCCAAAATGAATTAGCAGAATCACTGTAGTTTCCTTCACCTGGTCTTGTGAAGACTTCCAGGTGTAAGAGGAAGCAGAGAAAGTATAGTGAAACCTCCTGTTTTACTGATTAATAAGTCTTTGAGAACCTACAGCCCAGGTGTGTTCACTCCGGTCACAAACCTCTTATTCCTGCAGGTTACCACAAGGTCTACCTTGGGTAGTGTCACTCATTAAAGATGACGAGGTGGTTGCTTTGTGGTGCAGGATCCATGCGTCCCTAACACCTCTATCAAATTGCAATTTCTCATCAGACATGCTCTCCTCCAAAATGCAATTCCCTGTCAGACATAGAGCTGGAGGTGTCCTTTACAGAACAACCAGCCCTCGAGTTCCCTTAGCATTGAAAAATTTGAACTTCGACATTCTTGTCTTTTAGCAAATCCAATGATTGTGATGAGCCTTTTAGATGAATTCAGAGGAATGGTGTCGACCTTCTTGGTGTGCGTCATTGGAAGACAGCACAATCAGGCCTTGAGGATTTTGGCTAGTGGGAAGGATCCATGACGGAGTTGCCCAAAGAGATATGCAAATCAACCTATGCCTTTGAGTCAAGGTGAAAAATATAACAAATCACATAATGGCCAAGACGACAACATTGGTAACTTTCTAAAACTTGGTCAAAATTTCAACACAACTATACTGACCTTTTGAAAAACTTTTGTAAGACTACAAGAGCTATTAGTACAAAACACTATTTTACAGTGCAGCAAAAATAGTAAACACAGACCTTTATCCATTTGTATAGAATGACTGCTGAGAACGATAGGAAAAAAGCCCAGTCCAGAATGAAGCTTCATATATAGCAAAGGTATATGGTCACATTAGCAAAATAGCATCACATCAAAAAGAACATCTTCAAGAGGCAATGTTTTTGCTTGTTTTATTTTCCTTCCCTATGGATGATGGTAAACCAAATTGTACATAAGGTTGAGTAGAGGTTAAGTTTAAAGACAATGGCCTTGAAATTGGATAAAGCCCGAAAACGGGCACGGGTATCGCGATGTGCAATTAGCCCGCACCCATTGAGGCCGATGCCTGCTAGTTAAAATAATTCCAGCGGTAAGGAAGCGCTAAACACACTGTTCAGTGGCTTAGCACCTCAGCAGGGGGCTAGCACCAATTAAAGTTAGTCTGCACTTCTTAAAGGCAGCCTGCACCACTTAAAGGGGAGGTGCATTCTGGCTTCAGCAGGTGGTGGAAGTGGCTGGGAAACAGACTGAAGAGCAAGAAAACTGAGTGATGGCACAACATGGCAGAGTGAGAGCTCCCAGATTTTAAGATCCAGCATTGCAGCCTTGGTGCAGGAGGTGGATAGAAGAAAGGTCCTCTATCCACATGGGGTCAGGAGGCCCGGCAGACAAACTGTGAGAAGGCATTGGTAGCAGTTAGCAATGTAACCCCAAGGACCTGGATGCAGTGCCGCAAGAAGTTTAATGACCTCACACGAGTGGTCAAATTCAGTGAATTCATCTTCAAATGCCATATCCCACAAACTGAACCACTAGCCTCACACACTGCTCAATTCACCACACCCCCATCACTCACCTACCAACAATCTCTATCAAACACGACTCATACCTCACATTCATATACTCCATTTCACCCTCACACACTTGCCACTGCTGCAAGCCTCACACCCACATCTCACAGCTTGCACACACTGGAAGCTATTCAACCATAACAGCCATATCAGCCAAACACAGTGAACCATTCTCACCGACACACTTCCCTCTCTCTTGCAGGACAAGGTGGCGCACAATCGTAGACAGCTGCAGCTAACTGGAGGGGGACAGGCACGCCTCCATATCCTGACCCCTCTCGAGGAGACAATGCTCGCCATAACTGGAGTGGCCATGACTGAGGCCATGGCCAGCGGCGTCACTGAAAGCATTGAAGGTGACAGTATGCTCATACCTAATCCTCCTTCTCATATCCCACTTCCCCCTCATCCCACAATCTCTTCTGACTTACAAGCTGCAGATGGTGTAAGTATGCACCTCTTGCTTTCACCAGCACCCACCCCGCCAACCCCCACTCTCCCCATCACCACAACTCTACTCTTGTGCCTTTCTCATTTCAGAGACCCAAGACATCCAACCTGGCCAGCCAGTGGTGCAACAGGAAGAGGAAGAGGAGAGTGATGAAGAAGAAGAAACACTCGATCTGACACTTGCAGCCACCAGCTCAGATACTGGCACTGCATGGACTTTAAAGGGTAGTTTAGGAGGTGGGATCTGCACATAGTGAGTCACCGGGCACGAGTGGGCTGCAGCCAGGGCAGGGGGAAAGGGTAGCGCAGGAGCCAGCTCCCTGCAGGGCGAGGTTGCACATGAGATTTGTTCCACAAGACTCAGATGAGAACATCAATGGGGCGGCCTACAGAAGAAAGCTGATGGGTACGCACGATGAAATGCTTGGTGCATTGGCAGGCGTTCCAGAAAGCCTGACTACAATGTCAAGGAGCCTGGAGGAGTCCAGCACCAACTTTGCACAGGGGTTTGTGAAAACTGTGGAGCCCATCCTTTCCAGTGTGGAAGGGGTGGACAGATCCATTAGCTCACTTGTGGACCCAACCATCATGAAGCGTCTGATGGCTGATTTCTCAGCTTCCACTACAGCACAAGCAGCATCCACCCAACGTCTAAGTGCTGCAATGGAAGCTCAAACTGAAGTCATGCAAACTCAGCTTGCTGCCACGCAAGCACAGACTGCTGCCATCCATGGCTTGGTTTAACAGCGTCGAAAGGGGCTTGCAGGGTGTCATAGCAGTCCAGCAATCTGTCCTCCAGCATATTACTAGGATTGCTGAGGCGCCACCCCGGGGGAGTGGCAGTGGCTCCGTGGATGACAAACCTGCTGTCCTCTCTCAGGACGACAGCATTCATACTTCCACCACTGGCACTCTGCCAGTGCCCTTGTTGTTGCCAGTCAGTCAGCCCAGACTGCTGCCGCCCATGCCGAGGGGGTGCAGTCCGAAGTCAAGCCTAGTAGGCCCAGAGCTGCTCGAGGTCATCCTGCAAGGTCATCTGCAGTCTCCCCCACTGAAAGTCAGCAGCCATGCTGCAACCCATGGGGTCGCCCTGCGTAAGAGCATTTGGACAGGCAAAGGCACTAAGGAAATGCACAAGGGTGATTAGTTGACTTTTGATTGAAATTGTAATGGCTTGATTCATAAAATTGATTTGGAATGTTCGTTTTGTGGTGGCTTTTACTGTAGCATTGTGGTCAAGAGGACGCTGTGATGGTCAGTAATAGAGGGAAGGGAAGGTGTGGGACTAATGTTGAATGGGGAATTGGGGTTGCATTTACTGGCATCGCAACTGTAGCATTGTGGTCAAGAGGACGCTGTGATGGTCAGTAATAGAGGGAAGGGAAGGTGTGGGACTAATGTTGAATGGGGAATTGGGGTTGCATTTACTGGCATCGCAGTCGGATGATTCGATCACGGACAGCCCAGGCAGAAAGGGACTGTCTGGGTTGCCTCCACCCTTCCGCTTCCTCCTCCTCTGCTGGTTGCCGTAAGCCTGGTGGCAAGAGCTGTGCCCTCATGATGGCAAGGTTGCGCATGCATCAGACCATGATAAATCTTGAGATGCGCACTGGCGAGTACTGCAGGGCTCCTATAGAGTAGTCCAGGCAGCAGAAGCGTTGTTTAAGGACGCCAATGCTCTGCTCGATCAGATTCCATGTGGCAGCGTGGTTTTCGTTATATGCATGTTATATTTACCACACAGACTGCAGCGTTTCAAGAAGGTGGCTCACCACTAGGGATGGGCAAAAAATGCAGGCCTTGCCAGCGACACCCAGATCCCATAAGCGAATAAAAAAAAAATGCTGCCCACATGTGGTTGGGTTGCGCAGCGGAGTCATGAGCCAGGTGGTCAGCGGATAGCCCTTGTTGCCCAGTAGGCACCCTCTGGTTTGTCGTGGTGGCTCAAATGCTAATGGTACAGCAGATTGCCGCAGAATGAGGCATCATGGCTGCTGCCAGGATACCGATCATTGACTTACATGATGCACTGTGTATGGACGCACACCAGCTGGACATTGCGGGAGTGGAATCCCTTCCGGTTGCAGTACATCTCTGAATTGAGATGCGGCACACGCAAAGCGACGTGTATGCAGTCAATGGCACCCTGCACCCTGAGGAAGCCTACTATTCGAGCGAAGCCGCGTGATCGCTCTGCCTGCTTCTCTCTGGCAAGAGAGAATAAAATGTATTCAGCTCACTTTGCATACAGAGCCTCACTCACCTCCCTTATACGGAGTGGACAGCAAACTGGGAGATGTTACAGATATCGCCTGCTCCAGCCTGGAAGGAGCCCGACGCAAAGAAGTTCAAGGCCATGGTCATCTTTACAGCCACTGGCAATGCCATCCTCACCCTGGACTGAGGCTGCAGGTCAGCCTGCAGCAGATGGCAGATTTCTGTGAGCAACTCCATAGTAAAATGGAGAATTCACACACACTGTTTGCTGCTGAGGTCGAGGTAGGAGAATTGGTCCCCGATGACCCGGTGTGGATATTGCCTCCTGCTGAGAGCCCTCCTCCTCCTGCCTCTTCTAGCAGCTTATCCTGCTCTGTATCGCCTCTGCTCATTCTCCCTGTCATGTTGCGGCCAAGGGGATACAAGCTACTGCACCCATGTCTGGGAGCAACTGGTCTGAGCAGACCCCTTGCAAGTCAGTACCAAGTCCTTGAGCACGTACCAGAATACTTCTTGTAGACTTTAGGTAACTTTAAAAAAAGTCTAGAAAACACCAAACACTTCTACAAACTCAGCAACAGCTAGTAGAAATCAATCAGCAACTAACCTGTAAGAAGGTGATGATCCCTTTAAATACCGCTGACGGGGGTCCTTCCTGCTGCTGAACGCAAGTTCAGCTGTAGGAGGTTAAAAGAGGACGTTAGCTCCAGTAATGAGGTTGAAAATGGCAGCGCTTGCATCAAACCAGTGTCTGACATCACGATTTCCCTACTCTGCATACTAACGATGCACACTCCCAGCGCCGACGCGAACGCCCTCACCAAAATGGCGTCTGGCACAGCCCGCACCAGAAGTGTGCGCGAGATGGTCGGAAGCCATTTTGGACATGGCACCCTTATGCAAATTGAATATTAAATTTATCAGGGAAATCTGGAATTAGATTGAATATAATCTCATTCAAAAATCCACAAGCAGGCTTGTCCCAACTCATTATTTGACAAGCAAATATTCCAGTGAAAATGAATCAATATTCAAATGCATTAAATCATTAATATGGTGCCAGTAAAGATACTGTCGCTGTGCTAATCAAGCCCCAGCACATTCACATTACATTTTTTACTTACGTTACATTTTGAGTCAACATACATGTCAACCTCCCAACTAATAAATTAAAAAACATTAATGATGCAGGAGACACTTTTACTGATGTTTGTGATTCATGGCAGCCTCAGTAAATAGAGAACCCATATAAAACAAACACTAACCTTATAATTTACTTTATCTGCAGCTACCAAAAAGCAGCAGGTATTAAGATACTTTTCAAAATTCCCTTTAAACGCATCTCGATGTCTAGATCAAATGTTTGTTCAGCACACAATATGAGCAAATATGTATTTTTTATTTAAATGTCTGTTTGCATTTCATTAATTAACCGACTGTACATTCAAATACGTTAGGTAATACAAATACCAGCAAATGCTTCAAAATCTGTTAAGATTCAAAACAATAGATAAAATAAATTAATATTCTAAAGGAACAACTTTTGAGAAACCACTAAGACAGAGCAAATACTGGAAAGCACCATTATCTCTCCGACAAATGCAAAAACTCAGTCATGCCGTTTTATACAATTAACAAATTTGATATAAAGACAATGAAGTTTTATATCCCAAGGCTTTCAAATATTTATTCTGTTCAAAGAATGGTAATAAATACATGATTTTTACAGTTTTATTTTTATTCACCTTTTAAAATTCAGATTCAGAGTTTTTACTAATGAAATGATTGCCAAGAGAGAGAGAGAAAAAAGGCATGCTCCAAACTTCAAAAGAACATTCAAATAAGACTAACCTTTGATTATGAAGCAATGAAACTACACCTAAAACATCAACAGCATAATAGAAGAACCGGTGAGTTAAATTACACTTCAGTTATGTGGCTGTGCCGAGCACTGTGATGCATAAAACTCTCCTTCAGTTCTCACACATTTGAAGCTTCACTGCAGCTGCTACAAGGACAGGCTTGAGCAACCATGACTTTAATATCCTGAAACAACAGCAATTTAAGACTATTCATCAATTCTAACTTCAGAATTACCACAGCAAACTAGGTCGACGGTTTACAGAGACAAACGTTACTTAAGGAGATCACAACTGACCTTTTTCTGCCACAAAATGTGACGGATTTGCATTTGAGCATCTACAACTGCACCATTAGTACTGCACCCAAATTCAAGACACAAATCACTGAACTAGTACAGCTGGTATGCTGAACATCCAGTTTGCTCGAACCCACGCTTCAATGAAGGCACTGAAAGCAATCTCTGAGCAGAAATATGTTCAAACTAGTGAAGTAGGAACTGACTGACTACCAGGCAATTTCTATTATTACTCCATTATCACACTGGGATCTCTGCCTAAATGATGCATACTTCCTCCCTGATGCCATTTCCTTTTATCCTCAAAGTTTAAAATCAAATCAATGGTGGCAATATATATGACATCATTCCAATTTACAACTTAACTTTTTTTTCTCTCATACACAAGATGTGACTCTTTCCAAAAAGATTCTCAAATCCTTCAGCAAGTTCTTTTAGTGCAAATAATTACTCTGAGTTTGTGTGCAGTACTTGAAAGTGTATGTATTACATGCTGATAAAGTTGTTAAATAATTGAATCTTAATATGGAGGCTGCAGCTGGCAGTACTTCAATACAATATAAGCACAAACTGAAAAAGTAATCTGACCTTTCAAATTACAGAAGTCATTCAAATGAAATCCCACAATGCAACTCTAAAGTTTTGCTGGTGAAATGTCACTCGCAAAGCTACAACATTTCCTTTCATCTGCTGTTCATAAGATTGTTGCTTAAGCAAGCTAGAACCCTTTACACAACAGACAGTCTTAGTTCTGCATGCTTCTGGGTCATAGACTCTCTATAAAACACATAAGAAAGCATCAGCATGATTCGACTGAACAGATTTATGGGCCTCACCATGTTTTCAACTAGCATCTGAAAGGAATGGAATTTCAAGCTGTAAACTTGCCCAACGGTCAATTTAGCTCCATATATTTACTGTGTTCGAAACAAAAAATCAAGTCTTCTAATCTTTTTCAGCAAAAACAAGATGTCCACCTTAATTTAAAGAAATATGCAAATGGACTTACAAAACATGCTTCGTAAATGGCTGTTTCTAAAGTTTTTTCAGGTTTTCTGCTGATTTTCTTTTGAAGTCGTGGAAGGAGATCAGGAAACCCCAGTGGTAATCCTACCCCTTATCTGGTGTCCAAATAGTGCAGCATGTCAGTTTACTAACATACTACACAAGAACAGGCATTTAATTATTCAATATCGAGATATAGGCATCGCTAGCAAGGCCAGCATTTATTGCCCATCCCTAGTTGCCCTTGAGAGGTGGTGGTAGGCCTTCTTAAACCGCTGCAGTCGGTGTGGTGAAGATTCTCCCACAATGTTGTTAGATAGGGAGTTACAGGATTCTGACCCAGCGACGATGAATGAACGGCGATATATGTCCAAGTCAGGATGGTGTGCGACTTGAAGGGTCAACTTCCTTCTAGATAGTGGAGGTCGTGGGTTTGGGAGATGCCGCCAAAGAAGCCTTGCCGAGTTGCTGCACTGCATCCTGTACATAGTACACACTGCAGCCACAGTAGGCTGATGGTGGAGGAAGTGGATATTTAAGCCAGTGGATGGGGTGCCAATCATGCGGGCTGCTTTGTCTTGGATAGTGTCAAGCTTCTAGCTTCTTATTTTATATTTTGAACCTACGCTTTCTAATTCTGTGCTCAGTCGAAGTCAACTGACATGTTTACACCTATATCACCAACACCCCTCATAATTTTAAAGACTTCTGTTTACAGCTCCTCATATGGTGAGCTCCTAATATCTGCTACTGAATGGAAAGAAGGTAGTTTGAACCACAGAAGGTCACAGCACAGGAGGAGGCCATTTGGTCCACTGTGTTTATGTTGGCTCCTTGCTAGAGCAATCCAAAACTCATCCCACTGCCCTGCTCTCTCCCTTTAGACCTATATCTTCCTCTGCTTCAAATGTTTATATTTTTCTTCCTTCAAAGATGCATTGATCTCTGGCTCTACCATTCCCTGTAGCAAAGTATCCCATCTTCTAACAATTCCTTGCATAAAGAAATTTCTCCCAACCTTTCTCTCCACTCTCAGTTTAAAGTTGATGACCCCCTAGCCACCAACTCCCAAGGCAGAGGAAATAGTCTTTCTTTATTCACCCTAACAACACCCTCCATAATTTAAAAATTATCTCTATTATTTCTCCTCATAGCCTTCTCTAGTCCAGTGGAAATAGTCCCACTATCTCAAGTTTATCATCTCTGGTGTCATTCTGATGAATCTACACTATAAACTCTCTATGGTTTTAATGTCATTTTTATAATGGGGCACTCCAAACTGCACTATTACAGTGCGATTTAACTAAATAATTGAATCACAAGACAACAGAACTTGGTCTCACACTTTTTCTAGCACCTAGCCACACAAGCACCAGCAGAAACCCTGACCATCCCTTTGGTTGGAGTATAACCTAAGGAAACTGAATAGCCTACAAAACTAGGAACAAAGAAAAAATTGTTAAACTGCTAGCTGCTACATGATTGGATAAAACACATGGAAGCACAACACTGTTTAAACCTGTGAAACGAACGGGGTAGGTGCAATTATTTTATAACAATTTTTTTACAACTATATTTTAATTTAATTTAGCTTCATGTCAGAGCCATGAGGGCAGGCAAGGGGCATTCTCCCAGAGCCATGAGGGCAGGCAAGGGGCATTCTCCCAGACTTCAACCGATGCCACCTCTAGTCAGGCACTAAGTACTCGCCAAGAAGTAGACCCGTCTGATTTTAACGCCTGACCTGTAAGGGGACGCTCGAGTCTCTACCAGATACTGATCACCTCAGTGTGGGAATAGAGCAAGGGATCAAACCCGTGGCCACCCATTCTTAAACTCAGCAAGTGTTACCGTTTTAACACCCAGTGTTTGTGGACCACTCTAAGATTACATAAATTTGAAACACACAAAAAAAGTGGAAGTTTTAGACTTGGGGCAGTGATCACTCTAAGATTTCTTACTTCCATCATGACACTGCATCTTGTGGAATTGGGAAAAAAAATCAAAACAATAGTGGCTGCTAGAAAACATTTCTGAGAAGATTTTATATCTTGTTTTTATTCTCTGCCATTCCTAACTTAGTTGGTTATAATGACTATTGTTTAGGTTAGATTCTGGGAGAGCCAGCTCCTGATGTTTAAATTACTATATCCGCTTCCTTCATCGTGGCTGCAGAATTTTAAACCAGTTGTTCCACAGGTTTATGATACTTCTACTACGATAAAGGGAGCACAATTTAGTGGTATATACACAGAGAGGAGGCTAATAGATACTGGATAAAATTCAGGACAAGGTACAGAGCCCACGCCCGTTAACAAGGGGAAAGGAAAAAAGGAGGTCCCTTTATAGCCAATGAAGTACTTTTTGAAGTGTAGTCACTAGTGTGGGGAAATGCAGCCGCCAATTTACACATAGCTCATGCCCACAAACAGTAATGAGATATGTGACCAGATAATCTGTTTTAGTGATGTTGGTTGAGGGATAAATATTGTCCAGGACACCGGGCAGAACACCCCTGCTCTTCTTCGAATAGTGCCGTGGCATCTTTTACATCCACCCGAGAAGGCAGACGGGGCCTCAGTTTAATGACTCATCAGAAAGATAGCAGGAATGGGACTGGAATCCACAACTTTTCGCTTCAAAGGCAAGAGTGCTACCACTGAGCCACAGCTATCCCCAACAAGGTTTACAGTTTATTATCCAACTGCTGGTACACATTCAAAATTATTGATTTAAGAATTTCATGCTGCATTTACATTGCCAATTTGTTCCCGACTGCAATTCCACCATCGGCAACAAATCATCAGCCTAAATAAACTAGCACTGCATGTGGTGCGTACCATTAAAAGAAATGGTTTCAGCCAGGGCCTCCAGCATCTGTGCTACATCTGATGGCAAACACAAGAGGGCTTTTCAGAGGCAATATTTTTGAATCGGTGGCAGCACGCGCAACCAAAGTGCCTCCGCTGTCTGTATCGATGCCTGCCAGCTAAGTAGTTGCATACGGTGACTTTAAAACAACTGCAGTTGTGCAAGCAACGATACTTTAAATTGCAACCATCTGTCATAAAAACTGCCCCACAATATAAATATGGCAGTGCTCACAGCACTGGAACCAGAATGTTCAAGATGTTTAATGAGGGGAGCAGAAAAACTGGAAGTATGAGAGAAAAGGTGACCAAAGACACAGTAAAAGAGGCAAGTTTTGAGAATGCTTTCATAGTTGGAGAAGAGAATTCCAGAGTGTAGGAGCTTGGTGGCTGAAGGCTCTACCACTGATGGTGGAGTAAATGGAAGGGAGGAACACACAGTAGGCCAGCTGTGGCTCAGTTGGTAGCACATTCGTTGAGTCAGAAGGTTGCGGGTTCAAGTCCCACTCCAGGGACTTGAGCACATAAATCTAGGCTGACACTCCAGTGCAGTGCTGAGGGAGTGCTGCACTGTTGGAGGTGCTGTCTTTCGGATGAGACGTTAAAACGAGGCCCCGTCTGCTCTCTCAGGTGGAAGTAAAAGATCCCATGGCACTATTTCGAAGAAGAGGAGAGTTATTCCCGGTGTCCTGGCCAATATTTATCCCTCAATCAACATAACACAGATTATCTGGTCATTATCACATTGCTATTTGTGGTAGCTTGCTGTGTGCAAATTGGCTGCCGCGTTTCCCACATTAAAACAGTGACTATACTCAAAAGTACTTCATTGGCTGTAAAGCGCTTTGAGAAGTCCAGTGGTTGTGAAAGGCACTATATAAATGTAAGTCTTTCTTTCTTTCAGAGAGAAAGAGCAGGCTGTACGTGCTGGCATACAGGGCTTGAGAAGATTATGGAGGGGTTCGAAGGCAAAAAAAATAATTTTGAATTGATGTGCTAGGGGCCACTGAGAACAGGGGTCTTGGGTGTACAGGCCATTTGTGCAGGATAGACCACAGATGAGTTGGAGTTTGTGTATGGTAGACTATTCAACTGCGATTGTCCTCAGCCAACATCCGAATAAATACACATTCCAGTTAGGATCACCGAGTATCAATCAGGAATAGAAACCAATGTTCCCTGTAGGCTGCACTATGTTCTGTGCGGCCTGTTTCTTTTAATGCGCGGTCCCTTTAAATTTCTGTGCATGCACTGTATTTCCAATGTAAAAACTTGTGAGCGGCCTGCACGGGACCTTGCAGATTACTGCGCGGCCACGCACGCGCGCAGCTTAGAAGGAACATTGATAGGAACCCTGGCTGATTTTTTTCACCCACCCTAGCCTGCGATGCTGTGGCCATTTATGGTGCCCATACTATTGTTATGACTGAGATCATCTAATACAACAGACTGGAACCTAACCTTTGTAGCGTCTATGCCTTAATGCTAAACTAAATAGTGCATTTACCCAATGAGCCACCTGTGCGGACTAATTTTTTTAAATATTCTCTTTTATGTGTTCTTTTTTGGGGGCAGAGAAGAGGCATGAGATTAACTGCAGCCATAACCCACTGGTTACATAAAGATGCAACACAATAAAATTAGGGAGAAGGAAAATCAGGGTTTCATATTTTGCGTACCTACAATTTTTCATTGCAATGATCCATTTGAAAATAGTAGAGAAAAAATGTACAACCTCTTAATAAACGTTGCATGAAGCTGATATATAATTTTCCAAATAACCCATTCCAAGAATAGTACCATGAACTCAAAAATCGCTGCAAATATTAATAATCTCACATTTTCATCTATCAACTTTTTTGATCTTTCCTCCTTTGTTCATTGTTGTCTTCAGGCACTGATTAAAAGCGGATCAGATGTTGTGGACATTGATTGATACATTATGCAGTGTACAAACTACAACAGAAATTCAGTCATCTAAAAAGATCAGCGGCAGGCTGACACACTTGAATGAGTCGAGTGGCAAATTTAATAATGGATTAAAGGATCAGCGCTCAATTTCAAGTCTTGCTAATCCAATGTCAGTTTTAAGAAAGATATTAGAGTAGAATATCCTTTGTGTACACAATAGTATGCACCAATTTTCTAAAATGAATTAACCCCACTCACATTTCAGCTGCATCAGATACAAACTGTACTGCAGACCACTTGGGACAATTGAAAAGTTATTCTTTTATTTCCAACTCCATGAACAAATATTTTTTTTTATTCGTTCAGGGATGTGGGCGTCGCTGGCAAGGCAAGCATTTATTGCCCATCCCTAGTTATGCTTCAGAAGGTGGTGGTGAGCCGCCTTCTTGAACCGCTGCAGTCCGTGTGGTGAAGGTACTCCCGCAGTGCTGTTAGGGAGGGAGTTCCAGGATTTTGACCCAGCGATGATGAAGGATCGGCGATATACTTCCAAGTCAGGTGTGTGACTTGGAGGGGAACTTGGAGGTGGTGGTGTTCCCATGTGCCTGCTGCCCATGTCCTTCTAGGTGGTAGAGGTCGCGGGTTTGGGTGGTGCTGCCGAAGAAGCCTTGGCGAGTTGCTGCAGTGCATCTTGTAAATGGTACACACTGCAGCCACGGTACGCCAGTAGTGGAGGGAGTGAATGTTTAAGGTGGTGGATGGGGTGCCAAACAAGCGGGCTGCTTTGTCTTGGATGGTGTCAAGCTTCTTGAGTGTTGTTGGAGCTGCACTCATCCAGGCAAGTGGAGAGTATTCCATCACACTCCTGACTTGTGCCTTGTAGATGGTGGAAAGGCTTTGGGGAGTCAGGCGGTGAGACGCTCGCCGCAGAATACCCAGCCTCTGACCTGCTCTTGTTGCCACAGTATTTATGTGTCTGGTCCAGTTAAGTTTCTGGTCAATGGTGACCCTAGGCTATTGATGGTGGGAGATTCAGCGATGGTAATACCATTGAATATCACGGGGCAGTAGTTAGACGCTTGCTTGTTGGAGATAGTCATTGCCTGGCACTTCTATAGTCCAAATGTTACCTGCCACTTATCAGCCCAAGCCTGAATGTCGTCCAGGTCTTGCTACATGCGGGCATGGACTGCTTCATTATCTGAGGAGTTGTGAATGGCACTGAACACTGTGCAGTCATCAGCGAACATCCCCACTTCTGAACTCATGTTGCAGGGAAGGTCATTGATGAGGCAGCTGAAGATGGTTGGGCCTAGGACACTGCCCTGAGGAACTCCTACAGCGATGTCCTGGGGCTATGATGATTGACCTTCCAACCACCACAACCATCTTCCTTTGTGCTAGGTATGACTCCAGCCAGTGGAGAGTTTTCCCCCCCGATCCCCATTGACTTCAGTTTTACTAGGGCTCCTTAATGCCACACTCGGTCAAATGCTGCCTTGATGTCAAGGGCAGTCACTCTCACCTCACCTCTGGAATTCAGCTCTTTTGTCCATGTTTGGACGAAGGCTGTAATGAGGTCTGGAGCCGAGTGGTCCTGGCGGAACCCAAACTGGGCATCGGTGAGCAGGTTATTGGTGAGTAAGTGCTGCTTGATAGTACTGTCGACAAAACCTTCCATCACTTTGCTGATGATTGAGAGTAGACTGATGGGGCAGTAATTGTCCGGATTGGATTTGTCCTGCTTTTTGTGGACAAATATGAAAACTACACAAACCTTTACCAAAATATTTACACCACATTCTCATCAGATGCCAGAGCTGATTAAAAATCATTTTTAATACATATTTCAGGAATGGAAGTGACCATTTAGTATCTTCTTTGTTATAAACAGATTCATATTTTCAAAAATTCAGCACCACTATACTTTCATGCATCAGGTTATGCAAGTGCACAAAAGAACAGACAAGGTGCTCAGACATGTACAGCATTTTGACAGTTTATCACCTAGATCAGCATGTATTATTCAACAATCCTGTTGCCACATAAAGCACATGGCTTCTCTTTAGGTCTTCATCAGAATACTGTAAAATTGAAATCTATTGCATGAATTCTTCAATTATTTTCCATTTTATTGGTATTTTAACTGGAATTCTATTTTTTAAAACTCAAATAGATTTGAGCAATACAAACATATTATTTTGGTTCCGTCCTACTCGCATTTTTTAATTTATCAAGTTGGCCTTCCCCCACCCCTTTAAAAATGGATTTTCTGTCAACAAAAAAAACTGATATAATATGACAAACAACAGTTTGCCTCTTTCTGCTGTGGGAATTTTAGTTTTCAAGCCAGCTTAATATAAAAATGGGATTTGGACTAAAAATAAAATGTAAAGTACTCACACCCATTTTAATTATTTCAGAAAATTAATGACAAGCCAATTTGTATTGCTCAGTGTAGACTTAAGAAATTCACTTGATATGGGCTAAGCTGTTAGAGATAGTCATTTTATCTTAAACTAAAATTATCTACTATACGAAATTTCAAGTGTTTGAACCGTTTTATCTCGCTTTCCCCAATTATTTCCCCACAAGACTTAGCTTCTGAGCTCCTATTTAGATGGTCAAATCTTCTACATATATATCTATAATAAAAGAAGAAACTGCCAGGTCTGTTAGCAATTGAAAAGATGACTTTCTATCTGTAACTTTAATAAAAAGTATGAACTCATGCATTTCCTGCCATGTCAATCTTCAGAACTCCACATCCTGATTGGATAAAATTTTATATTCATAAATCAGCAACAAATCAGAACTCAATAGGTAGGGAATGTACAAATCAAAAGTCAGGAAAGTGGCTAGAAATCCATTAATGAGGAGCTACTATGGTTAGCAAGGTAAATCTATAAATAGGCGAAGCTGAACCCTCTAAAGATTTGTGAAATTTGTTTGAGCCACCATCTTGAATTGCCTAATCCTCAGCATTTTCCACAGCATTGCTGCCCTTCCATGGATTATCAGACACCACACTCCAGCTTCCTCCACTCCCACCCATTAAGTCATGCCAAAACACCATCTCCCCCTGAATGCACCCAAAGGACAGCTAGATTGACTGCTCCCTCGTCCCTCCCCAAGTCTTCTTGACTCCAAACCCCATAAATATTCCCAGACAGCACTCTCCACGAGTTCGTCCCAATCCCTATCTTTTCTACCTACTGCCTTGCATGAACCAACCCCAGCCCCCTCCTTTCTCACTCACTTGCACATTTTCTATCACCTCCCACACAACCTTTACCTGCCTATCCTCAATACCAACTTCCAACCTGGTACATGTAAAATAATTATGTATGTAAATAAATTAACATATAATAATCAAGGCCACTGATTCACAGAAAAACAGAGTTGCAGAACTCAATCTTCAAAACACCAATAAAATCCCAGAATGCCACGTGACAAAAATAGAACTTGACTTGCCTTAAATCAGTGGCCCTGAAAAAACATTACATGCTATAGGATTCTTTTTGTTATAAAACAGCATATTCTCCAACTTACAATGAGCACATGACCACGTTGAGATATTATAATGTATTAAAAGTGTTGCTTCCACCATGCACTTCCTGTTTGTCACATTTACAATTTTGTCATTCCAGAGGTATTACTTTTAACTGCAAGGTATGTATATTTACCATTATACTTGTCGATCAATACTAAGTGGTACTGTTGCTTCTTCAGGGTCAGTTCCTCTAGGTGGCACTGAAGGTAAGTTTAGATTTCGTATATTTAATTTTAACTTTGTATTCCTTGTAAGTAAGCTTTTTCTTTCAATATTTTAAGTTAATTAAAAAAAAATTATTTTAGTTACCCTGCTGTTGCCTCCATGGGGCTCTTACATTCCCAGCTACTACTCTTCCCCGGATATGTTATCACAGAAATTCTGGCATCTGGTCACCCTCGCTCCACATTGGCAATGTTCACCTGCCACCCACCCGTTCTCCTGGACCTGCTTGAGCCTCGGGCTGTCCAATGGCTTTTGCTCTCTCATATACCTGGTCCTGTTTGCGCATGGCCTCTGAACCACCTGGTCCTGGTCACGTGCTTTCTCTTCATCAGTTTCCCAGCACAATGTGCTAGCACTATAAGCACTTTAAAAATAAATTGCATGTTACGCAGCGCAGTGCTTGGAAAACTGACTTTCAGGCCTCGCTGGTGTCAAGGGAATAGAAATGGTCAGATAGGGGTTGGGAATGGAACAGGGCGCTGGACAGATGGGAGAGATGGGGAGGGAACAGACAGAAGGGGAGGGAACAGACAGAAGGGGAAGGGAGGGGTGGAGATGGGACATTTGGCTGCCTGCCCTCAGGGGATCAGTGATGGAAGGGAATTGAGGGATGAGGGGCGTGGGTATAGGTCGGGGAAAGGACAAGAGCCGACAAGGGCTACAAGCTGCATTTTCCTGCAACCATCACTAAAAAATACAGCCTGCAGTCCTTGGCAGCTCCTTTCCCTGCCACCCCACGCAACACCTCCCACTCAGAACAAAACAGTGAGAGAGAGTGTGTGTGTGAGAGAGAGAGAGAGTAAAAAAGGAAACAGAAAAGAGAGAGATACAACACAAGGATGACAGCCATGTAAGAGACAGAAAGAAAAAGAAAAAAAAAAGAAAATGACATTTTTAAAATCTCTAACAATTCACTACCTGAAGGAATGAGACTCCACACATATAGTTGTTTACTTTTTGGGAAAGAGAGGTTGATTGGCAGTCAGTAACAACTACCACATTGTTAAAAGGGTACACACGCTGTTAATTACTATACTTATCTTTTTGTGGCGAATTTAACAGGCAATTAATTTACAAATGCAGCAACTTCATGAAAATCATGTGGAGGTTGAGGACACGATGCCGTTATTGCGAAGCTAACGGCGAAACAGCACAAATCGGCCAGCAACTTGTGGCGATTCGCAAATAATGGGGTATCTCTTTCTCACCATAATTTGCTGGCCAATTTAGGCATTAATAATGATGTACGTCTTTCAGATATCGTTTTGTTTAAAGAAATTCTGGGTCATTGTATTTGGTTTTGCTGACTGTGATTGCAGTTGACCTAAATCACATCAAGCCCTTGCTGTATGTTGTCACTGGTGGCTTGAATGGGTCAGGTGAAGTAAAAGTTTCATGCCGGAGCACAAGCAGCTTCTCCCACAATAACAGCTTTTAATAAGCGGCTGGAGAAATAGAGGCCAGTTTCTAAAGGCAGACCAGTCAAATAGTTATGTGGCTGTTTTATATGAGAGAGGTGCACTATGGGGGAGGAAGTGGCTCAAAACGCATGAAACCCAGCACAGGACCATTAATATAGAACTCAAAGCTTTAAATGACATTTGTGCTGGTCAGCATTGCAACCTCCCCCATATTACACACACATATTTATTTATTTACTTACTTATTTTAGTGTGGTATCTATTTATCTACCTACCATTGGTGGCCGTGCCTTCTGTTGCCTGGGCCCTAAGCTCTGGAATTCCCTGCCTAAACCTCTCCGCCTCTCTTTCCTCTTTTAAGACGCTCCTTAAAACCTACCTCTTTGACTAAGCTTTTGGTCATCTGCCCTAATTTCTCCTTATATGGCTCGGTGTCAAATATTTTGTCTTATAATACTCCTGTGAAGCGCCTTGGGATGTTTTACTACGTTAAAGGCGCTATATAAATACAAGTTGTTGTTGTTGTTGCAATACAATTTAGGAATCACTCAAAATACACTTCATTCTCGCTTGCAAAGTTTTTCCAAATTCTTTTCAGTGAAGACGTGCTCCCTCCTCCAATTCAACACCCCAGCATCCCCTACCCCGATGCAACAATGTAACCTCAGTCAATATCAACAATACCATGGGAGATTTGCTATTACAATTTGAAGATTTTATCCTTA
The DNA here is from genome assembly GCA_030390025.1 of Squalus acanthias. NCBI lineage: Eukaryota > Metazoa > Chordata > Chondrichthyes > Squaliformes > Squalidae > Squalus > Squalus acanthias. Next base: position 202,263,462 of record CM059425.1, on the reverse strand, counting down.
TTTTGAATTTCCAAAACATCTATAATATTAGCAATATTTAATATGCAACACTTAAAGAAACAGAAACAAGTTTCTATTGTCCAGCTCATTGAGAATCTTCCCAAATAGTTAATTCAAAAGAATAGTGCCTTTAAATGAATGATTAATTTAATAACCATATAAAAACTTTTGAACTGGTGACAAAAGATTACAATTTTAATTGGTTATTAATTTTTACAACTTCAATTTTACAGTTAACAGATTATCAAAACATAGCACAGTAGAGCTCCAATTGCACATCTATCATTCACATCCAAAACATATTCTTGAACTCAAAAACTTTTTCTGAACAAAGCCATGGGCAACCCTGGTGGACCAATGCACTGTGGTGGAGTTTCATGTTTGCACCGGCCTTGTTCTACTTGGAGGGAAAGGAAGACGAGAAATCCCAAATTAAAAAGTGTTGGTGTCAAAACACATTGGCCGGAATTTGCGGTTGTAATGATGGCGAAACTGTCAGTGCTCGCCATCATTACTGTGTAAAACTTCTGGCGTCTGCGCATGCGCAGTTAAACGCGGAAATCCAGAAGTTGCTGTCAGTGATACCCTGCTCCACCACAAGGTGTGCTGTTGCAGCCTTCGCAGATGCAATCAACACAGAATCAGTGATCTGATGTGAACTTCAACTTTTTACGCACTATTCTCGCTGTAAAAACCATTGAAAATGTTATGGTTTGTTGAATGAGGTGTAACTGAGATTTTAACGACGCACTAAGTCATAATTACTGCTGAACAACCTCCCTCACCCTGAAAAAATAATTTTACAAGTGTGGAGTGTCATTCCCTCAGAAGAACATTTCAAAATTCCATGATTTTTAAAATAATAAACTTTAAAAAATAAAATTAAAATTAATTTGTTTGATTTTTTTCTACCTTATTCCCTTGCGTATGTCCCAATCTTTATTTCGCTTTCTGTAAAATGATTTAAAAGTGAATTATAATCGGTGCTTTTTACTTCCTGGTTTGCTGTCTGAGAATTTTTCAATTTTTCAGAAGGGAATTCGACCCTCTGGAGCCCACTAAATCTTTCTGGCCAGCTTTTTTCGATGTCAGCGGCGCGCATCATCCCTTTGCCGCTGACTGCAAAATCCGGGCCATTAAATGCTGAGTTCATGGATCACAAATGTCTTCTTTGATATATTTTCTTATTGCAGCACACTTTTACTACTCACAAACTCAACACATGCTTGCAGCGTATCAAAATGTTTTTGTGTGCACTTTATACATTATCCACGCTGTAAACTAATCAATAAAACAGTATCCATCCAAAGAAAACCAAATCCCCTGCGGAATACAAAGATCAAACGCCAAACTATAAAAGTGAGTAGTGAGATATAGGAGCCAATAATAGTGTACGAAAGGCTGATATTTAGAGATATTTAGTAGATGAGAATCAGATATGTATAACTTCAAGTGTAGCCATTGACCAAATAATATTACCCATAATTACTCCTGGGTAACTAAAAATCTAAGACTTGTTCAAAACACAGCTGTGAAGGACAGTCAAAAGCAGTTTTGACTAAGTTTTGATAACAATCAGCCACAGACTGCGAGTGAAGGTTAAATTGCTAAAAAAAAAACATATTATGATGCTAAGTAGAAATGAGAATTCACTTACCAAAACTAATTGCAACGATATTTAAAAAATAATTAGTATAAGGACATAAAATGAAAGAGATCATGGAGATAAGGTATTTATCTGGTAGATTAAAGTGAGATAGTTTGGATACCTCAAGACTAGTGAAACAGCGCTGATATGGGCCCTTGGTGTAAAAGCCTTGTACCAGGGAAGCTAGAAATGAAAGAGATAAAGTAAATTCCAATAGGGTGAAAAACTATAAACAAGATAACACTGAACATGGCAAAGTTGGTGGAAAAATACTGGAAAGGCGGGATGCTACCTTAGTCTGAGTGACAATGGTATTTTGACCATTAGAACCAATTAAAAAAGGTGATTTTGTTAAAGACCATATATGGACACTGGCCAAACCAACTTTTGATAAAAGGGTTAAAATCTCGATACTCAAAGAACAACTTTACACAGACGTACTGCGAGAACAAAGGAACAGACTTAAGACGACGTCATCTGTGTCCGAGAGGTTCCAGAGACCAAGGGCTGCGAGCTACTCGTTAAAACTATCGCCTAATATTAAGTATATTATGCTGTATGCTTATACTAATTATTTTTTAAATATCGTTGCAATTAGTTTTGGTAAGCGAATTCTCATTTCTACTTAGCATCATAATATGGTTTTTTTAAGCAATTTAACCTTCACTCGCAGTCTGTGGCTGACAAGGGAAATTAGGGATAGCATAAGATCCAAGGAGAGGACATATAAATTGGCCAGAAAAAGCAGTAAACCTGAGGATTGGGAGCAGTTTAGGATTCAACAAAAGAGGACAAAGGGATTAATTAAGAAGGGGAAAATAGAATGAGAGGAAGCTTTCAGGGAACATAAAAACTGACTGTAAAAGCTTTTATAGATATGTGAAGAGAAAAAGATTGGAGAAGTCAAGCGTAGGTCCCTTGCAGTCAGAATCAGGGGAACTTATAATGGGGAACAAAGAAATGGCAGACCAATTAAATACATATTTTGGTTCTGTCTTCACAAAGGAGGACACAAATAACCTCCCAGAGATGTCGGGGAACATAGGGTCTGATGAAAGGGAGGAACTGAAAGAAATCTGTATTTGTAGGGAAATGGTGTTAGGGAAATTGGCGGGATTGAAGGTCGATAAATCCCCAGGGCCTGATAATCTACATCCTAGGGTACTTAAGGAAGTGGCCCTAGAAATAGTAGATGCATTGCTGATCCAGATTCCATCGAATGTTGGAAGATGAACAATACCCATGGATTGGAGGGTAGTTAATGTTACCCCACTATTCAAAAAAGGTGGTAGAGAGAAAACGGGGAATTACAGACTGACAATTTTTGTGTGTTTTTTTTACATCTTTAAAAAATTGATGCACAGGTTCAAAAAGTACCAGAGAGCTCTCCAATGGCATAAAGCTGGCAATTAATTGACACACTAGAGTTTTGCAATGATTGCAACCAAGGTTAAACTCACAGCACTTTGATCAAATTGAAGTATTATGCTTATAATAATTATAGCAATATATACTGTGGTGCAAGTTAGAACATTAGGCATCAAGTATTATCTATGCACATACACTTAAGTAAATGTATATGGGGAGATTTCCTGCGTCTTCCCCATTAATGTAAATTAAAGAAAAATCAGGCACGTTCCTTTACAGGCATGCAGTATTTTCTGATATTCATTGCAGCCTGGCGATCCAGCGCACTGAGTACAGACCCAAGAAAATTTCCCCTATGAAGTGTAATAGCTGAACCCTTGTGCCCTAATACTATTGACCTTTAAACCACAACCAAAACCACACATCTGAACATAATTTGACTGTAAAACTGTCCCACATTATTTAGTTATACATAATGCCAATCAACCATAGTGCAGCAATTCTAACATGACATATTTCAGAACCTGACAGCTCATTAGAAGATCACAGGTATGTTACACACCAACTGTATCACAGTATTTCATTTTTTATTTTTAAAAAGTTAGTTTTCTTTTCACATCAATGCACCGCACCTCAACTTCCAAGGGCTGAAAAACAATGTATTGCAAAATGTATTTTATTTATTTAATGAATGTTACAAGCACTCTGTAGAACAGGACTGGAATGATCAATGTTGTGAGGTTCAGTGGCTCCAGCCACTGTCTCAGGATGAACGAGACTGTTCGTAACCTTTGCATCATAATTAACTCCGAGCTGAGTTTCTGACCCCATATCATCTCCATCATAAAAGCTGCCTACTTCCTCCACCGTAACATCGCTCGCCTTTACCCCTACCTCAGCCCACCTGCTGCTGAAAATCCTCATCCATGCCACTGTCACCTGCAGACTGCACAACTCCTAGTGGGCCTCCCATCCTCCACCTTCTGCAGGCTTTAGCTCATTCAAAAATCTGTTGCCCGGATCCTACTCTATACTTATGCCGCCCACTTATCACCGCTGTCCTCGTTGACTACATTGGCTCGCACTCCCCCAACATCTGGTGGGGGTGTAACCAATGTTCCTTCTAATTTTTTTTTTTATACTGAGCGGGTCACGAAATCCTTTGAGTGCGCCCTTTTTGTCCGTGGGCAAATTTTACTACAACAACAACTCTTAGTACTGCAACAACTTGTACTCCAACAACAACTTGTACTCCAACAACAACTTGTACTCCAACAACAACTTGTACTCCAACAACAACTTGTACTCCAACAACAACTTGTACTCCAACAACAACTTTTACAATAATGGCAGAAAGAGCAGCCACTTAAATATATATACAGTAATGCCATATTGCCACCCCACCGTCTCAAATCATGAGACAATCAGACAAGGTTCTATACAACTTTAACATAACTTCTCTGCTTTTCAATTCCATTCCTCTAGAAATGAACCCCAGTGCTTTATTTGCACTTTTATGACTTTTTTAACCTGCGTTGCTACTTTTAATGATTTGTGAATCTATACCCCTAGATCCCTTTGCACCTAGAATCATAGAATGGTTATAGCACAGAAGGCGGCCATTTAGCCCGTCGAGCCCGTGCCGGCTCTCTGCAAGAGCCCTTCAGCTAGTCCCACTCCCCCACCCTTTCCCCGTAGCCCTGCAAATTTCTTTCCTTCAGATACTTATCCAGCTCCCTTTTGAAAGCCGTGATTGAGTCTGCCTCCACCACCTTTTCAGGCATTGCATTCCAGATCTTAACCACTCGCTGCGTAAAAAAGTTTTTTCTTACGTCGCCTTTGGTTCTTTTGCCAATCACCTTAAATCTGTGTCCTCTGGTTCTCGACCCTTCTGCCAATGGGAACAGTTTCTCTCTAGCTACTCTGTGCAGACCCCTCATGATTTTGAACATCTCTAACAAATCTCCTCTCAATCTTCTCTGCTCCAAGGAGAACAACCCCAGCTTCTCCAGTCTATCAACGTAACTGAAGTCCCTCATCCCTGGAATCATTCTCGTAAATCTTTTCTGCACCTTCTCTAAGGCCTTCACATCCTTCCTAAAGTGTGGTGCCCAAAATTGGACACAGCACTCCAGTTGGGGCCGAACCAGTGTTTTATACAGGTTCATCATAATTTCCACGCTTTTGTACTCTATACCTCTATTCATGAAGCCCAGGATCCTGTAAGCCTTTTTAACTGCTTTCTCAATCTGCCCTGCCACCTTCAATGATTTGTGCACACATACCCCTAGGTCTTTCTGTTTGTGCACCCCCTTCAGGATTGTACCATTTAGTTTATATGTCCTCTCCTCATTCTTTCTACCAAAATGTATCACTTCACACTTTTCTGCGTTAAATTTCATCTGCCACGTGTCCGCCCATTCCACCAGCCTGTCTATGTCCTCTTGAAATCGATCATTATCCTCCACACTGTTCACGATTCTTCAAAGCTTTGTGTCATCTACAAATTTTGAAATTGTGCCCTGTACACCCACATCCAAGTCATTAATATATATCAAGAAAAGCAGTGGTCCTAGAACCGACCCCTGGGGAACACCACTGTATACCTTCCTCCAGTCCAAAAAACAACCGTTCACCACTACTCTCTGTTTCCTCTCCCTTAGCCAATTCCGTATCCATGCTGCCACTGTCTCTTTTATTCCATGGGCTTCAACTTTGCTGGCAAGCCTATTATGTGGCACTTTGTCGAACGCCTTTTGGAAATCCATGTACAGTACGCCAACTGCATTACCCTCATCAACCCTCTATGTTATCTCATCAAAGAACTCAATCAAGTTAGTTAAACACGATTTGCCTTTAACAAATCCGTGCTGGCTTGCCTTAATTAATCCACACTTGTTCAAGTGACTGTCAATTTTGTCCCTGATTACCGTTTCTAAAAGCTTCCACACTACCGAGGTCAAACTGATTGGCCTGTAGTTGCTGGGTTTATCTTTACACCCTTTTTTGAACAATGGTGTAACATTTGCAATTCACTGGCACCACCCCCATATCTAAGGAGGATTGGAATATTATGGCCAGTACCTCCCCGATTTCCTCCCTCAATTCCCTCAGCATCCAAGGATGCATCCCATCCGCTCCTGGTGACTTATCTACTTTAAGTACAGCCAGCCTTTCTAATACCTCTTTATCAATTTTTATCCTATCAAGTATCTCCACTAACTCCTCCATTACCTCTACTCCATTTAGACTCTTGTTTTCCAAGGAGTAGGTAACCTCCTTATTTTTCCTACCAAAATGCACCACCTCACACTTATCTATATTGAAATTAATTTGTCATTTACATGCCCATTCTGCAAGTTTGTTTACGGTATAATTAATTAAAAGCTTTTACAAACATGTACAAACTCAATTTAAAAAAAAATTACTTGTCAGAAATGACTGGAATATAAAAGAACTGCATAATAATGCCTTAACACTTCAGAAACATCACTCAGTTACACAGGCTGTGCATCGACAAACAATCCAAAAGCCTAAGGTGAGCTGAAAGAGACATATCTATTTCTGCAATTTGTACTAATTTTAAAGTTTTCGCCGTTTTAGCCCATCCTTCCCGTCACTATAGCAATGGCTGCACAAGCAGCAGGAGCAGTGGCTTTCCGATGGCGCTGACGTGCTGGACGTCCACATAAGTCATTTGGATATTATTGACAATGCAACCAGACACCCAACAAATATAAAGTGTTGTAGTTCTTTAGTTCACAGTACTAAAAAAATTGAACAAAAACATGTATTTTCAACTTCAATCACTTCCATTAATAAAATGCTGTCTTCTTGAACCAGCACATCCCCCATGTAACATGTCAGAAATGCAGCACTTATTCACAAGAAAAACACACACACAATTTGTGTTACCGAATTTTAAAAAAACAGGAAAAGTTATGATTTAACAGAAATAAACATTCATCTTTCTTCCAGGACAGATGAACCAATCAGACTGATTTGGAAACGTTTACTAGTATGGTGACGTAAAGATGTTAATTTACGAATTTCGCTTCCAATGTTTTGCTCTCAAACATTCTCCACAATATTAATCCCTGTTCGTAAGAGTAAGGAAGTCTTACTACGATTGTACAGGACTTTGGTGAGACCACATCTGGAGTACTGTGCACAGTTTTGGTCTCCTTATCTGAGGAAGGATATACTTGCCTCAGAGGCAGTGCAACAAAGATTCACTAGATTGATCCCTGGAGTGAGAGGGTTGTCCGAAGAGGAGAGATTGAGCCTATACTCTCTGGAGTTTAGAAGAATGAGAGATGATCTCATTGAAACATATAAAATTCTGAGGGGGATTGACAGGGTAGATGCTGAGAGATTATTTCCCCTGGCTGGAGAGTCTAGAACTTGGGGGCATTGACTCAGGATAAAGGGTCGGCCATTTAATACTGAGATGAGAAGGAATTTCTTCACTCAGAGGGTTGTGAATCTTTGGAATTCTCTACCCCAGAGGGCTGTGGATGCTCAGTCGTTGAGTATATTCAAGGCTGAGAATATCAATATCAAAATTTGCAGATGATACAAAGATGGGAGGGAAAGTAGTGAGTGAGGAGGACATAAAAAACCTGCAAGGGGACATAGACAGGCTAAGTAAGTGGGCAGAGATTTGGCAGATGGAATACAACACTGGAAAGTGTGAGGTGATGCACTTTGGCAGGAAAAATCCTAGAGCAATTTATTATCTTAATGGCAAGAAACTGGAGAGTACTGAAGTGCAAAGGGATCTGGGGGTCCTGGTGCACGAAACTCAAAAGGTTAGTATGCAGGTGCAGCAAGTGATTAAGAAGGCAAATGGAATGTTGGCTTTCATTGCTAGGGGGATAGAATATAAAAATAGGGAGGTATTGCTTCAGTTGTACAAGGTATTGGTGAGACCGCACCTGGAATACTGCATACAGTTTTGGTGTCCTTACTTAAGGAAAGACATCCTTGCTCTCGAGGCAGTGCAAAAAAGGTTCACTCGGTTAATCCCGGGGATGAGGGGGTGGTCATATGAGGAGAGGTTGGGTAGATTGGGACTCTACTCATTGGAGTTCAGAAGAATGAGAGGCGATCTTATTGAAACATATAAGATTGTGAAGGGGTTGGATCGGGTGGATGCGGGGAGGATGTTCCCGATGACGGGTGAGACGAGAACTAGGGGACATAGTCTTAGAATAAGGGGCTGCTCTTTCAAAACTGAGATGAGGAGGAACTACTTCACTCAGAGGGTGGTAGGTCCATGGAATATGCTGCCACAAAAAGCTGTAGAAGCTACAACATTAATTAAATTTAAAACAGAAATAGACAGTTTCCTAGAAGTAAAGGGCATTAAGGGTTACGGGGAGCGGGCAGGAATTTGGACATGAGTCTAGGTTCGGATCGGTCATGGCCCTGTGGGTAGTGGAGCGGGCCCAGGGACTGTGTAGCCTGATTCTGCTCCTATTTCGTGTGTGCAATTCTGTTAGATGCAGGAGATGGTTCTGTGATAGATAGTAGATTGGCGGTTAGGATCAGATCAGCCATGATCTTATTGAATGGCGGAGCAGGCTCGAGGGGCCGATTGGCCTACTCCTGCTCCTATTTCTTATGTTCTTATGTTCTTATAGATAGATTTTTGGATTCTAAGGGAATTGAGGGATATGGGATCGGGCGGGAAAGTGGAGTTGAGGTTGAAGATCAGTCATGATGTTATTGAATGGTGGAGCAGGCTCAAAGGGCCGTATGGCCTACTCCTGCTCCTAATTCTTATGCTCTTAAGCGAAGTGTTTCAGCCTTTGCAAGTTAAAATTAGGGACCAAAGTGAATGGCCCCAAAACTGGTGTCAAATCAAACAGTTGATCCAAAAGCATTTGAGCCACAAACAAAGGGTAGCAGTTATATTTAGTGTAAGTACTGCAGAATCATTGACATCATTGGCACAACAGTTTTTATTTTAAAAGGCCAATCGGGTCCCTTGTAAAGGGGGACTGATTTTCTAGTAATACTTGCATTTTTGGCTAACACCCATGCCTGGACTCTCTGGCTCATGGCTTGTTTGGCTGGTTAATGCAGGCATACTGGCTGCTTTGCATAAACCAGGCTGAGAATGAGGAAATTCCTGACATTAGGGGCCATTTTTGGGGCAGATGGAAGTTCTGTCTCTAACAAGTCCCCACAGAAACTACCAACAAAGGCTGACTTTTGGATCCACGTCCTGATACAATTTCCGGCCTCTTCAAAGGACTTCCCAGTGTGGCCAATAGCCCTGCAGATTAGTAAAATAATGCTGGTTACTGGCCAAGATTGTGCGCTGACAAGCACTCGGGTTGTTGAGGTACTTACTGACTTGCCTTTCTTTGACTGTCTAATAACCCCCTCGGGCCGCACTCGTGCTCCCGCGGCACACTGAAGCTTCGCGCCAGCGACGCTGACTGGAGGCAGCAGCTGCGCGGTAACCGCCCCTCACTGGCAGCCATCTGATTGACAGGCCAGTCCAGCCACTGACGTGCGTCGGGAGGGTCCTGCCTTCTCTTTGCACTGATTGGTCAGGGAACCCTGGTTGAGAAAGCCTGCAAACGCATGGCTGTGGCTGGACAAGCCTGCCAATCACACGGCTGCCAGTGAGGTGCGGTTACCGCGCAGCTGCCTGCCTCGAGTCAGCGTCCCCAGCGCGAAGTTTCAGTGTGCCGTGGGAGCATGAGTGCACGGCCCGTTTATTTAACCACGCGGCCCAATCAAGAGTGCTGCGCGCAGTGGGTGTAACGCACATTCACCAGAATGATACCGGGGCTAAAAGGGTTAAATTATGAGGACATGTTGGAAGGCTTGTATTCCCTTACGTATAGAAGATTAAGGGGTGATCTAATTGAGGTGTTTAAGATGATTAAAGGATTTGATAGGGTAGAAAAAAACTATTTCCTCTGGTGGGGGAGTCCAGAACAAGGGGGCATAACCTTAGAATTAGAGCTAGGCAGTTCAGAGGTGATGTCAGGAAGCACTTCTTCACACAAAAGGTAGTGGAAATCTGGAACTCTCTCCCTCAAAAAGCTGTTGAGGCTAGGTCAATTGAAAAATTCAAAACTGAGATAGATTTTTGTTAGGTAACCAACATGGAGCAAAGGTGGGTAAATGGAGTTGAGGTGCAGATGAGCCATGATCTGATTGAATGGTAGAACAGGCTCAAGGGGCTGAATGGCCTATGCCTATTCCTATATTTCAAATTCTCATCCTTGTCTTTAAATTCTTCCATGGTCTCACCCCTCCCAATCTCTGTAACCCCCTCTAGCATTCCAACCCCTACAGCCTACTCTCTCCGTTTTTGATTCCAGTCTGTTGTGCATCCACCCCCTTCGCCCCACCACTTGTGGCTGTGCCTTAAGCTGTTTAGGCCCCATACTCTGGATTTCCCTTTCTAAACACTTCTGCCTCTCCACCTCCCCTTCCTTCTTTAAAACCCATCTCTTTGACCAACTTTTCAGTCACCCCTGCTAATATCTTTTTCTTTGGCTCAGTGTCCATATATTGTCTTTTGTAGTTATCAAATAAAATGTGCACCCAGAATTGTAACATTCCTCAGGGATTTCCACAAATTAAAAAGCAACTGCATTTTCTAATACTTTTTCTGTCACATTAATTGACCCTAATCAATATCTTACTGAAGTGAGCTACCCAGCCCCTCTATATGTGTATGTTTGAAAAAACAAACACGTATGGCTAATCATATTTGAATTATAACAAACAGATATACAATACTGTCATCCAACATTTTACACTTCCCGCAAGCTTACATTCATTAAAAAAATTTCTATAGTTCACAATGTACTCTCTGTGCATGCAACCCAAAAAATGTAAATTATGGTTTACAGTGTATAATTTTAAAAGGTCCAATTTCTCAGATTCCCCTGCATTGTTGAACTCAGCACCCTTCATTGTATGAGGAGACTGCGAATTGAAAAGGCAGGAATAATATACAATGTCAATCATAATATTTACTATAAAGAGATTTTTTTTTAATTGATATAAATGTCAGAATGGAGAAAAAAAGCCTAAAATTGATAACTTTATAAAGTAACAGTCCAGTTCAAGATCAACCTAAAATGAGGATGATTCACCTTATTATAAAAAAAGTGATGCTGGGACTAGTGGGAGCACTGAAGATTTAACCCTGCAACTATCAGCTCACAGAACAGTGCCCTGAGACCCTTTAAATAGTCCATCTGGTTCTTCTTGTTGCTGAGTACCAATGCTGCTACAAGTTCACATGTTTAATCACAATATATCTTGAGAACATTATTCAATAACAGGGAGATGAAAGTCTAGCCGTGATTTTCCTTACCTCGGCGGGTCCGTGGCGGGCGACGTCGGTGGCGGGTTCCGGCCCCGTTCCTGTCTCCATCCCGGCTTCCAACATGACTTTCCCCTGATTGGGCTTGTTAAGCCGCCCAGCGAGTTTCCCAGCCAATTGAAGGAAGTGGGTCTGATGACGTCATTTGATGATGCATCATCAGACAGGTTTCCTTAAAGGGACCATGCGCAAATTTACTTTGACATTTGTGCTGTGTGTTCTACAGCATTGAGGTGCTGCAAACACTGACAAGCACTGCACAAAGGTGCACAACTGCACCCAGGCTCTCCTATGACTCCCTCCATATACTTATGGATGGAGTCAGAGCACACAGGGAGGTTCTCTTCCCTTCTATTGGGTAGTCGCACAACACCAGGTTATAGTCCAACAGTTTTAGTTAAAATTACGAGCTTTCGGAGCTGCTGCCCCTGCGTCAGGTAGAGGTACACCTACCTGACGAAGGGGCAGCAGCTCCGAAAGCTCGTAATTTTAAATAAAACTGTTGGACTATAACCTGGTGTTGTGCGACTTCTCATTTTTGTCCACCCCAGTCCAACACCGGCATCTCCGCATCATGACTTCTATTGGGTGGAAGAGACCGCCCCAGGAGACCAATGCAGCCTGGTTGCACATTGCACAGGAGGGCACAAGCAGGGATGTCGTCAGGAGGACCAGGCTGCAGTGGCACAAACCTTTCAACGATCTCAGTAGATCACGAAACGTTACTGCAAAGCCACACTCAACCTCATCCTGCTGTGCCACTCATCACATCCCCATCACTCTGCATTCCCTACCCTACTCCTACACATGCTTACTCACACCAACTTACCTTGCACCTCCACCCATCCCTCTCTATCTACATTATCACTTCCCCATCTCACTAGCCACCCCTCACACTCACCCTCATCCTAGTCCAATCATACCAACTAACAACACACAAGGGTAGGCACTTGTGTGTTTTAGCCAATGTTCATGTGAAGTTTCTGTTAATGTGCTGTCAATGGTGAGACATAACGGTACACCCCGCAATGCTGATGAGTGTGAAAGGAATGGTTTGGGCATTGGAGGGATGCTTTATGTTGTTGGTGTGGGGTGGTGCCAACCTGGCACATCATGTGGCAGCCAGGGTGTGCAGCATCAAGTGAAGTAAATCTGGCCATGGTGAGGCCATCCCTGGCATCAATATGGTCGGGTGCTGATGCCCTCTGTCCTGTGCAGCATCAGGTGATCGTGGTCAAATTCTGAGGACCAAGGTGAGAGAGTATAAAGTGCGCCCATGCTGATGGAATAGATGGCAGGTGAAGTAGAGATGACAGAAGCGATCTGTCAATGGTGGGAGAGGTAATGAGGTCAGACTGCATGGAGACTTGTGTAAAGACTTGCAGAATTCTGAATCTGTAGTAGAAATGCAGATTAGAGAAGCTAGTGGTTAAGGGAACAGGTCTCAATCAGTTGGGAGCTTAGACTTTGAAGCTGTCAACTCATCAGCTGATTCAATGGACAGGGACCTCCCACCTCAGCTTCACAGACGAAGTCTAGGCACAGTGGGAAACCGGTGGGCGACCTGTCAAATTCAAAAAGCTGGGAAAAAAAGCATTGTTAAGTGGCTGTAAACAAGCCACTAATGATTTGAATTGTGTCCCCTGCCTATCGGGTCTGCACAGCGCTGGTAGACCCAACACTGGGAAATGCAGGTGTGCGCATTTTGACAGTGGGTTCCCGACCCGCTGTCAATCATTTTAAATTTCACAGCTGACCCGCCACCAATCAGGTCCATTGAGTGCCGGCAAAATCGCGGCTTCTATGTTCTACTGAAAAGATGAATGAAGAGTCTGTCACTACTATAATTATTCAATATACATACACTTTTCACACCAATGCCTGGAAAGTAACCTAAAGACCTCTGTAGGATTTTAATGATTTGTTCATCTTTCAACACTTCTGCCACTAAATCTTACACAAAGGAAATGCATATTTTAGTTGAAATTGGTTTTACTTCAGATTTTTTTTTAAACTTAAAACATGGGATGAGAACTCACTTACACTAAAGTCATGCAGTCACAAGTTGCAAAGCATTAGATGCAACTAAAGTCTGTACTTACTTTACATAACACTAAGACAGGAGCCTTTATACCGACAATGGTGCAGTGAGAAATGTGTCCCATTCGTTAATTTAAAAAAAACTCCTTCCAGAAATAAATTACTGCATTACTGCTGCACAAACTTCAAAACAGTTTTAATTACTGTTTAAAAGAATGCTGGAAACATCCAGCTGCCAGCCACAAATTCTAATCACCATTAAGCTTTCAGGAGACAGGTGTTGGCACTGTTTTTTAACAAATCACTGGGAAGAATTACTTTGTGCAGCTGGTCCAAATAAATCATGCCGAACATGTACATATTTTCAACACAAAAATTCATTTAAAATAAGCTCTCTGTTTCCCGGATAGTTCAGCATGTTTATCTGTCAACCAAACAGACCAGGAAGGTGCCAGGTTCCATCCCTGGTCTGTCTCGAGTAAATCTCAGCTGGAATTGCTGGAACAATATAAATGCCCAGAGGCCCCCTTAAATTAAGGAAGATAAAATTGGTTAGGGTTCCCACTTCGATCATTAACCAGGTGACCCACTGGAAATGTTAATGAGGACGCTGAGTTAGGATTTGGCTGTAATGTTCCCCGCAGGCAAAGAGCTTGCCATCATTTGCCGGCAAGTTTCACACATGAATACTGTTCACTTAGACGAAGTGCTCGTAAAAGCAAACCACATCAAGGACTCATCATCTTGAGGAGAGGGCGGGAGGAACAGAAGAAAACTTTAAAATCTCCCCATAAACTGACATTTAAACATTGTTTTCTATTTATTAAAAAAAACATTTAAATAGAAATTAAAATACAGTTATCATGCAAATCACATAATAGAACAGTATCCTAGTGCCTCTGGTACTGCACCATCAACCCAGAGGTCAGATCCCACCATGGAAAGTTGTGAAACTGAATTCAATAAATCTTGTAATTTATGGACTAGCATTGGGAAAACAATAACTGTGAAAGCTGCTGGATTGTCATAAGAACCAAATGATTCACTAGTGTCATTTGAGCAAGGGAACCTGCCACTCCTACCCAGTCCCACACTACATGCTTGACTCTCAATTTTCTCCTTCTTAAGCTTTCAAGAGTCATGCAACAGCAAGTCATTTAAAATAATTGGATTTTTTTGGTTGTCCAATGCATTTCTTTTCCCCTTTTAGTCTGTTTTTTTGCAATGCACCATTTCCCACTCAACAGAATAATCAACCATCCTGCTCCTAAACCTCAACCAATGCGATTTAAGTCAACTGCTCACTCCCAGAGTAGTCTAAAGTTACTCGCTATTTATTTATTTTTTCTATATATAGACAATACTGCAATAATCGGGAACCTCCCACATGATGAACCACATCTCTTGCATCCATTGTTCATTACTGATCGCCTCCTTACCTGTTCAGTGAACTCGGCTCAATACGCCACTGACTATTTTTCGCTCCAATGAAAGTAGCACAAAGAGAAAGAAACTTGGGCTTGTGCAAACAGAAATGCCCAAAACCAACTTGGGATCACACATGTATCAACAATTCATATCTAACAAGCCCTCATTGTAGATCAGAGCCCATAGTGTTCCATGATTACTTGCTCACTAAAATTGCTGCAGAATTTAACGTTCACTGTGCAATTTCTCCCACCATTTTTCCATTTGATTTCCTTCCCCAATATTCCTCCATTGTAACTGTTCTGGACCCAATGCCTGATGAATCAATACCTATGTCTGCTAGAACATAGAACATAACAGCACAGGACAGGCCCTTCGGCCCTCGATGTTGTGCCGAGCATTGTCCGAAACCAAGATCAAGCTATCCCACTCCCTATCATTCTGGTGTGCTCCATGTGCTTATCTAATAACCGCTTGAAAGTTCCTAAAGTGTCCGACTCCACTATCACAGCAGGCAGTCCATTCCACACCCCAACCACTCTCTGAGTAAAGAATCTACCTCGGACATCCCTTCTATATCTCCCTCCATGCACCTTATAGTTATGCCCCCTTGTAACAGCTACATCCACCCGAGGAAATAGTCTCTGAACATCCACTCTATCTATCCCCCTCATCATCTTATAAACCTCTATTAAGTCGCCTCTCATCCTCCTCCGCTCTAAAGAGAAAAGCCCTAGCTCCCTCAATCTTTCCTCATAAGACCTCCCCCCCAAACCAGGCAGCTGTTCTGATTCTGAATGGTGTCTCGTGACACCAATTTATTAATCCCAATTGATATGCAGTTTAGGGTTGCCAACTCTGACTGGATGTATTCCTGGAGGTTTCATGGCATGACATCCTGCCTCCCACTGCCCCGCCCCCACCATTGGTCTACCCACATGTCCATCTTCATGGCACACCATCTTCCCACACCAACTGAAAAGCCAACAGACACTTCATGACTCAATTGGATGATTCTTGACTGTCAAACAGCCTTTTTTCCCCAAATCCTATATTGTTATAACTAATAAACAAAAGTGTTCAAAGATAGTGGGAAAAAAAGACAATTTTTTTTAAATGCTGCTATGATTTTTCTGCTGGGCTGCTTGCAGCAGTGTCCTGGAGATTAATCTTCAATTCCTGGAGACTCCGGGGCAATTCTGGAGGGTTGGGAACCATAATGCAGCTCCTTAATTTTCATGCATTCCACACCCAGCACACTTCACCCTTCCACTGAAATGTGCAAGGTATGGAATGCACGGGTGTTATGTAACTTCAATGATCTTGGTTCCTTTCACAACTTCAGGACATCCCAAAGCACTTTACAGCCAATGAAGTACTTTTCAAATGTAGTTACTGTTGTAATATAGGAAACATGGCAGTCAATTTGTGCACAGCAAGGTCCCACATACAGCAATGAGATAAATTAACAGATAATCTGTTTTAGTGATGTTGGATGAGTGATAAATATTGGCCAGGACACCAGGGAGAACTCCCCTGCTCTTCTTCAAAATAGTGCCTTGGCACCTTTTACGTCCACAGGATTGGGCAGGCAGGGCCTCAGTTTAACATCTCATCCGAAAGATGACACCTCCGACAGTGCAGCACTCCCTCAGTAGTGCACTAGAGTGTCAGCCTAGATTTTGTGCTCAAGTCTCTGCAGTGGGACTTGAACCCACAACCTTCTGACTCAGAGGCAAGAGTGCCACCACTGACACCATGGAATGCTTTGCTACAGGCAGAGACTACTGCATCTTTTAAGAGAAAATTGGATAAATATTTGAAGCAGAGGAAGATACCGGGCTTTTGGGAGAGAGCAGGGCAGTGGGATTAGTTTTGAGTTGCTCAAGCAAAAAGCTGGCACAGACATGATAGGTCAAACAGCTTGCTGTTGTGCTCTAAACTTCTACTAGTTCTACAAAATGTGCTTAGAATTCTGCAGAAATTGACATCAGGATGTTCCAGAATTCTAGGGACCCTGCTTTATATACATTAGAACTGAAAGGAAAGTTTACAAAACATTACAAATGTTTATGGGGAAAGAGCAGAGGAATGGAACTAATTGGATAGCTCTTTCAAATAGCCAGACCAAATGGCCTCCTTCTGTGCTGTGTGATTCTATGACAAAGGGAAAAACACAATGCCACTTTGCAAACATTTACATGGTGCATTTCAAAAATCGACAGGAATCAATGCAGGTTAACACTGGAGCATTTTCAAGAGGTTAGCCTGTCACACCCATGGAAAAAGTCAGTATCATATTTAACCATTACTCTATTCTAAGTGTGACTAAAAATATAAACACAGAACTATTGACTTTTTTTTTAAGGTTTTCTTTCTCAAATTGGCAAAAAAAAAGCACACAATACCTTTCACTCTGGTAAATTAATATACATCAGTTTCCCTGTTTTCTGCAGCTTGTTTCATTTTGATACATTAGCTGACAATGGAGAATTGCTGTGATGTTGAAAAATACATAGTCAATACTTGATCACAAAACTGAAAAAGCATTTTAAGAAATACCTTACAGAATTCCTCATTATCAAAGCACAAACTGATGAAACTTGGCCATTTTTATTCCCACAGGATTTTGGTCATGAGTTCAAACTCAATTCCAGGACTTGAGCACACTACCTAGGCTGATGCTTCAATGCAGGACTGAGGGAGTGGAGCATTATCGGAAATATGTTAAATCGAGGCCTCGAGGCCTCTTCAAAGACGAGCAGGGAGTTTTCCCGGTGTCCTCCAACACCATCAAAAATAGATTTAGTGGTTATTTATCTCATTTGCTGTTTGTGGGACACTGCTGTGCACAAATTATCTACCTAAAAACAATAACTACACTTCAAATCTAATTCATTGGATGTGAAGCATCCTGTTAACATGATAACCCACTGTATAAATGGAAGTTCTTACTTTCTATTCAGGCACCTTGAACAGGGATCGTATATACTGGCTCTCAACGCATGGAGACCAACAGGATAAAAAGTTTCACAACAAAAGAAGGGAACAAAAAAGAAACTGACAAATAAAAATTAAAAATTCCCAAGAAAAGCTGACAACATTCAGAATGCATTTTTTCCCTATTCCTGCTATATATATAATGTCTCATTCAGGATGCATACCTTTGTTCTTTGAAAGAATTCAGCAACAGATAGCATTCAAAAATTGAAAGCTTGTTGTTGTGTCATATCAGACATATTATGGAGGGAATCTAGCAAAGGAGCTTTGTACATACCTGTCTACATTAGGTATAGAACACCTTATTTTTCAATCTCTACATACAAATGAAATAATTACACAAAAGTAATACAGAAACCGCGTTGGAAAAGTTTGCAACTTAGTACTGAAGCCACCTTGGAACAAACAATTCATCCATTGAAGTGAGAAATCAAGACAGTATCAGCAAAACAAACAAAGGAAGAAGTATGCAATGGTGGGCAAAATTCTAGCACTGCAATTTCCTCAAATAAATTAAAATTTTCATGGTAAATTTTTGATATAGTCATAGACTGTTTTAGGCAAATGGCAACCTATCTCATGGATCTAACACTGCAGGACAACGCTCAATTACCTTGAAAACCAAAGTAAAAGCAAGCAGTATAACACTCCTAAAAATCAAAATCAACCTAGACCAAAGGTTCAAATGAGACTGACTTATGATTCTACAAAGCAAGATCAAATCCAAAGGTGCTTTTACTACAGTGAGGCTGATGAAAAGTGAATACTTCTCCTGCCACTGACTGTACTTGGAAATGTAAACAACCTGACTTGCCTTGTTCTGGCAGGAGCATAAATCTACCTTTTTGTAAGTCTTGCAAACTGCTGCCTGATGCATTGACTTCACTTCTGGCAGGCATCTTGAAGAGATAAGTCAGCTGTAGAAAAATAGATGAGAGACAGTAGTACAAGGAGGAGGATGTAGCAATGCACTCCTGAACAAATTAAAAGCATCTTGCCATACAAAACATTTAAATTCTCAGTTGCTTTTCAAGAACCTGGGCAACACTGGATGTTCATGAATTGAATTTCCTACCAAGAGTCCAGTGACAGATTGAAATCACTGTCACATACACTCTTAATAAGCAAGGGTGGAACCTGTATTAGTAAATACTGAAGAGTGAGGATATCTAGAGTAGTGGCACTGCAGAGTTGTATTCATTATCAGGCTACCAATGGACAAATCATTTCCATTTAGTGTGGATGCTTTCCATGATAATTATAATAGATCAACAACAGAAGAAATCCTCTCTAAAACAAAGCCAACCAAATAAAGGAGCAACGCAGTATGACTGCTCTTTCATCTACAACATCAGTACCATTTGTAGGAGTCTGTGTCACCATCACACCAACCTGCACCAGTTACTTGTGGATAAACTATTGAGTGAGCTTCAAAAACTGCAATTGTCATCTGCAGTGCACTAAATCATCCAACCTTTCAGGTTCTTTATCTGGACACAGAGGTTCTAACATAGATGAGTGATATGTCATACTTCATCTGTAAAATAAACCGCTGAGGAACCCATTACTGATGGAATAGAAGAACTTACTCTGTATAACTTGTCAGGCTTGATTGGCATATGAACATACAAAAAAAGCGAAAAGAAAGGACCGATTGCTCCATCCAACTTATCCCATTCAGACATGGTGCAGCCCATGTACACCATCAACCCACCCCCTTCCCAATGTTATGCAATCTCTTGGGAGAGACAAAAAGAGAGAAGATACCATAGGCTAATTTAGGGGGGAAAAATCTGGGAAATTCCTCTCCAAACCCCAAAGACAATTAAGCAAGTTCCTGGAGATTGCTGTAACAGATAATATGAGCCACTGCTAACCTCACATAACTCTGTAACTTGCGATGTCTTCTATTCAGAGGAACGCATCCAGCTCCCTTTGCAAGACCTGCAGCGAATCCATACCCACCAAGATCGGTGAGTCTCTGTGAAAAGTAGTAGTTCCTGGAACCTTAACTCTACATTATTTTTTATTTTGTACTGACACACCCACCCACCCCCTTCCCTATCTCACTCCAATAACCCATCTATCCAAACAGAGTCTATTCCCTTAAAAACTTCAATCATATCCCACTCCCCACACCACCACCCCCCCCCTCCCCCCACAAAGTCTACATTTCTATTGTGGTGAAAGCCCAGTACCCTGAGCCTGTCCGTGATAACTGTGGAAAGGGTCTCGATATTTTTTACCATTTGAGGGGAGCAAATCTGGACACACTACTCAAGTTTGGAACCATACCCGTATCTTATAAAAGGGAGCACTGTAGTTTTGGTTTTGTATTTTATTGCCATAGCTGTACTCTATTTACCATCTCTGCAGCCTTGTGATATTGGTCAATCGACAATTAGCATATCAAAAAACATTTGAATGTGCGAAAAGACAGGAAAAATTAAAAAATTCGTTCTTGGGATATGGGCATCGCCGGCAAGGCCAACATTTATTGCCCATCCTTGTTGCCCTCGAGAAGGTGGTGATGAGCCACCTTTTTATACCGCTGCTGGTCCATCAAACCTGCCCTAAACATTCATGATGCAACTAAGCATTATGACACCCAGTGTATAATCATGTAATATCCTTGGAGAGGCAAAAAAAAATTAAGAAAAAACCCTAGGCCAATTCAAGGAAAAAGAAAATCAAATAAATTTCTCTCCGACCCTGAAGGTGATCAAAACGATTTCAGGAGATCACAATGATCATGACCCAACATCCCACCTACCTTTTGTATGCAGTGAGATTAGCCACAGCAAAGAACTCGTCCAGCAACTTTTTGAACTGTTGTAGCGAATCCACACAAATCACGAGCTGCTAACTTGTTCCAAGTTTCAACAACCCTCTGTGTAAAGGAAAACCTCCAACCTAGTCTTATGCTTACATAGCTTATATGAATGACCCCTTGTTTTTCCTAGACTATTTACTTCAAATAGTGTGTCCACACAGACAGTCTATTCCGGTCATCATTTAATTGAACACTTCAATTAATCTCCCCAAAGCTTATGCTTTTCTAGAATAAAAAGACCCAGTACTCTAAGACTAAGGGCTTTGAAACTAGAGATCATTCTAGTAGCCCTCTTTTGAATCATTTCCAGGGCATCTATATCAGCCAGCACATTAGGGGACCAAAACGAACATGGTATTCCAGGTGAGGCCTTACTAAAGTTTTGTTCAATAACACTATAGTTCTTTTAGTTTTATACTGAATTGTCCTCACTATACACTCTAATACTCTATTCACATTTACATTAGCCTCATGGCACTGGTCATGCATGTTCAGAGACTCGAACTATTATGGCTAGACCCATTTCCCTCTCAGCAGACATCAATTCTGAACCAAGCATGATATATACATGCTCGGTGTTAGCTCTACTCACATCTATTACACTGCATTTATCTACACTAAATCACATCTGCCAGATGTGGGTCCATTCCCCCGTATCTAGATCAGTTTGTATCATTTTTTGTCCAAACACTAGAACAGATCTTCGTGTCATCTGTGAACTTGCAGACAGTACCCATAACACCATCGTCTAAATCATTAATGTAGATCGTGAAGAGCAACAGTCCCAACATGGATTCCTGCAGAACTCCACTAGTAACCAGGCTCCACTTCCATTAATAGCAACCCTCTGCCTGTAAGAACACAGTCAATTCCATATCCAATCTAGAATCTACACTCCTATCCCACGGGACTCTATCTTATAAAGTATCCTATTGTGAGGCACCTTGTCAAAAGCTTTCTGAATGCTGAAATACCTTCATCTACTAACCTATTTACCTCCTCAAAAAATTCAACCAGCTTGCTGTGACATAGAAACGCAGGAGTAGACCATTCGGCCCCTCGAGCCTGCTCCGCCATTCGATGCGATCATGGCTGATCATCCAAACTCAGTACCCTGTACCTGCCTTCTCCCCATATCCCTTGATACCTTTAGCTTTAAGAAATATATCTAACTCATTCTTGAATATATTTAATGACTTGGCCTCAACTACCTTCTGTGGTAGAGAATTCCACAGGTTCACCACTCTCTGGGTGAAGAAATTCTTCCTCATTTCTGTCCTAAATGGCTTACCCCTTATCCTTAGATTATGACCCCTGGTTCTGGACTCTCCAACCATCGGGAACATTCTTCCTGCATCTAGTTTGTCCAGACCTGTCAGAATTTTATATGTTTCGATGAGATCCCCTCTCATTCTTCTATACTCCAGCGAGTATAAGCCCAATCGACCCAATCTCTCCTCATATGTCATTCCTGCCATCCCAGTTATCAGCCTTGTGAATCTTCGCTGAACTCCATGGCAAAAACATCCTTCCTCAGATAAGGCGACCAAAACTGCACACAGTACTCAAGGTGTGGTCTCACCAAGGCCCTGTACAACTGCAGCAGGACATCCCTGTTCCTATACTCAAACCCTTTCGCTATGAAGGCCAACATACCATTTGCCTTCTTCACCGCCTGCTGCACCTGCATGCTTACTTTCAGCGACTGGTGCACAAGGACACCCAGGTCTCGTTGCACTTCCCCTTCTCCCAATCTATTGCCATTCAGATAATAGTCTGCCTTTCTGTTTTTGACACCAAAGTGGATAACCTCGCATTTATCCATGTTATATTGCATCTGCCACGCTTCTGCCCACTCACCCAACCTGTCCAAATCATCCTGGAGTTTCTTGGTATCCTCCTCGCAGCACACACTCCCACCCAGCTTTGTGTCATCTGCAAACTTGGAGATATTACATTTAGTTCCCTTATCTAGATCATTAATGTTGGGAGTCTCGAATATCCTACTCTGTCGAAGTGGTCATACAGACTATTTCTAATGATCCCTTCTAACAACTTTCCAATAACTTAAGTTAAGCTAACGGGCCTATTTAAAAAAATTCATTCTTGGGATATGGGCGTCGCGGGCAAGGCCAACATGTATTGCCCATCCCTTGTTGCCCTTGAGAAGGTGGTGATGAGCTACCTTTTTATACCGCTGCAATCAATGTGGTGTAAGTGCTGTTAGGTAGAGAGTTCCAGGATTTTGACCCAGCAGCAATTAAGGAATGCCGATATTGTCCAAGTCAAGATGGTGTGTGACATGGAGGGGAATCTAGCGATGGTGGTGTTCTCATGCGACTGCTGACCTTGTCCTTCTAGGTAGCAGAGATCGTGGGTTTGGGAGGTGCTGTCGAAGAAGCATTGGCAACTTGCTGCAATGCATCCTGTAGATGGTACACACTGCTGCCACAGTGGTGGAGGGAGTGAATGTTTAAGGTGGCTGCCGATCAAGCGGACTGCTTTGTCCTGGATGGTATCGAGCTTCTCAAGTGTTGTTGCAGCTGCACCCATCCAGGTAAGTGGACAGTATTCCATCACACTCCTGACTTGTGCCTTGTAGATGGTGGAGAGGTTTTGGGAAGTCAGGAGGTGAGCCACTCACCACAGAATACCCAGCCTCTGACCTGCATTTATGTGGCTGTTCCAGCCTATAATGTCCTGGTTCTCACTTGCTGCCCTTTTTAAATATTGGTACTACAATAGCCTCCTTCTAATCTATATGGGAACAATCCCGATCTCTAATGAGCTATTAAATATATACCAGAGGCTCACTTAACACATCTCCCATTTTTTGAGCACTCTAGGATGAATGCCGTCAAGCTCAGAAGCCCAATCAGATTTGAAACCCCTTATTCTTTCCTGGATTACATGTGGATTCACTTTGATATTATTCACTTTAGTGTTAACTGTACACTGTATTACTGGAAACTGAGCATCATCTACTGGATTGAAGACTAATGCAAAGTAGCCATTTAGAACCTTCACCATGAGCTGGGAGTTTACCCTGCAGTGTCCTTTAATAACCCCATCAAATCTTTTATTGCCTTCTGAGTCCTAACATAGCTTAAAAAAAAGACTTTGCTATTGCTACCACAGTTATCCATCATTTTCTTTTCAACTAACCTTTTGGCTGTTTTAATGACAGTTTTTGTTGCCTTAAGATGAGCCCAGATTCTATTCCTGTTCTCCAAGGAGTTATATTGATTTAATTTGCATTTATTTCAGTCTTATTTGTCATTGTACATGACTAATTAGCCACTTTGGGTTGGCTTTGTCATGTGCCCTTCTTCTGACTCTAGGGACATACATGGCTTATTTTTGCCTCAGAAGAGTTTACAAGGCCTCCCATTTTTTTATTTTTTTTTTAATCGGTATTTCCCTGCCTACTAGAGTTGCCCATCCTACTTGTTTTAAATCCTCTGTCATTTTTGTAAATTTAGCCATCTTGAAATCTGGAACTAGCATTAAATGTTCAAGCTTTAGTTTAGCTGATCAGATTAAATCTAATTATATTGTGGTCACTGCTGTCCAGGTGTTCCCCACATGGGGGTCTTAAGCTGCTTTAGGGTCACTGCTAAGAACTACATCAAGTAATCAACTAATCCTAGTCTTCTCACTTACATGTTGTGTTTAGGAAATGGTCATTTATAGTGTCAACACATCTTTCAGCTGATCTATCCTCTACATTGGATGATTCATCAGTAGACCACTGAATGCTAAGGAAATTAAAATTCCCCATAATACAAACATTGCCCAATCGAGATACTTTAGTAATTTGTGCCAAAAGTGCTTTATCACAAAGGATTCCTTGTTCTGGAGGCCTCTAACAGGTGCCAATGATTAATTTGGGACCTTTAGCTTGAACTAATTGAATCATGAACAATGACCGCCCCCCACCTCAACTCTTGCTCTCGTGCCTTTAGAGGATAACCCTGTATGGCATACATATGCCTGAAATTAATGACCCAAATGAATCACACAGCATTTATCAATGTTAAAAGACATCTGCCACATCCAGGCCCATTTCCCTAATGTATCTAAATTAGCCTGCAATCTATTTATTTCATGCTATGTCTTAACTCCTGTGGACATCTTTATATCATCAGCAAACCTAAAAATTGTACTACTAATGCCTTCATCCAAATCATTGATAGAGATGGTGAAGAGCAACAGTCATAACACAAATCCATGTGGAAATCCATCAGCGACTAAACCCCACACAGAGCTGGTACCATTAATAAATACCCTCTGCCTATGTGAATATTGAAAGAAATTGCAATTAAAAATTTGACCACCAATCCCACATGGCGCAACCTTACTGAACAGCCTTTTATGCGGCACTTTATCAAAGGTTTTTTTGGGGGAAAATTCAGATACACAATATTACTCACCCAATATACCTTACTTAAATCCTCTCTCATTCTTGTAAATTTAGCTCTCCTGAAATCTGGCCCTAACATTACTTTATCTGCAGCAGTAACTTAGCTGTTCAAGTTAAATCTGATAATGTTATGATCACTATCGCCCAAGTGTTGTCCAACATGGAGGTCCAACGCCATCTCCAGGTTGCTGCTAAAGATTAAGCCTAGTAACTAATTTTCCCTCATATTCTCTTCAACATGCTGCTTGTGAAAACAATAGTCAATAATATCCACAACTATTTCAGCTCTGTCCCCCTCAATACTTGGCTGTCTCTATCAGACTGAATAATTAGGTAATTAAAATTCCCCATTCAAGATACACTACCTAATGCTGTAACCCTCTTAATTTCTGCACAAAGTGTCCTGCCCTGGTTACCCCCTGACCTGGAAGCCCATTATCAATTTAGAGCCAACTACTTGACCCAACTGCAGCCAAATTGCTTCAACTCCTCCCTACAGACAAGTATCATCTCTCTCAGTAACAATTAAATACTCCTTACCAAATAAAGCTACATCCTCCTTTGTCCTTTCCTATCTTTTCTGTGTCTCTTATAACCCTTTAACTGAAATGTAAAGATCCCAAGTAGAAGCAAAACAGACAATGTCAACAAATAAGATACACCTTGGAACCACTATCTGCTCTCATGCCTTTCTTCTAAACCTTTAGGGCTGGATTTTGAATGACCCATGGAGTCGGGTTTGGAGGCATGTGGGGGGTTAAATTTGCGGGGTCGGGGTTTCCGACCCCATCCCGACTCCATCCCGCCTCCACGCAATTTTGACAAAATCAGTCGCGGGGTTCCCGACTCCGTCCCGCCTCCAAGAGGCGGGAGAGGCCATTAAAGCCCTTAACAAGCTCTAAATTGGCTCTGTAATGCCATTTTGAAACGTTTTAGCTAGTTTAACCCTTTTCTGACGTGAAGTACGCCTGGTGTGAAACACTCCAATGAAACCTGGCGGGAGCACAAGTGGACAGCTGACTATCAGCTGCAGGTCCACTATTACAACGGAGATGTGATGAAGGTAGTAGTAGTATTAGGTCTGAAAGTCGCCGCTGCTGCATTGAATGTGTTCAGAGACTGCCTGGCCTTTGCTGTGAGAGGACTTGGATGCAAAAAAAATTAATTCTCTCTCTCTCCCCCCCGCCCATATTTTGCATCCAGGTCCACTCACATCAAAAGCAAGCCAGGCAGGTCCTCTCTCACCAACAGTCTCTGAGACTAGGCAGTCAGCAATGATGACATCATCAGAGGCGACTTTCAGACTGAAAACACTAATTGGTTCATGGGTTCCCACATGCTGGAACTCAATTGCCCAATTAAGTGAAAATTGCATCATTCATCCACATTAATCTGGAGTCGGGGGGGAAACACGAAATGCGGATTACACGACCCCAATCCAAAATCCAGCCCTTAATGTTTTCTCAGAAACACAGACTTGTTGGTCAAAGTTAGTGATGCAAGAACTCTTAAAACCATTAAAGGGGCCGGGAGTTTTTGTTGTGGCAAACGTTACTTGCAGGAGAAGTGACCAAATATAAGCAATGACCGGAGGTGTATCCAAATGTATCTGGAAGGAATGCAAGGAAAGTCCCCCCCAACCCCGTTATTGATGATGCATTGGAAGTCCTGCTGTTGGAGATTCAGCAAAGGAGGGTGGTCCTCTTTGAAGCAGAAAGCCAACCTCTATCGAAGCTGCTTGGATAGAGGTTACAGAAAAGGTAAATGGTGTCATCCAGCAACATTGGACTTGGGAGCAAGTAGCTTTGTGATATTACAAGGAGCGCCAAAGTAAACATCTTTGATGGGCCAAATCAAATTTGTGAACTACAGTGCCCTAATGGTGAACAACCTTTCCCATTTTTTACACACACTTTTTAAAAAATTCATTCAAGGGATGTGGACGTCACCGGCAAGGCCAGCATTTATTGTCCATCCCTCATTGCCCTCGAGAAGGTGGTGAATACAACTGCACTCAGGCCATCTCAGAGGGCCATCTAAGAGTCAACCACATTGCTGTGGGTTTGGAGTCACATATAGGTCAGACCGGGTAAGGTTAGCAGATTTCCTTCCCTAATATACTTGTTAGACAACAATACGTTCAGTAGTTTCATGGTCACCAATACTGATACTAGCTTTTTATTTAAATTCCAGATTTATTTAATTGTTTTGAACTTAAATTCCCCAGCTGCTGTGGTGGGATTTGAACTCATTCTCTGAATCATTAGTCCAGGCCTCCGGATTACTAGTCCAGTAACATAACCACTATGCTACCATACCCCGGAGACTGCAGAGAAGTACAGCTTGTGGGACAAGCAGGTAGCTTCACTGGGACATAGATGTTGAAAGGTGTTCTACAAACTAACAATGCCAAAAGAACTGCTATGAATGCTGCATTGGAATATACTCACACAAGGAGAAATGTGAACTAACCACAGCAACATAACTAATATAGGATGCAAAATACAGTTAAACATCAATGCTTGTTTTTTTAAAAAATCTTTTGTATTAGTGTTTCCTACAGAAACCTGTTTTAAGAGTCCAACTTCAGCAGTCCAAGCGCATGCCCATTTTATGTGAGCACTTTGAGTGCCAGGGAGCTCATCCAAAGAAAGTGAAATTTGGCATGGGAGATAATTAGCATATTACAGTGAGGTTGGCGCCAGGCAGCAATACAATGCTCCTTGCCTGCCATTTTTCTTTGCTGCACAATACCTAGTAAAATCGGGGCTACAGAGTCAAAGCTTTCTTTTAAGTAGTTTTGAAAAAGTGGTTCTTTGCCAATGACAACTCCTATCATTTATGGCATTGAACTCAATACTTGCACCTCTGGCAGAGATATTTATGTATTTTGTCAAGCCGTAATAGCTGTCTAGATTGGTCTAGCTGTGGCCTCCAAATCTCAGCAATCTGGACCCTGAAGCCCAGTTTTATCTGTGTTTATACTTATTTTTATAGTTTGTCCTGTCATTTTT
This sequence comes from Squalus acanthias, assembly GCA_030390025.1. Taxonomy (NCBI): domain Eukaryota; kingdom Metazoa; phylum Chordata; class Chondrichthyes; order Squaliformes; family Squalidae; genus Squalus; species Squalus acanthias. The sequence goes on along the minus strand of CM059425.1, from coordinate 202,235,346 downwards.
GTGGGCCTGAAGTTTTGGAAATGGCTGTTTTTAGCTCTGTTGCCTAAGTAATGGATAAATCTTAAAGTAGATCTATTATCAGAAACTTCAGATTATATGCAAATCAATGGGAACATGAATTCAATTTAAACTTATGTGGTCGCTGAGAATCTATTGTACTCACCCATGCAGCCCAGGAGGACAAAAGCTTGGCCACACTTGGTTTAGGTCCAATGTCAATGTTTCAAGAACAGGACACTGGAACACTTTGACATCTTCGTGACTTTCGCTTTGATGTTGGGGCTGAAGCACTGTGGCTAAAACTACAGAAGTCTGTGAGAATCATGATCCTGACACTTTTCCTGGGCTTCTGATATGACACAAAAGATAACTCTAGTGATGGTGTCCCTTTGAACAATTCTTGGGAATGTTCTCTATTTCACCTGAAGCTGTGCTTTCACGAGCTAAAACTGTGGGTCTTTTTTGTTGCCCATAAGACCATCTATTTGTAGGATTTCCTCCTACTGAAATTAGCATTCATAATGATCATTGCTGTTCAACCTGGTGCAGTGTACTTCTGGAAATCACTATCTTAAACTACACAAAAACATCTTATGGATATTGATCGCTGGAAACGATCAATGACAAGATGTGCAGATCTTGAAACTAAATACATGCATTGGTCAAAGTTGAGAACAAGTCAACTGAAGATATGAACCAAATTACATTGCAGTAAATTATTCTCAAAACAAAAATTTTGTGTTGTTGATTTCAAAATGAAGTTTACAAAATCTTTACAAAATTAAGGGACTCAAAAGTTATATGAAGACAAGTGAAACAGTCTAACTTTTACCTGGTGCGCTAGACAACAGAAGTAGCTGATGCAACCAGAGTGTGACAGGAAGGGACAGAATGTTTAAAAATAAGAGTGCAACAGAAAATGGGGCCAAAACAAGGAGAAATGGTAAAAAGACAAAGTTAAAAGCTCTATATCTGAATGCACGCAGCATTCGTAACAAGACAGATGAGTTGACGGCACAAATAGATACAAATGGGTATGATCTGATCGCCATTACAGAGACGTGGTTGCAAGGTGATCAGGGCTGGGAACTGAATATTCCAGGGTATCTGACAATTCGGAAGGACAGACAGAAAGGGAGGTGGGGTGGCTTTGTTGGTAAAGGATGGGATCAGTACAGTGGTGAGAAGTGATATTGGATCAGAAGATCAAGATGTAGAATCGGTTTGGGTGGATATAAAAAATAATAAAGGGAAAAGTCTCTGATGGGCGTAGTCTACAGGCCCCCGAACAGTAGCAATACTGTTGGACAGAGTATAAATCAACAAATAATGGAGGCCAGTAAAAAAGGTACGGCAATAATCATGGGTGATTTTAATCTCCATATTGATTAGACAAATCAAATTAGCCATGGTAGTCTTGAGGAGGAGTTCATAGAGTGCATCCGGGATGGTTTCCTAGAACAGTATGTAATGGAACCAACCAGGGAGCAGGCTATCTTGGATCTGGTACTGTGTAATGAGACAGAATTAATAAATGATCTCATAGTAAAGGATCCTCTCGGAAAGAGTGATCAAGCATGGTTGAATTTCAAATTCAGTTGGAGGGTGAGAAAGTTGTATCTCAAACCAGTGTCCTGATCTTAAACAAAGGCAATTACAATGGCATGAGGGCAGAACTGGCTAAAGTGGACTGGAAACATAAATTAAAGGGCAAGACAGTTGAAATGCAGTGGCGGACATTTAAGGAGATATTTCATAACTCTCAACAAAAATATATTCCAGTGAGAAAGAAAGATTTTAAGAGAAGGGAGCGCCATCCGTGGCTAACTAAGGAAGTAAAGGATGGTATCAAATTGAAAACGAAGGCATACAATGTTGCCAAGATTGGTGGGAGACCAGAGGATTGGGAAATTTTTAAAAACCTGCAAAGGATGACTAAAAAAATAATAAAGAGAGAGAAGATGAATTATGAGAGAAAGCTGGCAAGAAACATTAAAACAGATAGTAAGAGCTTCTACAGGTATACAAAAAGGAAGAGCTTAGCTAAAGTTGGTCCCTTAGAGGATGAGACTGAGGAATTAATAATGGACAACGGGGAAATGGCAGAGACTCTGAACAAATATTTTGTATCTGTCTTCACGGTAGAAGACACTAACAACATTCCAAAAATAGATAATCAAGGGGCCACAGGGAGGGGGGAACTAAAGACAATCACTATCACTCGGGAAATAGTACTTGGTAAAATAATGGGACTAAAAGATAACAAGTCCCCTGGACCAGATGGCCTGCATCCCAGGGTCTTAAAAGAAGTGGCTGCAGAGATAGTGGATGCATTGGTTGCAATATACCAAAATTCCTTGGAGTCTGGAGAGGTCCCAGCGGATTGAAAAACCGCAAATGTAACACCCCTATTTAAGAAAGGAGGGAGACAGAAAGCAGGAAACTATAGACCAGTTAGCCTAACATCTGTCATTGGGAAAATGCTGGAGTCCTTCATTAAGGAAGCAGTAGCAGGGCATTTGGAAAATCATAATACAGTCAGGCAGAGTCAGCATAGTTTTATGAAAGGGAAATCATGTTTAACAAATTTGCTGGCGTTCTTTGAGGATGTAACAAGCAGGGTGGACAAAGGTGAACCAGTAGATGTGGTGTATTTGGATTTCCAGAAGGCATTCGATAAGGTGCCACATAAAAGGTTACTGCATAAGATAAGAGCTCACGGAATTGGGGGTAATATATTAGCATGGATAGAGAATTGGCTTACTAACAGAAAGCAGAGAGTTGGGATAAATGGGTCATTTTCCGGTTGGCAAACGGTAACTAGTGGGGTGCCACAGGGATCGGTGCTGGGGCCTCAACTATTTACAATCTACATTAATAACTTGGATGAAGGGACCGAGTGTAATGTAGCCAAGTTTGCGGATGATACAAAGATGGGTGGGAAAGCAAGTTGTGCAGAGGACTCAAAGAATCTGCAAATGGATATAGACAGGCTAAGCGAGTGGGCAAACATTTGGCAGATGGAGTATAATGTGGGAAAGTGCGAGGTTATCCACTTTGGCAGGAAAAATAAAAAAGCAAATTATTATTTAAATGGAGAGAGATTACAAAATGCTACAGTTCAGAGGGACCTGGGGGTCCTTGTGCATGAAACACAAAAAGTTAGCATGCAGGTGCAGCAAGTAATCAAAATTGCAAATGGAATGTTCGCCTTTATTTCAAGGGGGTTGGAGTATAAAAACAGGGAAGTCCTGCTACAACTGTACAGGGTATTGGTGAGACCACACCTTGAGTACTGCATACAGATTTGGTCTCCTTATTTAAGGAAGGATATACTTGCATTGGATGCAGTTCAGAGACGATTCACTAGGTTAATTCCAGAGATGAGGGGGTTGACTTATGAGGAAAGGTTGAGCAGGCTGGGCCTATACTCATTGGAATTTAAAAGAATGAGAGGTGATCTTATTGAAACATATGATACTGAGGGGGCTCGACAAGGTAGATGCAGAGAGGATGTTTCCCCTCGTGGGGAAATCTAGAACTCGGGGGCACAGTTTTAGAATAAAGGGTCGCCCTTTTAGAACTGAGATGAGGAGGAATTTCTTCTCTCAGAGGGTCGTAAATCTGTGGAATTCTCTGCCCCAGAGAGCTGTGGAGGTGGGGTCATTAAATACATTTAAGGTGGCGATAGACAGATTTTTGCAAGATAAGGGAGTGAAGGGTTATGGGGAGCGGGCGGGGAAGTGGCTTTGAGCCCAAGATCAGCCATGATCTTATTGAATGGCAGAGCAGGCTCGAAGGGCCAAGTGGCCTAATCCTGCTCCTATTTCTTATGTTCTTACTAATGGCAGGACAAAATAAAATTAAGGCCTAGATGTAACAGGTCAGTGGAAGGGGTATCCAGAAAGATCTGTGTTGCACTAAACCATAATATAATTGGATTAGAAAATTATAATACTTAGGGGGGCATTGTCCCATAAGTCAGGGGTTCTCAACAACCGGGGGTTCATAACCCGAGAAGATTTTAAGGGGTCCAGATTTTTAAAAATCAGATTTTAAAAAAAAAAGAAAAATACACCGTTGCATAAAGGTGGGACTGAGCTGAGCAAACTGGCGGCTCTGGCCCGGACACGAACCTCCATTTTCCCCCTCCCGAACGTCTGTGCGAGGACTCCGTTCGTTGAGAAGGGAGAGAAGCAGCGGTCGCTGGTCAATAAGCACAGATCCCCCGGCTAGACTTCTCCATCCTCCACTCTCCTCTAGTCAGGTTCCGCTCTATATTTCAGGCCCCCACACTTGTCCTAACGACAAACTGCGTGGGTTTTTATTCACCCTCCCACGGGCTAGTTGGGGCAGTTGCTCGTCTACTTTCACCCCTCTCACTGAATCCCTGAATCTTCTCACTACCATGTTTCACCAGCAACAACTGTACCCAATTCAGTTCAAGTATCCTGCATCGACTGGGTTCAAACAGTGAGTCGCTGTCTTCGTGGAGGAAGAAGAGCAGATGTCAACATTAGGAAACTATTAGGATTGACACTTATTACCAGCAAAACTGAAAGTTTGCAAACTCATTTAAATATTCTGCACTGTCTAATTTTTAACCCATTTTCTCTTCTGCTGTCTTCAAAGTGTTGACTCACACTGTAGTGTAGTTACAAGGGTGCTGGCTGCCCTTTGGTGCCTAACCTCATTCATTCTTCACCTGCAAGCTGATAGCTTGAATGTTAGCAGTCTTGTTCTACCAAGGAGGGCATCACAGGCAGCCCTGATTGTTCACACCCAATGTTGGCCTCCAGCTAGGATTTCAACATTCTAGAATTGTCCTGGAGTCACCACAAATAAAACATTAATCTGGATACTCCTGCGAGCAATTTGGGAGAAAAATCATACGGGCCTTAATAAAAGTGTTTTTTAATTTTCATTGTACACTTTTGTTTATTAGTTATAAGATGGGGGAAAAAAAGCTGTTTGGCTGATGTGCCAGGAACAGTCGGTGAGGGAGTCTGGGGTTGCGGGGGAAAGAGGGAGACTGGGGCCGGGAGAGGTGGGGTGGGTCAGGTGATTGAGGCTCATGTGGAGGGAAAGAGGGAATGGGATGGACGTGGGGACCAGTATTTTCTACAGTGCCGGGAGAGCAGCAGCAGTAACATGGTGAGTGGGGATGGTCCAGAGAGAATTTTTATACAGAAAAAATACTTGTGTTGTGTTACAGGGGGTCCATGGAATTTTTTTTAACATGGGAAGGGGGCCTCATAAGCAAAAAGATTGAGAACCCCTGCCATAAATTTTTCATGTGTTTCAACAGCCTAGTCACTTGTATATAAGACTGAACAAGAAGGGAAATACCATGACAGATAAAACAAAGGAGGTGATGAGCTGAACAACATGCAACTGAAAAGGTAGAAATTCTAATGCCCCAACCAATTAAGCATTACTCTCACAACTAATGCCATTTTCACAGACCTAGTCAAACACAGAATCAACCGAAAATGGTATTGATGCAGTGTCCTAGGCCCAACCATCTTCAGCTGCTTCATCAATAACATTCCCTCCATCATAAGGTCAGAAATGGGGACGTTTGCTGATGATTGCAGAGTGTTCAGTTCCATTCGCAACTCCGCAGATAACAAAGCTGTTTGCACCTGCATGCAGCAAGACCTGGACAACATTCAGGCTTGGGCTGATAAGCGGCAAGTAACATTCGAGCCACGCAAGTGCCAGGCAATGACCATCTCCAAGAGAAGGTCTTAACCAACTCCCCTTGACATTCAATGGCATTATTATTGTTGAATCCCCCACCATCAATATCCTGGGGGTCACGTTTGATCAGAAATTTAACTGGAACAGCTACATAAATACTGTGGCTACAAAACAGGTCAGAGGCTGAGTATTCTGTGGCGAGTAACTCATCTCCTGATTCCCGAAAGCTTTTCCACCATCTACAAGGCACAAGTCAGGAGTGTGATGGAATAATCTCCACTTGCCTGGATGAGTGCAGCTCCAACAACACTCAAGAAGCTCGACACCATCCAGGACATAGCAGCCCCCTTGGCTGGCACCTCATCCACCACCTTAAACATTCACTCCCTCCACCACCTTAAACATTCACTCCCTCCACCACCAGCGCACCATGGCTGCAGTGTGTACCATCTACAAGATGCACTGCAGCAACTTGCCAAGGCTTCTTCGATAGCACCTCCCAAACCCACGACCTCTACCCCCTAAAAGACAAGGGCAGCAGGCGCATGAGAACACCACCACCTCCATGTTCCCTCCAATTCACACACCATTCTGACTTAGAAATATATTGCCGTTCCTTCATCGTCGCTGGGTCAAAATCTTGGCACTCCCTACCCAACAGCACTGTGGGAGGAGCTTCACCACACGGACTGCAGCAGTTCAAGGCAGCTCTCCACCAGCTTCTCAAGGGCAATTAGGGATGGCCAATAAATGCTGGCCTTGCCAGCGATGCCCATATCCCATGAACGAATAAAAAGGAAACATTACGATAGGTGACCAAAGATTTGGTCAATGAGGTAGTTTTTAAGCAGCATCTTAAAAGAGAGAGGTAGAGAGGCAAAGAGGTTCGGGGGGGGGGGGGTGGCGGGAGGAGGAGGTGGGGAGAGGGGGAATTCCAGAGCTTAGGACCTCGGTGGCTGAAAGCATAGCCGCCAATGGTGGCACGAAGGAAGTGGAATATGCACAAAAAACCAAAGAAGTTCAACAGTCCACAAGACCAGAATTTAATCAACACGTGTAACTTCACCAATTATACAGGATGATCAAATACTTCCTGTGCTTACCTCTGGAGAAACCAAAACATATTTTATATTGTTCTAACTACTACAAGGAGGAGTATGAAAAATAAAAGCCTCTTTACTGACATTATAAAGGTGGCTCACCTGAACAAATATTGCCCAAGTTAAACTGAGCCAAATGTACACTTATGGTCTCCCAAAAAAGTAAATTTGTTTTTGTTTTACTCATTTCACTGCATGCCGGGTTTAAGAGCACATTTATACTGCAGTGTTACTGGCCTCTAGATTTGTACTGGCATGGAAACTGCTTCGCACCAAGTTTATTCAGAGATTATTTTCCAATTTAAGAAATATTCAAAGGGACCATATGTTTCTGCAATTTTACAATACTGCAATATTAAAATGTACTCATAAGCTATCACAACGGTGGAGAAAACCTGATCCTTAGCATGCAGTACCATTGCCACACAACTCAAGCTGAAGAGTGGCACTGATGAAGATCTGGGAATCACCCACCCACCCACCAGACCACGGCTGCTGTGTAGTTCAGGGCAGTAGGGAGAAAAGAGGAGCACTTTTATAAACCAAATTAAAATGCAAAATAATCTTTTCATAAATTACATAATGAGTACAAGTTACTAACAGCCATAAGGGATATTTAGTTCTGTTCTTAAAAAGAACAGAAAGACACAAACCACGAAAAACTATTTTTTTGTATCATGAACATGGAATTAAAATATATGAACCATGACTAAATGTTCATGCTGGAGTCAAAGAAACAGCTGTGATTTGACGTGCCCTTTAAGAATGTTCACTTTTAACGCAGTGTTTATTTTTTAGTCCTTGATGATTCATTTTTATCTAAATAAAGGATCAAGCCAATTGACATCAAAATAGTTGGGCTAACCCAGTTATATTTCAAGTGTAGGAAAATAAGAAAAATTAAACTACCATCTACTGAACTGCAGAACATGAGCAAGGAACCCAAGAATAATCAGGGAAACAGAAGATTGAAGGCAAAAAGTGCTCTCATGTTTCTGGTCTTCTGGTGTCACTTAACTGAAATATATTTATTGTCTTATTATCTTTTTTATCTGTATAAAGTTCGGTCCTTTCCATGTAATCTACTTCATCTAGGACTTAGTCTGCCATGAAATTCTTCGTATGTACAGCAAAACCTACTTACTAATATGACAAATTTATCTCTTATATAAGGTCTGATTCAAATAATTGTTGGCTCATGTTCTTTCCTGATGTGACCAATAACTAACCAAACAAGTGTTGGATTTTTCTACCCCTCAATTGAAGATGCATTTTACTCTCTGAATCTGGAAGCTTGACCCAAGAACAGAAAGATACAATAAAAGGATATCCTAACAGCACTGAACCTACTTGGAATTAAAATATGAAGTTGCTCATGTTTGAAATTATTTATAGTTAGGGAAAGCAATTTGTGCTTTTTTTAGTTTCGAGCCCTACACCAACATTTTTGGGCTTTAAATAAAAGATTATGATCTGCATGTTTCTGAGATTGCCTTTTATAGGGAGATAAAATGCAGATGTTCTATGGTTTATTCTTACTTAAATTTAGGTTTTAAAAATGTTTCCCACAAGCCAGCAAACTCCTTCAGTTACCAATTAGAGTAAACTTTAGAAGGGAGGATGATCTTTAAAGGGCCATCATTTTCTGTAGGAGTGAATTTAACGGCATCTGCCGTTAGTTAGCCCATTTAATCTAGACCATATTTTGCGCTGCAAGTTGCGAGCTGAAAAACTCGCAGCAAGGGAAACCTGATATCTAGAACTTGAGTGAACAGGGCAAGCAACTGTGTATTTCCTTAACCAGTCAAATTGAAGGATTGTGGAATAAACAGTGCAAGGACTGACAAGGAGTGTAAATTAGAGTGGATGAATTCAATGCCAAATCAGGTACAGAAAGAGAAAAAGGGCTGGATTTTGCAGGGGGTCAGCGGGCGTGATCGGTGGCAGGTCGGGTGGGAAAGTGGTTTTTTTCCCCCAGCGGGTCGGGACCGCGCTGTGAACCCGTCGCCACGCGCCTTTACCAAATGTCAGGTCTGTCAGCGCTGAGCAGAGTCGATATGCAGCGGCAGGGGAGGCAATTAAAATCATTAGTGGCTTGTATACAGCCACTTATCAATGGTTTTTTCCCAGCTTTTTGAATTTGACAGGTTGCCCACCGGTTCCCTGCTGTGCCTCGACCTCGTCTGTGAAGCTGAGGTGGGAGGTCAGTGGCCATTGAATCAGCTGATGAGTTGACAGCTTCAAATGTCAAGACAAAGCTCCCAGCTGATTGAGAAAAGTTCCCTTAACCACTAGCTTCTCTAAACTGCATTTCCACTGCAGAGTACTGCAAGTCTTTACACAAGTCTCCATCCAATCTGACCTCATTACCTCTCCCACTCTCTATTTCACCCTGCCATCTGTTCCATCAGCATGGGTGCCCTTGAAACTCTCTCACCTTGGTCCTCAGAATCCCACCACAATCAGCCCAACACCAGCAGCACCAGGCACATCAGCATCATCAGGCACACCAGCAGCACCAACAACAACACCAACCTTCTCCGCAATCAACTGATGCTGCACAGGACATAGGGTATCAGCACCCAACCACATTGCTGCTCGGGGATGGCCTCATCATGGCCAGATTTACTTCACTTGACGCTGTATACTCTGACTGCCACATGATGCGCCAGGTTAGCACCACCCCACACCAACACCATAAAGCATCCGTACAATGACCAAGCCATTCCTTTCACACTCATCACCATTGTGGGGGTACCGTTATGTCTCACCATTCACTGCAACTCACTAAGCCACTTCCAAAGGTGCACACTAATCTGTCCAAGAACGCAAAGTGTTGAAAATAAAGATTTCAATGTTTGACACCACATTAACTGAAACTTTACATGAACATTGCATAAAACACCCAAATGCCTACCCTTGTGTGTTGTTAGTTGGTGTGACTGCACTAGGATGAGGGTGAGTGAGAGGGGTGGCTAGTGAGATGGGGATATGATAATGTAGATGGGGAGGGATGGGTGAAGGTGCATGGTAAGTTGGTGTGAGTAAGGATGTGCAGGATAAGTAGGGTAGAGAAGGCAGAGTGATGGGGATGTGATGAGAGGCACAGCAGGATGAGGCTGAGTGTGGCTTTGTACTAACGTTTCGTGATCTACTGAGATCATTGGAACTTTGCGGCACTGCACCCAGGTCCTCCTGATGACATCCCTGCTTGGGCCCTCCTCTGCAATGTGCAACCAGGCTGTGTTGATCTCCTGGGGAGGTCTCTTCCACCCATGGGAAGGGAAGAGGACCTCCCCGTGTGTTGTGACTCCCTCCATAAGCATATGGAGGGAGTCATGGGAGAGTCTGGGTGCAGCCGTGCACCTCTGTGCAGTGATTGTCAGTGTTTGCAGCACCTCAATGCTGTAGAACACTGACAGCACAAATGTCAAAAGAAAGTTGGCCATGGTCCCTTTAAGGAAACCGGCTGATAACGCGTCATCAAATGACGTCAACAGACCCACTTCCTCTAATTGGCCGGGAAATGCGCTGGGCGGGCTTAACAAGCACAATCTCGCTAAATTCATTTCAGAGGCCGGGATGGAGACAGCAGCGGGGTCGGGACCCGCTACAAACCCGCCGAGGTTCGTAAAATCGCGGCAAAAGGGAGGGAAAGAAAGATTGGAGAGAGAAAAAAGGGACAAAAAGCAAAAGTTAAAAAAAAAATTTTAAATTTCACATTTTTAAAATATCCAACAATTAAAACCTGAAGGAACGAGACTCCACACTTGTAATAGTTAATTTTTGGTGCCAAAGAAGTTTTCATTGGCAACAATTAACAATTAGTACAGCATTAAAAGAATCTCTGACAGCTAACCCGGCCTTAATTAAATATGCACTGACCTTAAATGGTTCCAAAACAGGCTCCTTGCGTCACTTCAGACCAGCTCCAACATTCTGTGGTGAGTTTTAGTTTGCATCTACCATGTAAGTACAGCAACTTCACGCCGCTCAATGCATTTCAATGGTGAGCCAGACAGCGAGATGTCGTTTTCACAAAGCTAACGGCAGAGTGGCGCATAACCAATAGCAACTTTTGGATTTCCACGTTTAATTGCACACTTGCCCTTGCCTGAAGTTGCTGTAGCATTTGTGCATAGATAACGGCGAGCGCTATTAGCCTCACCGTTATTTTGACAGCAAATTATGAGTCAATGTCATTATGAAAAAAAGTGTTTAGCAAACTTTTTTATTTGCAATCGTCATTTCATGACACAAGTAATTTCAACACAAGTGACACAATATTGTCATTTACGATTTACGTCAATGTATTTGGGAAATATTTTTAATTTTTTTAAATTTTTCATAATTACACTGCCCCTTTAAAGGACAGTGTAAACATTTGGAACTAATGTTCAATAAATTCAAAGGATTTTAATTGTCTTGTTGGCCGAGGGCTTGTTTTTGCAAATCAAAACTCATAGGGTTGCAATCTTACCATCCAAGGTGTTTCTGTGATAGAATTTGAGTCAGATCTGCAGTCCAGTAAAATTACAGATTTCATTCCTCATCGAGGTAACTTTGTAGAAGAGAAATGAAGCCTTTTGAATATCAGAATTATTGGATGCCTTTTCCTCCTTGGGGAAAGCCTCTTGTTGAAACTGCAAGGTCTTTTAATTTTCCCTAACATAATGGATGCTAATATAGTCCCATGTCTGTAATATTCTTATTTTCTGTCTGGCTAAAGAAACCAAGAGAAATGTCTGGAATTACTGGCAAAGTCAAAACAGGCAGAAGAGCACAGGTCAGCAAGGTGGCAAACCTCACCCTTCCACTGTCTCCCACAGAGTGCAGGAAAATTGGTAGCACTTGGTCTTACACAACTGACATCAGTTAGCAAATCCACCGGAAGTAATATTGACTGGGATCAGTTGCAGTCCTGCACGTCAATCACAAATTAGAAAACTACTTGGCCAGTTCTTAAGTTTCTCAACTTCTGATCAGCATTCAGTACCAGAAAGGATCTGAGCATTATTCCCTACAATGCCACTGCTGACAGATTTCATAGCCAACATCAACTGGGCAGCTCACTGCTTAATGGAAAGCTAAAATGTTGGATCTCTGCATAGATTCTAAAAATCCCCCACAAGGTAGAAGTTTATTTTATATATTTTGGGGGGTGCTTTATATTAATGTACTCCCCCTACACTTACCTTTCTGTAATAGGTATAAGAACACCTTTCTGTAATAGGTGTTCCCCAGGGGTCGGTTCTAGGACCGCTGCTTTTCTCGATATATATTAATGACTTGGATGTGTGTGTACAGGGCACAATTTCAAAATTTGCAGATGATACAAAACTTGGAAGAATAGTGCACAGTGAGGAGGATAGTGATAGACTTCAAGAGGACATAGACAGGCTGGTGGAATGGGCGGACACGTGGCAGATGAAATTTAATGCAGAAAAGTGCAAAGTGATACATTTTGCTAGAAAGAATGAAGAGAGGAAATATAAACTAAAAGGTACAATCCTAAAGGGGGTGCATAAACAGAGAGACCATGGGGTATATGTGCACAAATCGTTGAAGGTGGCAGGGCAGGTTGAGAAAGCGGTTAAAAGAGTTTATGGGATCCTGGGCTTCATGAATAGAGGTATAGAGTACAAAAGCGTGGAAATTATGATGAACCTGTATGAAACGCTGGTAATTTTACTACTAATTTCGATGGCATTATGTCCACACTATCACCATTAATTGTTCTGCCTTGCAGTCACAATAAAAAATTACACTTACCACCAACAGAAAATCTAGCCCTACATCATTGTAGCATGAGTTTTGTCATACAGCAGCAATATAATACAAGTTTTATAATACATGGTATCTAACATGTGGGTACTTACTACATAATGTCACTCTAAATTGTCATAAAAATAATTATATAGATACTCCGAAGCAATAACATATCTCAGGATTCGTTCGCATTGATAAATTATTCAAACTCAGTTTGTCTTTTTTATATTGTCATCTGAACTGCTTGATGGATTATTGCCTGATGCTACTATAAAATGTGTTACTGGAACAAGCATCAGCCATTATTCCTCAACAATCCTCTAAGCATCCATTCCCATATGGAAATAATACACATGGGCCTCGTAGAGAGTTCTCCCACAAAAAACCATTAGTGTTTTTTAAATATGTGGGAGAGTTTCAAAATGCATTCTCCTCCAGGAGTTACAAGTGACTGGGCTGTGGTAGAAATAAAACAACCTGCCTGTAATTTGGCACAAAAACATCTAGATACTGCTTTGATCTAATTCCAACTTGCAATTTTGCTACATTATTTCTTTCAATCCATTGATCATATGTTTGAAAAAGCATTCCCAGTTTAAAATTTCCTTTCATAATGCAAATGTTGCCATTTGTAGCTGTGCAGAGCTTTAAAAAAAAAGACAAATTAAAACAAGATGTTACAGGTCTGAGCTGGGTCATAAAAAACTTGAGGCAATTTACTAAAATGTATAGAGACTAAACTAAAATTCCATTGCTGCTTCCTTAACTATTATATTTTTAGTTCTTATTATTCTGCAAGTCCTATTTTGATAATCTAGATAGTGAATTCCTCTTGAAATTTATGTTGTAGTTGCCACTATGATAAGGTCTTCACAATATAAAAGTTTAGGATGTTAAACAAAAATTAAGCACAGAGGGAAAATGTTTCCAGTTTCTGTACCAAGTACTAATCAAAGGTTACTCAGCTGGGATTGGTGTTCAAGAGATATCAAAAATGAGTTGCACATTGCCAGTTGCAAAGTTATTTTAAAAAAGTGAAAGAAGAAAAGTCAAAAGATACAAGTAGTACTAAAGTTCTTAAATAACAGCAACATCCAGTCTTGGATAAGTCCAACTAAACATTGGGGAAGACTGGAGCCATCGTCCTCGGCCCCAGCCACAAGCTTTGCTCCTATTTCACTAACTCTATACCGCTCCCTGGTCACCGTCTCACCAAGACAGTTCACAACCTCATCATCCTGTTCATCCCCAAGTTGAGGTTCCCACTTATATCATCTCCATCACAAAGACCACCTACTTCCATCTCCATTTCATCGACTACCTCCGCCCTTCCTCAGCTCATCTGCCGCTGAAACCCCCATAATGCCCGTCACCTCCACTGCAATTACTCCAATGGTCTCCTCGCTGGCCTCCCATCCCCCATAAACTCCAGCCTATCCTTTCCCACATCAAGTCCTTCTCATCACCCCCAGCCTCGCTGACCGACATTGGCTCCCGATCGTCCAACGCCTCTGGGCTCATCAGAACAAGGAGGCATAAATATAAAATAGCCACCAATAGATATACTATTTCTGCATCCACCCTCTTTTGCAGTCTCATAATATCTTACATAGTACAGAGTAGTAGATTATTGCACCACAAAATTAAACATTAATCTATGTCATGAAATATTACCTTTTGTCAGAATAATGTACTCAGTAGAGATGCGGAAAATCATGTTTTGCGAGTTTTCACAACTTTGAAAACTATGTGGATTTTATAGGACCAGGTATTTCACCTTGCATGCTCCCTACCTTCTTGATGGACCCTTCAATCTACTCTTGATCTCTGACATACACATGTCTGCTGCCACAGCATTCCCACCAAGTGTCTCTGAAATTCTTTGAACATCTGTCCTTCATACCTTCCCCAGCATTTGTCCACCACTTTGAGCGTTGCTGACAGTTTTTGAGACATGCATAACCCAAAATATTAAGTAGTGCCTTGTGACAGAGATTACTGTCAGTAATCATAACACCAAATTTTCCACTCCTCCCCAGCTAAGCTAAGCTTATACAATTGTCATAAAACAATTATTAGTCTCTCATTTCCATAGGCAAAATACAATGAACAGACTCATTAGCAATAGTTTTTTGTTTAAAATAAGTAACAATTTTATCAAATAAATCTTTTGGAAATCAAATATTCCATCAGTTATTGAATTAATTGACAGAATGACTAGATATAATTAAATTACTATTAAAACTGTAACACCCTAGTTGAATGTGTATGTGACATCTTGCAATGCAACACAATGTTACATCAATCAAGAATTAGCTTATTTACTAATATATATTACATATCAGTTGCCCAGCTAATGTACTAAAATTACAGTTCAATGTTTACCTTATCACAAGAATAATCAGCTGTCTTCTATAAAACAGTTTCAACAACGGGCTCAAATGTGCAGCACTGCATCTCGTCCATACCATTATCTGAATGACAAGACCATTAATCTATTAGTTAATGGGCCACTGATTAAATCTTCAAATCAATTAATCAATTCCATTCAATTTTACTGTGCAAGATTATAAAATTAGCAAAACAACCTCCTCCAAAATTATTTGCATAAATATGCACTTAGCTAGATCAAGATTTAGGGGGTTATGGCTGGAAACTTATTTCTGTATTAGCAAGTCTAACTGCTTAGAATAAAACAGTTTAACAATTGAGGTGCATTTATAAAATATGAATTTATATTTATATTCACAATATTCATATTGTTTATTTAAATATATGCTATCTAGGTTGTGAATTCTACCTTCTTACATTTAAATACTTTCCACTGGATGGAAAAATTAGCCAATACTCTACAAGATGACAACTCTAGTGATGGATTTGGAAGGAAATTTTTTGATTAAAAGCAGACTTGTAACTAGCTGTGATGAGGTGAGTGGTAGCTATAAGAAAATAAATACACCATTTCTCCAGAATGGACAGAAAGCATGTATTCACAGTTCTCATTTATTGCACCCCTGGCATTATCATAACTCATAATTGAATTTTAGTGCCATGTACCTATATGATTTTCACTCGAGCAAGATATGTGAACGTTCCCATGCTTCGGCAGCTGTGTTGCATTATCACTGTGTAGCAGGTTTCAGAATACTGATTTTCTTTACAATATTTATTCCTGGGATGTGTGCATGACTGGCAAAGCCGGCATTTATTGCCTATCCCTAGTTGCCGAGATAGCAGTGAGCCTTGTTCAACTGAGTGGCTTGCTAGGCCACTCAGAGGGCAGTTAAGAGTCAGATATGGGCCAGGCCAGGTAAGGAGCTTTCCTTCCCTAAAGGAAATTAGTGAACAATCCGATAGTTATTCCAGATTTTTTTTTTAAAATGAATTCAAATTCTCAAACTGCCACGGTGCGATTTAAACTCACGCCTCTGGATTATTAGTCCAGGCCTCTGGTTTACTGGTCTGGTGACACAACAACCACACTACCTTCTACCAATAAGTTGAAGGTCACCTAGCACTTGGGACACATCAAGAAAAATAAATGTATTCTAATTTGCACTACAAGTACTTTTTCTCTGATGTGTTAACATTTCTATTGTGTAAGTAATGTTCATTCAGAATTGTTTGTTTTAAAAAAGAAAACCATGGGAAAAAATTGCAAATCATCAGATAGGAACACCCAAATTAAGAGTATCAAACAATTCTTTGGTATGCCATAGGGAAAAAAAGTTATACTTGTGTAGGTATGTAAATGTATACATTTGTTATAACATAAAACTTGCAAAATATATTCTTCTTTAAAAAGTGTTGATCAAAAGGCTATGGAAATGTTTTAAAATACAAAAATGGCTATAATGTTATAAACACACATAAATATGCAAAATGTGCACATTTTTGTCATGTAAAAATCCAAGATATTTTGGGGTTTCACAGGGTAGTTACGGATGAGGACGGCCATCCAGCCCATCTTAATCCAGCTAAAATGACCCTACACTCGGTACTTCCCCTCAGAGCATCCCACCTAAAGCCGTGTTGCCTGCTATTTACTAGTTTGTTATTGTACAGATAATCCTCAAGTTTACTCATGATAACTGATTCCATTATTTTACACAGAACTAAAGAAAGTTTTGAAGATGCCGGTGTCGCCTTTTTTGAATATGGAGCCCATGTTTCCAATTTATTGGTACCTCCTCAGTGTTCATCGACTCCTTCATAATTATCGTCAATGCCTCACAAATCTCTTCCCTAATATCTCTCAACATTGTAAAATAATCATCTAACGCTAAGGATTTATTTGAACCCTTTCAGCTGGTCCAGGATTTCCATCTCCTTTATATCGAAGTGCTGAATTTTACCTCAGTACTCTTTATTTGAAGAGGACATGAGGGTATGTTGTTCATGTTTTCCTTGTGAATACTTCAAGGAAATAATAATTCAGCATAATAATTCAGCATATTTACTATTTCATGCTTATCCACAATTTCAAGTCCATTTGCAACTTTTAATGTTCTCACTTCTTTGACAGTCCTCTTGCTATTGTAGGACCAAAATAATTTTTAACTGTTATGCTTTGAATCTGCAGCCTGGCTTTTCCCTAGGTCTCTCTTAACCCCTCTGATCACCCTTTCAACTTGTTTCTGCGTGACCCTATACTTGTCCCAGTGAGCCCCTTCTCCTTTCTCCCTGCAGGATTTGTATAGTTTTTTTCTTTCACTTTTAACTTGTTTGTTAATGCATTTAGGGTCATGCTTGTTTAGTCTGACCTTACTGATATTAAGTATGCCCACATAAACTGAAGAGGAAATTGGTTTAACCATCTAAATTATCTTACTGAGGACTCAAGTGAATATTTACATGCATGGAGGTATTCAGGTCTGTCTTCCAGCTCGCTAAATACTGAAGAGAAATTAAGGTAATTGAAGGTAAGCATGTTAATCTTTACATTTCAGAACAATCTGCTTACTGTTTCTTCATAGACTATATCTGGTTTCTAACACAAAGTGAGATAATAACATTTCAACAGCTCTTAATCTAACCAGTAAACAGCTGTATTTTAGTCTCTGATAAGCTTTGGTTAATGGTAGAAACAATTTAAGGCAACTTGTAATTCATAAACATGAGTAACATTTTATGTCTGCTAATTTTTTTTAAAGCCGTAAGCATTTGCTATCCTCATACTTCATTTTGGTCATTGTTAATCCAGAAATGGTTAGTTTGAACTGCAAGTACAATGATCAATCATTGCAACAGTGTGTACATCTTTAGCACAGGCCAGCTAACTGGTAGTTAGGGAGGCTCGGCATAAGTCAAGAATTTTTTTTAATAGAAATACAGTAATTTATTATATTCATTAGTATCCATTAAGTTCACAGCTACATTAAATTAAGGTTACATTATTAAAATTGGGAAACCAAAAGTAATAGGCAAATTGGATCATTATAAGTAGGATATCAGTAAATTACCAGCCAACACTATTTATAAAGCAGTCACTGTAGCTGAAAACACTAAACAGAAGTATTACATTTTATATTATGTATTGCCTCACTAAATTTATATAAGTCAAAATTCCAACACTGAGTCATCAGTTTCTAGCAGACATTTCATTCAGTTTATCCCTCCCCTCCCCCAACCACCACAATTTTGCAATTTTTATTTTACACTGATTGAAAATCTGTGGAATAGATTACTCTGCCTTCCCAACCCTACTCCTGCACATCATTACTCACACCAACATACGTTGCACGTTCACCCATCCCTCTCTATCTACATTATCACATCCCCATCTGACTGAGTACCCCTCACACTCATCCGAATGCAATCATACCATCTAACAGCATACAAGGAGGCCACTTGGCATTGCCACCATAGTCATCCTCTAAAGATGTAACCCATCCATTCCTTACACTCATTCCATCACTCTCACTCAACCTTCTCTTTCCCTCCTTGCAGGCAAAGAGAGCCCAAAATAAGAGGGAGAGGACCGGTGGTGGCCTTCCATCATTAGCCACCGTAACAGCAGCAGAAGAGGGTGCCTTGGAAATGTCAGGAGTCGCCAAGCAGCTGGAGGTGGGAGGCGGAGAGGGGGACATTACATCTCATACAGCCACATGGCATACAGCAATTCTTCTCTTCTTAGGCAGTCCCTCGGAACCGAGGGTGACTTGCTTCCACACTAAAAATTGAGTTCTCAGGTGAGTGATGAGTCCAATGCGGGACCTACAGTCTCTGTCACAGGTGGGACAGTCGGTGACTGAAGGGGCGGGTGGGTGGGGTGCTTGGGTTGACGTGCGCTCCTTCCGTTGCGCTTGCTTCCGCTTGCTCCCAGCGAAGAGACTCGAGGTGTTCGGCGCCTTCCCGGATGCTTCTCCTCCACTTTGTGCGGTCCTGGGCCAGGGATTCCCAGATGTCAGTGGGGATGTTGCACTTTTTCAAGGAGGCTTTGAGGGTGTCCTTGAAGCGTTTCCTCTGTCCAACTGGGGCTCTCTTGCTGTGTCGGAGCTCCGAGTAGAGCGCTTGCTTTGGGCGTCTCGTATCAGGCATGCGGACGATGTGGCCCGTCCATCGGAGCTGATCGTGCGTGGTCAAAGCTTCAATGGTGGGGATGTTGGCCTGAGCGAGAACATGGACGTTGGCGCGCCTATCCTGCTAATGGATTTGCAGGATCTTGCGGAGGCAGCGTTGGTGGTACCTCTCCAGTGCTTTGAGGTGCCTGCTGTACATGGTCCATGTCTCTGAAGCATACAGGAAGGCGGGTATCACTACTGCTCTGTAGACCATGAGCTTGGTGCTGGGTTTGAGGTCCTGGTCTTCAAACACTCTCTTCCTCAGGCGACCGAAGGCTGCACTGGCACACTGAAGGCGGTGTTGGGCTTCGTCATCGACGTCTGCCCTTGTTGACAGTAGGCTCCCGAGGTATGGAAAGTAGTCCACGTTGTCCAAGGCCTCGTCATGGATTTTGATCATCGGGGAGCAGTACTGTGTGGCGGGGGCAGGTTGGTAGAGGACCTTTGTCTTACGGATGTTTAGTGTAAGGCCTATACTCTCGTACGCTTCGGTGAAGGTGTTGACGATGGTTTGGAGTTCGGCCTCAGAATGTGCGCAGACACAAGCGTCGTCTGCATACTGTAATTCGATGACAGAGGATGGGACGACCTTGGATCTGGACTGGGGGGCGACGGAGCTGGAAAAGTTTCCCGTTTGTTCTGTAGATTAGCTCCGCTCCAGCGGGGAGCTTACTGAGGGTGAGATGGAGCATTGCAGCCAGGAAGATCAAGAAGAGCGTTGGTGCGATGACACAGCCTTGCTTGACCTCGGTCCGTACGTGAATTGGGTCTGTGGTGGATCCGTTGGTCAGGATCACGGCTTGCATGTCGTCGTGGAGCAGGCGGAGGATGGTGACAAACTTTTGAGGGCAGTCGAATTTGAGGAGGACACTCCATAATCCCTCACGGTTGACGGTGTCGAAGGCCTTTGTGAGGTCAAAGGCGGCCATGTACAGTGGTTGGTGCTGTTCCCTGCATTTCTCTTGTAGTTGACGCGTGGTGAAGATCATGTCCATTGTGCCCCTTAGTGGGCGGAATCCGCATTGCGACTCTGGGAGGAGCTCTTCAGCCACTGGGAGAAGGCAACTGAGGAGGATTCTTGCGATGACTTTCCCTGTGGCAGACAGCAGGGAGACTCCTCTGTAATTACCACAATTGGACTTGTCACCTTTCTTGAAGATGGTCACGATTACGGCATCTCTGAGATCCCTGGCATGCTCTCCTCCTTCCAAATAAGAGAAATGAGTTCATGTATTCGCGCCAATAGTGCTTCTCCGCCATGTTTTAGCGCCTCGGCGGGGATTCCTTCTGCTCCTGAGGCCTTTTTGTTCTTCAGTTGTTTGATGGCCTTTTCAACCTCATGCTGGACTGGGGTTGTGCTGAGGTGGTGGCGTGTGGCATGCTGCGGGATGGAGTTGAGGACACTCGCGTCGAAGACAGAGTCTCGGTTAAGGAGATCTTCGAAGTGCTCCTTCCAGTGGGCACTGACTGCCTCCCTGTCCTTGATGAGTACCTCTCCGTTCTTGGCCTGCAGTGGGGTAGGACCTTGGGTGCTTCGGGCCGTAGGTGGTCTTGACTGCGCTAAAGAATCCACGCACGTCATGGTTGTCGGCTAGCTGCTGGATCTCCTGCGCTTTCTCCACCCACCATCTGTTCTTTAGGTCGCGAGTTTTTTGTTGGACCTCGGCCTTCAGGTGTCTGTAGAGCTGCTTTCTTGCTCTCGAGTTCTGTTGCTGTTTCCAGATCAGGAATGCCTTGCGCTTGCGGCTTATTAGCTCCTGGATCTCCTGGTCATTCTCGTCGAACCAGTCTTGGTGTTTCCTGGTCGAGTGACTGAGCGTCTCTTCACAGGTGCTGATTATGGAGGCCTTGAGTGCAGACCAGGCGCTGTGGACACTCTGTGTCTCTGAATTACTGGGAGTCGTCAGGTTGGTTGTGAGGCACAGGCTGAATAGGGCTTCTTAGCAAGGTCTTTGAGTGCTCTAGCGTTGATTTTCCTGCGGCATTGCTTCTGTTGCCGCCGCTGTTTTGGGGCTACGTTGATGGAGATGACAGAGCGGATTAGGCGGTGGTCTGTCTAGCAGTCGTCAGCTCCTGTCATAGCGCGGGTGATGCGGATGTCCTTGCGGTCCCTCGCTCGGACGATGACGTAGTCCAGCAGATGCCAGTGCTTGGAGCGAGGGTGTTGCCATGAAGCCTTGTACTTGTCTCTCTGACGGAACAAGGTGTTGGTTATGACAAGGCCATGTTCTGAGCATTTCGTCAGGAGGAGAGTACCATTGGAGTTGGCTTTCCCTACCCCCTCTCTGCTGATCACACCTCCCCAGAGGTCTGTTTCCTTTCCAACTCTAGCATTAAAGTCGCCAAGGAGGATCAGCTTGTCGCCCGTTGGGACTCGGGACAGGGATTGTTCGAGGCTGGAGTAGAATTCCTCTTTGGTCTCGTCTGTGGCTTCCAGTGTTGGGGCCGTAGCGCACTGGTTCCGGGCTAGGGTGAGCCAGAGAGTCATGAGGTGTTCGTTTATTCCACAAGGGGAGTCTGAGACGTTCAACTAGCTCATTTTTTATGGCGAAGCCTACCCCATGGAGGCAGCGTTCTTCTTCAGGTTTGCCTTTCCAGAAGAAGGTGTAACCACCGCCTTGCTCCTTGAGCTGGCCTTCCCCAGTACGGCGTTCCGGTCTGTCGCTGTTGGGGTTTCCATGAGGGTCCTGACGTTCCAGGTCCTGAACTTCATTTGAAATGGTGGAAGATGCCTGTGCGTGAAATCGTTTAACGTGGGGTGGCCGTTGCACACCAGCTACCACACGGGCCTGACAGAGCAAGGTGTTGGTCCAATGGCAAGGGGATCCACGATGATTGGAGACCAGGCTGTCACTGTCACTGTCACACACACACACGATCAGCAGATGGAAGGACATCCCCGTCAGTGCTATTTAAAGGGATCATCAACTGTTGATACAGCAATTGCTCATATGGGACTGATGACAGCAGCCAGTGAATATTCATTATGTGCATAATGGAATCTGTACCCATTCTTCATATGACATATCTAACTCATCTCTTTACTCTTCCACAGGTCCATCAAGAGCCCCCCTTCCCCCCCCCCCCCCCCCCCAACTGTCCAGGAGGAAGAGGAAGATGACTCCTCAGAGGAGCCACAAGCCTCTGACGGCACTCCATTACCAGACAGAAGCACACCCAGCACCAGTGCAGATACACACACCTCAGTGGGTGCCTCGTGAGATAGAGTAGTGTTGTTAGCTGGTGTCTCACAAGTGAGCAAGAGCAGATGGTGGAGACAGGGACAGCAGTGGAGACTCCTCGCGGAAGGGCGCAGGACGCTCCCAGCCCTGCTCAGCTGCATGCAGACGCTGAACCTTGGGGACCATCCAGAAAGAGAGCGTTCCTGGAGGTGCAGCAAGACGTGCAGGAGGCTTTGACAGGTTTTGCGACCGCGATGTCAGCAAATGTGCAGAGAATGGAGAAGTCCATCTCCAACATGAGCACCACCGTGTCGCAGGCGATTGCGACTTTAGGCTCTTCCATTGATAGGATGGTCACCTGCATGGAGCGGCTAATGCGCCATTCACAAGAGCACATGGTCTCTATGGAGAATAGATGGCTATCTATGGAGAATAGATGGCAGACGCTTATAGACCGCCTCTGTAGGAGGGTTCTCATGGCCCCACTGCTGTGCAGCAAGGTGCTCTTCAGCTCCACTTGGGTGCTTTCATAAATGTTTGTGTAAAGGTTCCGTTACTGTGATGTCACAGATAAAAATATTTATTTTCACCACTTTCCAGTGGCTAAATTTGTGTGCAACTTTGGAAGTGGCTTAGTGAGTTGGAGTAAATGGGGAGACATGTTACCTCCAGCAATGGGGGCGGTCAGTGTGAAAGGAATGGCTTGGTCATTCTAGGGATGCTTCATGGTGTTGCTGTGGGGTGGTGGGAACCTTGCGCAGCATGTGGCAGCCATATGGATGTAATGCCTAAAGTTAAGTAAATCTGGCCATGATGAGGCCATCCCTGGCCTCCCGGGCAGCAATGTGATCGGGTGCTGGTGGGATCTGGACTGCAGGTTCCTCCTGCTCCTCCTCGCCGGCATGGGCTCTACGGGCCGAATGACCCCCTTCTGTGCTGTAATCATTCTATGATTCCTCGTCTTCCAGCTGATGCCCCTCCTCCTCCTCCGGAGAGGTTGTGTGCTCAGAGCCTTGCTCCTCATACAATGCTAATCCTCGCTGCTGCGCTATGTTGTGCAGGGCGCAGCAGATCACAACAATTCTGGAGACCCTGGATGGTGCGTACTGAAGGGCTCCTCCAGATCTGTCAAGGCATCTGAAGCACATTTTCAGCATACCTATTATCTGCTCTATGGCACATCTGGTGGAAATGTGGCTTTCATTATATCTCTCCTGGGCCTCAGTACTTGGCCTCCTCAAGGGTGTCATGAGCCACGTCTTCAGTGGATAGTCCTTGTCTCCATGCAATCAGCCAGAAAGTTTGTTTGGAGGATAGAAGAGCCGAGGGAGGGTGGACTGGCGCAGGACGAAAGAGTCATGGCAGCTGCCAGGGAATTTGGCGCACACATCCATGATGATCTTACTATAGTTGCAGACGAGTTGCACATTGAGGGAGTAGACCCCTTGCAGTTGACAACCGATAAAGTATAAAAACCAGCCACCAGATACCAGAAAACCAGATAACTCTGATGATTGGCATTTTTTAAATAGACCTTCTGCCTATTTACCCAGTTAAAAAACAAAATACCATGTATATTGGCAATACAAAGGACTTCTCATTAGTATTGAAGTTGTCAACATAAGAAGAAAAGGCCATTAACCCAACTAATAAGTCTTTTAGATACACATTCAGGACTGGTACAGACAATTTTCATCTCCCTCCTGTCCATCACAAATCTCATTGAATTAAGAACTTCAATAAAATAATTAAAATGCTTAATGTGAGTGCCGATTTGCTACACCCTCTAGAAGTCTATTCGGCAATTTAAATCTAAATATATAGCCATACCTCATTACATTTAATTTCCTTAACTTCTAATCATGTACACTAGTTATCCAAGTTGCAAAAGTAAATGGGTTTTTAAGCACCAATATGTACTGCCTTTCATTTCTCAACATTAAATCTTTCATATTCCCTATTAAGTATTTGTAGATCTCTTTGAACAACATCCCACTGATGAAAATATCCTGCTGTCCCACACAATTTTTCATCATCTGCAAATATTCTGCTTACAATACCTTTGTTGAGTTCAATAATAAAAGTTATGAACAGGTGTCCCAGAGGAAAAAAAAATCTCTGAAATTCCAATAGCCACAGCTGCCCAATTAGTAGTAGTACCTATGATAAATACCCTGTTTCATATTATCTATGCAATTAAAGGAGCTGCATTTCTTAAATAAAGTGACACAGTTGTGATTTGACACAGTAGCATTTGATTGATAAGAATGAAGATCATTTAACACTGAACTATTAGAAGTTACCATATGAAGTTTTAAGTACAAACCAAGCTTACATGATCGATCATTCTTTAGTTTTCAGATATAGTGGACACAACCAATGATATTACTGAGTCCATTTTTAATCTTGATTAAATGGACAGGCTTAAAAATCAAAAAGCAGCATTATTAACAGTTTTCGATTCATCTGATCTTAAAATAGTTTTTTGTTCAAGTAGCTATGGATAGTTCTCTTTATTATTAATTTTCAAAAGGGAAAAATAAAATATTCACGCCCTCTATCACCAACACATTGCAATATCTACAGGATGCACTGCTGCAACTCATGAAGGTTACTTTGTCACTTCCTCCCTCCAATGTGACCCCTACCACCAAGAAGCATAAGAGCGTGTTATGGGAACACCATCACCTCCAAGTCACTCACCATCCTGACCTGAATATAGCCATCATTATTGGGCCAATGTCATGGAATTCCCTACCTAACACTATCATGTGAGAAGTCGCACAACACCAGGTGAGAGTTCAACAGCTTTATTTGAAATCACAAGCTTTCGGAGCGCTGCTCCTTCGTCAGGTGAAGTGAAGAGATGCATATAGGCACAACATATATAGTCAGAGAACACTGCCAGATGATTACAGTTAATCTTTCCAACTGCCCTTTATCACACCTCGGCAGAGAGATAATCACGGCAATCAAAGGTGTGGATGGTGTCCAAACAGGTCAGTCAGGAAAACATTGGACACCATTCACATCTTTGATTGCCGTGATTATCTCTCTGCCGAGGTGTGATAAAGGGCAGTTGGAAAGATTAACTGTAATCATCTGGCAGTGTTCTCTGACTATATATGCTGTGCCTATATGCATCTCTTCACTTCACCTGACGAAGGAGCAGCGCTCTGTAAGCTTGTGATTTCAAATAAAGCTGTTGGACTATAACCTGGTGTTGTGCGACTTCTCACATTTGTCCACCCCAGTCCAACACCGGCATCTCCACATCATAACACTATCATGAGAGCACAAGGACTGCAACGGCTCAAAAAGACCACCACCATCTTTGCACAACAATGTGGCCTTGCCAACATCACCTATATCCCAAGAACAAATTTGTTTTAAATTCTCAAATGGAGAGTGAAGTTTGCACTATAAAGTAAGTTATAATACTAGGTCATAAGATCTGGTCAGATTTTGACTCTTAAAACAAAACACACGTAGACAATTAAGTTTTTTTTTAATTCAGTATACTTCATTTTGCAAGGTTTCTTTTTGTTATTTAAGACACTTTGGGTTTTTTGGTTTTTTTTTTCATTTCTCTTATTTTTAGTTTGAAAGCCATAAACAAGCAATACTGAGCACACTCTGCAGTGCAAGTAAACGATTCTTCATGACAGCTACCCATTTATTTTAACTGTCACTATCACTGTGAAGCAATTAATTGTTCTGCTGAAAGGATAATAAACTGCAGCCATTCACTATAATGCATTCTGATATAATACACATTTTCTGCCTTTCTTATTAAAAGAAATGCTAGGGAATAATCTGGTGAATATCATCCCTTCACTATGGTATGCAACTACTAAAGACTGAGTCCACTATCTATGGGAGAAATATTATTTGCCAGCCAACTTGCAAGAATGTTTTGTTTAACCAAATAGCAAAAGTATGTAGACAGTTTTTGAAAAAGGAGTAAGCTGGGGACTGCAGGGCACTGTCTGTGCCTTTTACCTTTGGGACTGGACTTAAATCCAGCCCAGACCTTCAGGATGAAAAGTTCCTGTCTTTTGCGTGTAAAGTGCCCACGTGAAATATGTTTCAGCAGTTTCAACCCAGTTTCTAGTGGGCTTGGGCACCTCTCACTCAGAGAAGTGACAGGATGGCTGGTGTGGGAATTGGAAAAATGTCCCACTGTAGGTGTTGCTCATCTGAGGCTGTGCTTGAAGTATACTGTTGGGGCAGAGTAGAACGAGCTTTACTCTGCATCTAACCACCCTATTACTGAATCGGGAATGCTTACAGTATGAAAATATATATATCTTTTTAACTGGTGGGAGGAAAAGCCACGAATATAACTGCATTTTATAGTTACTACTCTACAACCGATCTTTGAGCAACCTACTTAAAATGAATCAGTGCAGAACGACAATTAGATGCATTGGCACACTTTATTTCAATGCTAGTAGTTTAATATTTAGCTGTTTAACTACTGTCCATTTCAAATTCTATAATGGTTTAAGCAATACTTCCACACCAAAGGGAGGAAAAATAAGTTAAAGTAATCATTTGATTTTTGTGGCGCTGTAAATTAGTCTAACTCTACTTTTCACATTTACATTGGAAATTTACATTAAAATAATTTCAGATGCATCATAAGAGAATATACTTTGAAATGTAGAAACAAATGCAAAAATAAAAATCTTAGTTTGTTATATTTTGTACCAATTTGTAACTAGATCTTTACACTGGTCTGAAAGCAGTTCAGAATACAAACTTCCAATGGTTCAGTGACAGCACTGAATGGTGTAGTACTGAACCATACAGAACAAGAAGGGACCAGGTTCGATCATTGGTCTCTGTTGTCACAGGAAATATGATAAACACGGAAGAATAGAAAACTGAAAAAGGCAGCTGTTGACAGTTTTAAAGTACCTCTTTCTTTTATGATAAAGCAACAAACAAAGAGATCAAGCCAGACATTCATCACCTTTTATTGTTGGGGCAATGAGATTTGGGGAGTTGTAGACTACTATATCAATAATATAAAAAATGCTACCTTTAAATTCAATGCCAAAGTAATTAAATTTAGACAGATGTGTTTGCATAATTTTAGTGAGAACTTTGACGAGGAGTGATTAATGTGTTATGTTGCAAATGTGTGGATTTGCTTGCATCAGTTTAAAATGCAGTTAAGATGGTGAACAGATTTCAATTGTTAACCCCACATTGATAGAAATAGGAGACTTCTTACTTTCTGAAAGGAGCTAATAAATGGTTCATTATTTGGTAAATAAGTAAATTAAGTGAAACTGTGTAGATGAAAATGTATCATAGCTTCTGTAAGTACTGTTTGTGTTTTATAACCATTAACCATTGTCTGTGTGACACCAAAAGCAATTTCACATGCTAATTGGATTGCCAAGAAACTACACATTTAAGATATTCCTGGATGGATGGTTCTGGCATCCCACCAGGTTAAACCTGCAAGGTTCTTCACTACTGCAATTCATTCTGTGTTTGGAGATTCTGTCTAATACACTGTCTGAAGTAATAGTTTAAGTTAGGAAAAAATTACTCTTGAAAAATCAGGAAGAACAACTACAGGAGACTGACCAAGGGTACCCCAGAGGCTAGAATAAACATACCACAGAGGAAGACATAAATGTTGTGACTTTGAATTAGACTGCTAACTGATCAAAAGGTTCATATGTTTTTTATATTGGTGTCATTCAAGACATTGACATAAATAAGAAGTGTGCAAATGCAACCTGTTACTTTACAACAGCAACTGAAAAATGTTAGCTTTACCAAGCAGTAGTCCTCAAAATTGAATGTTATGTTGGTGTTATGTTAAATTGAACCTGCCTAATTTATGATCTGTAATTCTAAATGAATTATGTTTTATTAATGTAATTCCAAAACCAGTTATTGATCTGTTTGTGATTATTTCATGGATAATCATGTTATTGGTAAGTGGGTTTCCTCCGGGTGCTCCGGTTTCCTCCCACAGTCCAAAAATGTGCGGGTTAGGTTGATTTGGCTATGATAAATTGACCCTTAGTGTTAGGGGGGGATTAAATATGTGGGGTTACGGGGATAGGATAGGAAGGGATATGTTAGGGGGAATTAAATACGTGGGGTTACGGGGATAGGGTGGGATATGTGTCGGTGCAGGCTCGATGGGGATTCTGTGTGAGAAAGCAGGGACAGGGTACTGGATTTGGATGATCAGCCATGATCGTATTGAATGGTGGAGCAGGCTCGACGGGCCGAATGGCCTACTCCTGCTCCTAGTTTCTATGTTTCTATGTATCTTTCCAAAATTGAAATTTATTCCCATTGTCTCATTTCATCTTTCCAGCCTGTTGGATATCTGTTGGTGATTTCCTACATTCCAGCCAGAAATAAAAAAATACAAATCCCAAGCTAGAAATGTTGAATTATACAGCAGTCATTAACTTCATTCAGGCGGTTGTGGATTTTTTCCATGTAGACACACAAAGCCTGGCACTGGCTCCAACAAACTCATCACACATCAATAATTCATTCTAAACAACTGAGCCTAGACTAGCAAGACAGTCTTATGATGATTGCCAAGAACTGTACTTTCAAAGGTAAGTTGTAAATCTTGACATTTCTTGTCTTAACTTGCATTTTTTTTTTAGACAAGCTGTTTTTTGTCCTGAAACATTATGTAAATACTTCTTCAGATTGCACATTTTAATCATTATGCACATCAGATAAATGGTACTGGAATTCTAGGAATGTCTATGTGTAATAAATCTGAAGATAAGCCATTTTCCTCCTATGATCTGACTTAAGTCTATGTCACAGGTGTGTGAAGATTAATTATAAGGTGTATATTAACAAGCTGACACAATGTTTTCAAAGTGACCTGGACACAATAACAAGTTGATTTTTCTAGTCGTGTATAAAACAATGAGCAATAACCAGAGAAGTTCATTTAAGTGAGTGTTAATAAGAATTATCACCAAAACACAGTAGTATTCAAAACAGCAAAACTGATTCATACAAACACACACCCATATGTGTTAATCACTCCTTTTCCCAATAGAGACTTTGTGCTTTAAAATATCTTGTTCATCTAGCTGCACAGGAGGGAACAGTTGTTGGTGGAAAATTGTCTATAATTATCTGCATATTAAGTTCAAATGTCAAACTTGTAGAGCACATAGACAAAAGTATCTGAATTGTTCCATTTTCTCTAGCTTTCTAAATGTTTCTTCATTGAACAGTAGCTCGATAAGGAAGCGCAATTTTGCAGGAAATGAACAGCCTAAAAACTCTCTAATATACTTGTATTGGCGCAACTCAGGTAAATTTAGCGAACGAGATATACACACAGACTTGACAGACACTCGCATAAAACTAACATCTAATTCAAAACTGCTGAAGCAAACATGTTTTTCTGATGGCAGAGCCATAGGGGGTAATTTTAACCCCAAAAACGGGTGGGTTTAGTGCGGGAGGGAAGTTAAAATGTAAAAAATCTCAAACCCGAACCCAACCCGCCTACTTCCGGTTTTAATGGCGGCGAGACGAGGGGCGGGCAACCAACCCGCTCCCAGGAGGAAGGTCGCTCATTTAAATATTTTAATGAGACTGCATGCCTAAAATTTTTATCAGTGTTCCAGCTTTAGCAGACCGGCTGGGCTCGGGAAACCCAGCAGCTAAAGGGAGGTGAAGACTGCTGCATGGGGAACAGGTAAGTCCTTTTCCAGGGCCGCTTGTGGGCCAGGAGGAGCAGGAGTGCTTCCCGCCGGCCCCCCAAGCAAACCTGTAAACCTCCCCTGCGATTACGGACGGCCCCCTCTCTCTCCCTCCAATCTCTCCCCGACCCTCCTCCGATCTCTCCCCGACCCTCCTCCGATCTCTCCCCGACACCCCACGATCATCCCCCAACCCTCCAAACCATGCTGTACCCACCGCCCCCAACCCCCTTGCGGTCTCTAACCCGAGCAGCAGGAAGCCTACCTGCTCCTGGGCTGTGGCCTGTCCTGCAGCATTCCCCGCCTGCCAGGGAGCCAAGCCTGTCAATCAGGTTTAAAAAAAAACACACACGCCATGGAATTAAAACTCCATGTCGTTCGGGGAAACCTGGACTTCCGGGTTTCCCAACCAGAACTCCTGCCCCACCCCGCTTGGAAATCTCGCCCTAGTAAATATTGGGGCCACAGTTTCTGTTTTAAATCAACAACTAGATGAAAAATATTTTTCAGTGGTAACAAGATGGTGAGGTAAAAGCTCAAGCAAAAGGACACATTATAAAATGTGTATCCATTTAATTATGTGGACATTTTTCAGTTCCATCATTCTGACTTAAGCTCATCCAAAACTCTGCTGCCCATATCCTAACTCACACCAAGTCCCGTTCACCCATCACCCCTGTGCTCACTGACCTACATTGGCTCCCCGTCCAAAGATACACCTATCACAAAAATGGATTAAATTATGAAAATAATAAAGCATCTCTGTTTCCTGCAATTCACTTCCTAATGGGCATGAACCAGCAACACAAAAAAAACCCTAATTTGGCAATATCACAGGTTTACTGGTGTGAAGGAAGGAGAGGATAAAATCACACAAGTGCAGTAGTAAGTTATTCTTTAGAGATTGGAGTTAAGGAAAGCTGCTGTAGCAGATTTGTTCTGCAGCTAGCAATACTATACCTGACCTGGGAGTGCTTGATACTGACAATGGTTGGCAATATTGTAAAAAGTGTTCTGCTCCACGGTGTTCCACTGTCTTTACCTCAATGGGCATAAAATTCACCCAACATATTTAAAAATAAATTTTAAACAACTCATTCAAGATAAAACCCAAAATATCATAGGACTTGAACCAATTTATTGAAAGAAATCTAATGACAATTCATACACCAGGTATTAGTTCCATTTTCATTGTCGTATGAATGTAGAACTTTTCAATGCTACTCACACTGTTCTCAAGCTGGAAAAGTCAGAGCTCCATGCATAGATACTCAATCACGGATGGTATGTAGTTTACCACCCACTGACTACCAGTGCAATTTTTAAAGGCTGAAAAGACTGATGAAATAGTTTATTTCAGTCATTAAAAAGTAAATTACAGCATAGCAAGCTGTTAGAGTTTGTTTTCAACTTTAAAAATGTACTTTATTGGCAGGGCTTTACACCAGCTGCTTTCATTCTGCAGTCGATGAGCATGTCCATTTTTTCCAAGTGGGTCTTGCTATCTGTGCACTGCTGTGTATTTGCTTGTTGTACACTATATAATTGGCACTTTTTAAATTCATTCTTGAGGTGTGGGCACCGATGACAAGGCCAGCATTTATTGCCCCATCCCTTGTTGCCCTGAGTTGGTGGTAGTGGGCCTCTTCTCGAACATCCTGACACAATTCCCACATTTGCCTTAAACCAGTCCCCTTAGCCCATTATTGTGATTTAACTAAATATTTTTCTAGATTTACCTTTTCTATACCATTAACCATCATACACACATCCATCAAGTCCCCCCTTAGTTACTTCCTTTCAAGGCTGAACAGCCCCAAGTTTTTCCAGTTTTTTTTATAATTTAGTCCTCTAGTAATTAGCAATGTGGCCCATCTCTGCACTGCCTCTAGGGCTTGAGTGTCTTACTTGTTTCTTGGTGGCCAACACTGGATACAGTACTCAGGATGAGGTCTGACCAAAGGACTGCAATATAGTTCAGTGTTCTAATTACTTTGTTGAATGCTGCTAGTCAGCACACAAGATAACGCTGCATCATCATCAAAAGTTTAGCATAAATCGAACCAATCACCATTGCTGGAAAATGCATGTGTGTCTATGTTGGATAAAGGCAATATGAGGCTTAGCTATAATGGCTTTCTGTGGTCAAACAGCCTGACATCACTCACATGAAGAATAGGTACTTGGAAAAGATACCAAATACTGTTGGTACCTATGGAACCATATCCCAGGATGAGAGGAGACACAAAGGGGAAGAAAATAGGGCAGAACAATTATGGGAAAATACTGCATTAATTTAAAAATGGTCATGATTAGGCATAACTCAGCAGCATTGTTTTAAGTCCACCTCTTTGTCTTTAGTTCCCTTCTATGGTGAACAAATATTTAAATGGTATTGCTTATTACCAGAAATACCATAGTCCCATAAGAAACAGCAGTAAGCAAAACAATCACACAAGCTACAATCTAGCTAACTCGTTAAAATACATAAATATTTTCTGCTACATCGATTTCAAGTTTGGTTTTAGGAAATTAGGCTGCAGTTAGTCTTTAAACATTAACAAAACATTCTTTTTAAATTGAAAATTACAGGAATAAATATGAGAGAATTGTATTTTCAAACTCCCATTATCTTATGTTTTGATTTTCCTTTGTTTCCAACTTCAACCATATTTTTCATCTATCCACCTCTAACCCTTTTGAAAATAAGCATCAGTGACTTAAAAAAGTTACTACATTTCAGAAGGAAGCGCCAGGATATTTTCAAATAACTTTCATATACATACTTCTCTGAAAGTCACCTCGTCCTTGCGGCTGCGCTTCCTTTTCCAGGAGCCTTTTCTGTCCTTTTGATTGACTTCGACCCATTTTGTGACCTAATGTTAATAATAATCAGTTACTGAAGTAAAACAACAAATTTTATCCCACATATACTTCGGTATTAAGGCAATATGCTCCTCAGACTTTCCATCACACTAAATATTCCTAACAGGAAATAATCTTAAAACGATGCTGAATGGACTTAGTCCAACAGAGTGCAGAATAGCAGCTTGTCGTGTTGGTGTCTGTTTTTCCCCCTCGTTAAGTCTGTTTCGAATAAATAAGTATATTTTTAAAAGAAAAATAGGAGATAAAAGACAATAATGATTGAGATGCGCTAAAAGAACTTGCCAAATCTCCACTTAGAATTTGACAACCGCTTGAGGAACAACAGCGTCTCTCACCTCATTCTGCACTTCACCGACCAGTCGGTTTTCTGTCCACTTCAGAGTGTCATCCAAAAGAGGCTAAAGGGAGAAAAAAGGCTGAAATTTCACATTTTAAAACGTCGAGCTGTAACTTCAGCTTACCTTTTGTTATAATTAAATCCGCTCACGTCCCTTTTGATTGCGTATCAGCCCAGACTGCAAGCAGTTACCAGAGTCCGGTTTGTGCCAGTGCCGTCATGTAGCTCTCTCGGGTCGGGTGTCGGTCTCAATCGCCACACCCAGCTCCCGTCCCCTCCACCCCACACCCAGAGCAAATTACCGCGAAACGAATTTGGGACGCCTCCAATACCGGAATATTTGACGTCTTATGGCAGCAGCAAGAGCTAATAATTACCATGTTTTTCCCTCACTCTCTTACTTTAATAAAAGTTCACATTTTCGTTTGCTTCCCATCCATTTGTGTCGCGGCTGCTCTCTTGAGCCGAGCAGGGGTGTATCGGTCGAGCTACACGTGGCCGGCGCTGCTGTCTCTGCGGAGGCGCGAGGATGCCGCTCCCGCCGACACAACGTTCCACACCGAGCGGCGGCATCACCATTCATCTTGCTGCCAGCTCCGGGGACAGGGGGAAAACACACTCGCTGCCTATTGAAGGCGGGTTTCCAAATATATGTTAAAAGAAAATAAAGTAGACTCGCTCGTATCCGTGCGAGTTTTCAGGGGCAAATAACTCGGCTTCGTGTCTTTTTTTTGGTTTGGTGCGGTCCCGCCCCGTGTGTAGGTGGGTGGTGAGTGGGAGCTGGGGAATGTGAAAGTGAACCTGATCCAACATTGATCATTCAGCCAGCAAAAGCTTCATTGTCCTTCGGATACCAAACATAACTTCTGTACTGCCCCAGCTAACCGCTGCCAGTCTACACAATAACAGAACACTTCTATTCAGCGCTGCCAACATGGCAAGTTAATACAAATACATTAAATACTTTTGCGATTTTGCATTCAAGCGACACAGTTTAATCTTCAGTAAGCCTTCCAAACGTACGTCTGTGTCCACTGAAACGCTAAAAAGACATCCTACTTATATTAACATTTATTTTTTTATTCCGATTATGTGTATACATTTCGCCCAGATTACACGCTTCGCTGTGAAATTACAGTTAGTTTGCAGTCAAACTCACACTATACAGTATATCCCCAGTGGTAATCTTTTTAATATGTTTATACCTGCTCCGTGAAAGTTAAACCAATAGAAACACGTTTTCTTAATAATATAAGCTGCATTCAATTTAACGCGTCAAAAATGCACACAATGCAGTTCTATGGTTATTGTACCATCAGTTTTTACAACAACAATTTGTATTTATATAGCGCCTTTAAAGTAGCAAAACGTCACAGGAGCATTAGCAAACAAAATTTGACAGGGAGCCACATAACAACATAAGAAATAGCCATTCGGCCCTTTGAGCCTGCTCCACCATTCAATAAGATCATGGCTGATCTACCTCGACTCCACCTTCCTGCACTATCCCCATATCCCCTGATTCCCTTATTATCCAAAAATCTATCGATCTCTGTCTTGAATATACTCAACGACTCATCATCCACAGCCCTTTGGGTAGAGAATTCCAAAGATTCACAACCCTTTGAGTGAAGAAATTTCACCTCATCTCAGTCCTAAATGGCCTACCCCTTATTTTGAGACTGTGACCCCTGGTTCTGGACTCCCCAGCCAGCGGAAACATCCTCCCAGCATCTACCCTGTCAAGCCCCTTAAGAATTTCATACGTTTTAATGAGATAACCTCTCATTCTTCTAAACTCTAGGGAATATAGGCCTAGTCTACTCAATCTCTCCTCATAGGATAATCCCCCCATCCCAGGAATCAGTCTAGTGAACCTTCGTTGCACTCCCTTCTAAGGCAAGTATATCCTTCCTTAAGTAAGGAGATCAAAACTGTACACAGTACTCCAGGTGTGGTCTCACCAAGGCCCTATATAATTACAGTAAGACTTCTTTACTCTTGTACTCCAATCCTTTTGTAATAAAGGCTAACATACCAGTTCCTTTCTTAATTGCTTGCTGTACCTGCACATTAACTTTGTGATTTGTGTACAAGGATACCCAGGTCCCTCTGAATGCCAACATTTCCCAGTCTCTCACCATTTAAAAAAATATTCTGCTTTTCTATTTTTCCTACCAAAGTGGATAATTTCACATTTCTCCACATTATATTCCATCTGCCATGTTCTTTCCCCACTCACTTAACATGTCTATACCCCTTTGCAGCCTCTTTCCATCCTCCTCACAACTTACTTTCCCACCTAGATTTTTATTGTCAGCAAACTTGGAAACATTGGATACACTTGGTCCCCTTCATCTAAGTCATTATAAGTCATAGACTGTAAGCAAAGCAATGCAGGTGCAGCAAGCAGTTAGGAACTGAAAGCAAACATGCAGGTGCAGCAAGCAGTTAGGATGGCAAATGGTATGTTGGCCTTCATTGCAAGAGGATTTGAGTACAGGAGCAAGGATGTCTTACTACAGTTATACAGGGCCTTGGTGAGACCACACCTGGAGTACTGTGTGCAGTTTTGGTCTCCTTACCTAAGAAAGGATATACTTGCCATAGAGGGAGTGCAGCAAAGGTTAACCAGACTGATTCCTGGGATGGCAGGACTATCGTATGAGGAGAGATTGGGTCGACTAGGCCTGTATTCGCTAGAGTTTAGAAGAATGAGAGGGGATCTCATTGAAACGTATAAAATTCTGACAGGGCTAGACAGACTGGATGCAGGGAGGATGTTTCCTCTGGCTGGGGTGTCGAGAACAAGGGGTCGCAGGATACAGGGTAGGACATTTAGGACTGAGAAGAGGAGAAATTTCTTCACTCAGAGGGTGGTGAACCTATGGAATTCTCTACCACAGAAGGCTGTGGAGGCCAAGTCACTGAATTTATTTAAGAATGAGATAGATAGATTTCTAGACACAAAAGGCATCAAGGGGTATGGGGAGAGAGTGGGAATATGGTATTGGGATAGAGGATCAGCCATGATCATATTGAATGGCGGAGCAGGCTTGAAGGGACAAATGGCCTACTCCTGCTCCTATTTTTCTATGTTCTATGTAAAAAGCTGAGGCTCAGCATTGATCCTTGTAGTACCCTACTAGTTAATGCCTGCCAACCCAAAAACAACCCGTTTATTCCTACTTTGTTTTCTGTCCGTTAACCAATCCTCAATCCATGCTAATATATTATCCCCAAACCCATGAGCCCTAATTTTGTGTAATAACCTCTTGTGTGGCACCTTATCGAATGCTTTTGAAAATCCAAATATACTACTATACTGTTCACAACCTTGATGTCATATCTGACCCTGAAATAAGCTTCTGACCACATATCCGCAGCATAACTAAGACTGCCTATTTCCACCTCCGTAACATCGCCCGTCTCCGCCCTTGCCTCAGCTCATCCGCTGCTGAAACCCTCATTCATGCCTTTGTTACCTCTAGACTTGACTATTCCAACGCACTCCTGGCTGGCCTCCCACATTCTACCCTATGTAAACTTGAGGTCATCCAAAACTCAGCTGCCCGTGTCCTAACTTGCACCAAGTCCCGTTCACCCATCACCCCTGTGCTCGCTGAGCTACACTGGCTCCCGGTTAAGGAACGCCTCGATTTCAAAATTCTCATCCTTGTTTTCAAATCCCTCCATGGCCTCACCCCTCCCCGTCTCTGTAATCTCCTTCAGCCCCCGCCCCCCCGAGATATCTGCGCTCCTCTAATTCTGGCCTCTTGTGCAGCCCCAATTTCTTTGCTCAACCTTTGGTGGCCGTGCCTTCTGA
This sequence comes from Squalus acanthias, assembly GCA_030390025.1. Lineage (NCBI taxonomy): Eukaryota > Metazoa > Chordata > Chondrichthyes > Squaliformes > Squalidae > Squalus > Squalus acanthias. The sequence continues at coordinate 202,198,256 of CM059425.1, read as the reverse complement.
TGCCCAGGCGCTAAGCTCTGGAATTCCCTGCCTAAACCTCTCCGCCTCGCTATCTCTCTTTCCGCCTTTAAGACGCTCCTTAAAACCTACCTCTTTGACCAAGCTTTTGGTCACCTGCCCTAATTTCTCATGTGGCTCAGTGTCAAATTCTTTGGGCCGAAAATTGATCCCGGGACGCGAGAGTACGCACTGCGTACTCTCGCGTATTCCCACTCCAATTGCCGGTTTTCTGCATGCCCTGCGCATGCGCTGAAAACCGGCAATTGCTCTTCTGAAAAGGGGGCGGGGCCTGGGTGCATCGCGTGCGCGCTACAGGCTGCGCGCACGCTGTGCACTTCATGCTTTGGACGCGCAGGTAAGTAGGGAAGATTTTGGAAATGTAAAAAGGAGGAGTAAGACCCGCTTTTAAGAAGGTAAGTAGTGAATTAAGTATTTTTTTGAATTTTTTTTTACAGGTATATCTTTTTTATAGACTTTAAAGACAGGTAAGTTTATTTTTATAACTTTTTAAAAGATTTTAAATTTTTTCAAAAATTTAATTTTTTATTTAAAATGGTTAATTTAATTAACTATACTTATTTTATTAATGTGATGGTTTTTTTTTTTTATTTAATTGAGGTTTAGCTGTTATTTTGGGGGGGTGTAAGATTCATAGATTTCACAGCTATGCTGTGAGACTTATGAATGGAAGATGGTGTGCTGCCATTGGCTCTAACTGAGTCACGTGATCCCACAGCTCGCACGAATTCACTACGCCGCTGGGATACGCAAGCCCAGCACAGCTGATGTCTGGAACATCAAGTTCGTGCGAGCTGGATCAGAAAAAGCATAAGCGAGGTGAGACATCGCGGGGAAGGCTTACCCCCGCGGGAACAGAGCGAGATCAATTTCTGGGCCTTTGTCTTTTAATACTCCTGTGAAGCGCAGTGGGACATTTTACTACATTAAAGGCGCTATATAAATACAAGTTGTTGTTGTTGTACATCCATTGGTTCCCCCTTATCTATCCTGCTAGTTACAACCTCAAAAAACACTAACAGCTTTGTCAAACACGATTTCCCTTTCATAAATCCATGTTGACTCTGCTTAATCATATTATGCTTTTCTAAGTGCCCTGCTACCACGTCCCTAATAATAGATTCTAGCATTTTCCCTACTACTGATGTCAGGCTAACTGGTCTATAGTTCCCTGTTTTCTCTCTCCCTCCTTTCTTAAATAGCAGGGTTACATTTGCTACCTTCCAAACTTTGAGGACCATTCTAGAATCCAGGGAATTCTGGAAGATCAAAGCCAATGCATCCACTTTCTCTGTAGCCATCTCATTTAAAATCCTAGGATGTAGGCCATCAGGTCCAGGGGATTTGTCGGCTTTTAGTCCTATTAATTTCTCCAGTACTTTTTCTTTATTAAAACTAATTTCTTTAAGTTCCTCATTCTCACTAGACCCTTGGTTCCCACTTTTTCCAGAATGTGTTTTCTGTCTTCTTCCGTGAAAACAGATACAAAGTATTTGTTTAATGTCTCTGCCATTTCCTTATTCCCATTATAATTTCTCCGGTCTCTGCCTATAAGGGACCCACGTTTACTTTCGTTAATCTCTTCCTTTTTGCATATTTATAGAAGCTTTTACAATCAGTTTTTATTTCTCTTGCTAGTTTACTCTCATATTCTCTTTTCTTTCTATCAATTTTTTGGTCATCCTTTGCTGAATTCTAAAATCCTCCCAACCCTCAGGCTTACTACTCTTTTTGGCAACATTATAAGCCTCTCCCTTTAATATAATACTATCACAAAAGAAAATATTAGGACAAGTGACCAAAAGCTTGGTCAAAGAGGTAAGTTTTAAGGAGCTTCTTAAAGGAAAGCTAGAGAGATGGAGAGATTTAGGGAGGCAATTCTAGAGCTTAGGGCCTAGGCAGCTGAAGGCACAGCCACTAATGGTGTTTACTTTAAAGTTGGCAGTTATAGAAAACAGCAAAACCATCTCTAATAATCTGCTTTATGATCCCAGTTAATGCACTTTACAACCCAGTTTTGTACTATTTTTTTGCATCACATTGTACTATTCAGATATTTGACACCAAGACGAGCTACCACAACAGCCCTTCCCTACCCCATGTTTCTCTGAGCCACAAGTGGTGCTTTGGCACAGCGTTGGTATCTTGATGGCTGCAGTGTAACATGTCACACTATGTTTTGCTCAAGGGTCACTGTCAGGAATGCTGCATCACAGAGTAATGGGATGTGCAGTTCCACACAATGTGAGCTCCTGATTTCAATTAGGGAGTTGCCAAGTAAACACCAGGTACTTTCCCACAGGAAGAGAAAAATTAATGGTTCTGTTCAATAATTCTATTTTAATAGAGTTCTTTGATTTGCTGGATGGAAGCTGGGATAATCATAGCATTTCCTGGCCTTTTTAAGTGACAGCAAGAAAGGAACAACAGCATCAAATATAACTTGGTCAACTTCCTTTAAACAGTGAAGGCCCAGAGGCACCAAACCTTGGAAAAGGCCACAAGTAAACGAGAGGTTGACCATAACAGACCCCCAGTTGAATTATGAGTACCAATGCACGAACGTATAATCCCATATATCACTGCATGTTAAAAAAAAAAACACTTCACCCATCCTTCTGCTTCATTTCAAGTCTGGCGGAATAAACCAAATTTCAGAACAAATGCTCATCACTCTTCATGTGAAGATTTTTCTCTTATGAAGAAGCACCACTTTGGGGGATACTGACATTGATCTGTCTGTGTAACAGGGCTACTTTTCAACATAACAAACCTCCTTTATCAGGTACTAAGTCATGAATATCCTGGCGTATCTTTCGTCCACAGCCATCTATTTGATCATAATCCTCAATATACTGCTGTGTACATACTGTTATCAGAATAAATAGATTATCTGCAGCCTGCTCAGCATGTTCTGGAGTTCGAAATGCAGGAAATTATTTTGACAAATTCTGTCAGTATAACAGGCCTCACCATTGGTAAAACTGCCTATGGTGTGTTCAATGCAAAATACCAATTTTACAACAGTCCCCTGTAAAAGCAAGTGAAATGCAGGCCTTCCAAATCAACATGTCTGTGCGTACAAGATGCAAAGGTAATTGCATCTGCTACAGCAGTAGCTGTAGAGCTGGCTGTAGGTCTCAGGACAGCAAAGTTCCACTGAATGAATAGGATGCTTTATGCCATTATCTTTTTGCATGTGACTAAGAATTAACAGATGTTCCTGCTATCTTAATAAATGTTGGATGGCCAGCACCCCTCAAGGTTAACATGGTCAAATGAGATAATAGCCCGGATTTTGCAGTCATAGAAACATAAAAGATAGGAGCAGGAGTAGGCCATTCGGCCCCTCGAGCCTGCTCCGCCATTCAATGCGATCATGGCTGATCATCCAAATTCAGTACCCTGTCCCTGCTTTCTCCCCATATCCCTTGGTCCCTTTAGCCTTAAGAAATATATCTAACTCCTTCTTGAATATATTTAATGAATTGGCCTCAACTGCCTTCTGTGGTAGAGAATTCCACAGGTTCCACAGTCAGCAGTGAAGTGACGGCACTCGCCGCTGACCTTGAAGAAAGCTGCCCACAAAGATCTAGCGATCTCTATGGCGTCAATTTCATCTTTCCCGAAGTCAATTTCATTCTGGCGCCAAGTCGAGGGGATCTCCAGCGTCCAGCAACAGTAACGTCATCAAGGAAGGCTAAGCAGCCAATCTTCTTAGGCTGTCCCTCGGAACCAAGGATGACTTGCTTCCACATTAAAAATGAGTTCTCAGGTGACTGATGAGTCCAATGCGGGACCTACAGTCTCTGTCACAGGTGGGGCAGACAGTGGTTGAAGGGGCGGGTGGGTGGGGTGCTTGGGTTGACGTGTGCTCCTTACGCTGCTTGCACTTGGCTCCCGGCGAAGAGACTCGAGGTGTTCGGCGCCTTCCCGGATGCTTCTCCTCCACTTTGTGCGGTCTTGGGCCAGGGAGTCCCAGGTGTCGGTGGGGATGTTGCACTTTTTCAACGAGGCTTTGAGGGTGTCCTTGAAGCATTTCCGCTGCCCACCTGGGACTCTCTTGCTGTGTCGGAGCTCCAAGTAGAGCGCTCGTTTTGGGAGTCTCGTACCGGGCATGCGGACGAGGTGACCCATCCATCGGAGCTGGTCGAGTGTGGTCAAAGCTTCGATGCTGGGGATGTTGGCCTGAGTGAGAACACTGACGTTGGTGCGCCTATCCTGACAATGGATTTGCAGGATCTTGCGGAGGCAGCGTTGGTGGTACCTCTCCGGTGCTTTGAGGAGCCTGCTGTACATGGTCCACATCTCTGAGGCATACAAGGGGGTGGGTATCACTACTGCTCTGTAGACCATGAGCTTGGTGCCGGGTTTGAGGTCTTGGTCTTCAAACACTCTCTTCCTCAGGCGACTGGAGGCTGCACTGGCACACTGAAGGCGGTGTTGGACTTCGTCATCGACGTCTACCCTTGTTGACAGTAGGCTCCCGAGGTATGGAAAGTGGTCCACCTTGTCCAAGGCCTTGTCGTTAATTTTGATAATTGGGGGGCAATACTGTGTGGCGGGGGCAGGTTGGAAGAGGACCTTTGTCTTACGGATGTTTAGTGTAAGGCCCATGCTCTCATATGCTTCGGTGAAGGTGTTGATGATGGTTTGGAGTTCGACCTCCGAGTGTGCGCAGACGCAAGCGTCGTCTGCATACTGTAATTCGACGACAGAGGATGGGACGACCTTGGATCTGGACTGGAGGCGACGGAGGTTGAACAGTTTCCCGTTTGTTCTGTAAATTAGCTCCACTCCAGCAGGGAGCTTACTGAGGGTGAGATGGAGCATTGCAGCAAGGAAGATCAAAAGGAGCGTTGGTGCGCAGCCAATCACATTGAAGAATTCACACAGACAGCAAAACCAGGAAGTAAAATGCACAAAATTTTCTTCACTTTTAATAAATTTTACAGAGAGCGAAATAAAGATTGGGACATAGACATGGCATTAAGGTAGATGCTGAAATATCATAAACAAACTTAAAAAAAATAATTTTTATTATATTAAAAAATATGGAATTATCATAATGGAAAAATTTAACATTCCACAAATATAAAATTAGTCTTTCAGGGCCAGAGAGGCTGTTCAGCAATAATTATGATTTAGTACACTGTTAAAAACCCAGTTACACCTCATTGAACAAGGCTTAACTTTTTCGGGGGGTTTTAGCAGCGATATTAGAGTGTAAAAGCTGAAGTTCTCGTCAGTTCAGTAATTTCAAAAAGATTGTCATCTGCGGGGGCCTTCAACAGCGCATCCTGTGGAGGAGCAGGAAATCACTGACAGCAATTTCTGGATTTCCACGTTTAACTGCACATGTGCGGATGCCAGAAGTTTCACAAGGTAATGACGGCGAACGCTGACAGTTTCGCCATCATTACAACCATAAAATCCAGGCCAATGTCTCAATGCATACCCTAAAACTAACAAAAGTCAGTGTGCACTGTCTTAATGTATACTTTTAAATTGCATATTTCTTGAGCAATGTCTGGTTGTGCAATCTGGCAGCAAGTGTCTTCACACCTCTTGATCCTTATCGTATAGAAAACAAAATGTCTGGTTAATGGAGCCCTGGTAAGCTTGCATTGTTCCATGACCACTATTGTGCGAGGATAGTTGCTAGAGTATTGTAAACAAGTCACCTATATAAGATGCACATCGCCACCAGTTTGTTAGAACAGACTGAGGAACAACCGCACAGTGAAGCCCATATCTCCAATCCTGGAGTGGTAACTATAACCTTTTTGTTTGACACAGAGCCAAAGAAAGAGACATTACAACAGGTGACTAAACGCTTGGTCAAAGAGGTAGGTTTTAAGTAGCGTCTTAAAGGAGGAGAGAGAGGTGGAAAAGTGAAGATGTTTGGGGAGGGAATTCCAGAGCTTAGGGTCTAGATGACTGAAAGCACGGCTACCAATGGTGGGGCGAAGGAAATGGGGATAAACAAGAGGCCAGATTTGGAGGGGCGCAAAGTTCTCGGAGGGCTGTAGGTCTAAAGGAGGTTACAGAATTAGGGAGGGGCAAGACAATGGAGGGATTTGAACACGCAAATAAGAATTTTAAAATTGAAGCATTGGTGGACTGGAATCCAGTCCATATTTCTCCCATGATAGTCAGCAGTGCATGAAAAAGACACAGGCATGAGCATATGTTGTTTCATGCAAGATACATATCTTCAAGAAGTTATTTATAGTCTCAGATAGCATTGCTGAAACTAATTTGGAAAATTAAGTGTCAGCCGTGGCTCAGTTGATAGCACTCTTGCCTCGGAGTCAGAATGTTGTGGGTTCAAGTCCCACTCTAGAGACTTGAGCACATAATCCAGGCTGACACTACAGTGCAGTATTGAGGGAGTGTTGCACTGTCGGAAGTGCCACCTTTCGGATGAGGGGTTAAATTAAGGCCCAGTTTCCCCTCTCAGGCGGATGTAAAAAATCCCATGGCACTATGCAGGGGATTTCTCCCCAGTGTCTTAGCCAATATTTATTCCTCAATCAACACCTAAATACAGATTGTCTGGTCATTATCTGTTTGTGGGAGCTTGCTGTGTGCAAATTGGCTGCCAGCGTTACCTGCATTACAACAGTGACTACACTTAAAAGTACTTCATTGGCTGTAAAGTGCTTTGGAATGTCCTGAGCTCATGAAAGGCACTATATAAATGCAAGACTTTCTTTTCTTTATTTGTGTCATTACTTCTTTCTTTTGGCTTGTTTCTTTTCTCTCTGGGCTCCATTTTTCTCTCTTAGCTTTTTTATTCTCTTGGCACTGTTGGCCTGTCTTCTTTACTGCTCCCAATTTTATGGAGATTCCGAATGTGAACTCATACTCAGACCTCAATGTTCTATTAACCAGTGATAGACTGCATTGTGTCTATTTATGCATGGTTTCAAAACATTGTATAGAATAGAATAACTAAACAAGAGGGAAATGACTGGCATGTTGTCAATTAAAGCATCAGGGTCGACTTTACTTGTCCACCTCTTTTATAACCCGGCCGAAATATCCTTTTTATTGAACATTCTTCATGTGTGAGCCTAAACAGTTACTATTGGTACCCTATTCAACCGTGGATGCTATCACACCCAATCCTGATCCTGTCCTCACCTAGAGTCCACACAGACCTGTGCTTTCCAGCAAGCGACAGTGGATAGCAATCAAAAGCAGGGATCCTGATTAACTTCCTAGTTCAGGGCTGTTGAGGAGATTACAGCACTCCTATTACTGCTCTGGTCAGATCAACTAACTCAGTTTAGACCAGTGATCAACCTGGGACTTTCTTGGTCTGTTTGTCTCATTAACACCACAGGCAGCCCTTTTACTGAGCAAGGCACAGTACCACAGCTTTTCTCCATTAACAAGGCCAATCTATCCAAATGAACAGTGTAAACAGAAATTAGGAGGTGTCAGTGCTTCCTTTCTAAAAAAAAAGCTGAGCAATGAAATAACCAAAACTCGCCAAGTACTAACATAAAGGCATAAATCAACAAATTCAAACGGGAAGTGAGGAGAGCCCATTCATCACGAGCTTAATTATTTTTGTATAATCCATAGCTCCCAAATCAGTAATTTAATGGCCCAGAAATTGCTGGAAAAATAATTCACGGCTCCTTTCATTATTAGTGCATAAAAAACCCCAGCAATTTGTGGTGAAGAAAGATGCGCCAACCAGTTCTGATTTGCCATAAATTGCTGGACAATTTGCGCCACTCCACTGTTAGTCTCGCCAAAAAAATTTTAAATGACCATCTCGTCATAAGCCTCGCCATGTGTAACATGAATTTTCTGGATTTGCGCAGTTAATATGAAATAATCTTGCTGCAACCATTTAGGACTGGTAATTGATGTCATAAGGACCCTGCTAATGACATGATTTATGGTCCTGCAATGCCACTCAACCTTGGAGGCCCTGAAACTGTGAAGTCTCACTCCCGCAGGTAGTAAATTGTTCCTTGGTTTTTAAATTTTCAATTTTAATTTTTTTTCTTACTTTTCTTTCATGTCTCCCTTTTCTCTCTTAACCCACTCTCTCTCTTTCCCTCTCTTTATTTCTCTTTCTGTATCTAATTTGACGCTAATTCACCCTATTTCCTAGCCTAGCCATTCCCTAGCCACTGACTCCATCCCGCTCCCTAACATCTGCCTGAGACTGAACCACACTGTTCGCAATCTTGGTGTCATATTTGACCGTGAAATGAGCTTCCGACCACATATCCACAGCACAACTAAGACCGCCTATTTCCACCTCTGTAATGTCGCCTGTCTCCGCCCTTGCCTCAGCTCATCCGCTGCTAAAGCCCTCATCCATGCCTTTGTTACCTCTAGAATTGACTATTCCAATGCAGTCCTGGCTGGTCTCCCATGTTCTACCCTATGTAACCTCGAGGTCATCCAAAACTCGGCTGCCCGTGTCCTAACTCACACCAAGTCCCGTTCACCCATCACCCCTGTGCTTGCTGACCTACATTGGCTCCTGGTTAAGGAACGCCTCAATTTCAAAATTCTCATCCTTGTTCTCAAATCCCTCCATGGCCTCGTCCCTCCCAATATCTGTAATCTCCTTCAGCCCCACAACCCCCTGAGATATCTGTGCTCTCTAATTCTGCCCTCTTGAGCATCCCTGATTATAATCACTCAACCATTGGTGGCCGTGCCTTCTGTTGCCTAGGCCCTAAGCTCTGGAATTCCCTGCCTAAACCTCTCCACCTCTCTTTCCTCCTTTAAGACACTCCTTAAAACCTACCTCTTTGACCAAGCTTTTGGTCATCTGCCCTAATTTCTCCTTATGTGGCTTGGTGTCAAATTTTTTGTCTTATAATAGTCCTGTGAAGCGCCTTGGGACGTTTTACTACGTTAAAGGCGCTATATAAATACAAGTTGTTGTTGTATTTCCTTCTCTGTCATTCGCTCTGTTTCTTTCTCTATCCTTAAATTGCATTGGTTAAGGAGATAGACCATTGAAACCGACATTCACAAGGTCCCAGATGCTTTTTCACCTCTACCTCTAAAGGGAGTTTAAATCTTTTTTTAAGCAGCCTAGGATGGGTATTCCTCTGGGAATTTAATCTCGGGATGCTAGAGACTTTAACAGCCATTGGTATTGCTGTGCTATCCTGTAGTCTAGCTGCAGGTCAGTGGTGAGCACAACTCTATTGTAATCTCCCTGATGAATCTCAGCCTGTATACGTTGTACCTCAGTTGAGTTCAGCTAAGTCCGCCTTTGTCTATACATATGGTGGGGAGACAATGGTTGGCGGTTGCAATCCTCCTCTGCTGTTCTCAGATGTTGATGGCATCCCTCCATTGCTCCTCCTTCTCTTATTCCTCCAAATAGCATAATTAAAAAGGGACTTCCATAAGAACACTGTCTCAATTAGTAGGTCAACTCTGTAGCTGAATAGCTAAAGATGAATTTGAAAAAGAATTAGGGATCTTTAATACAGTGCTTTAGTCAGATCTTGAGTACTGCATCCAGTTCTGGTGACCAAGACACAAGGGAGACATTCAAGTGCTGGAGAGCATTTAAGTGCAGAAGAGCCACAAGGCTGATCCCTAATAGCAAAGGTCTGAGTTATGAGAAAAGGCTGGAGAAACTAGCCTTGAAAGGAGGCATCTGGGTTGTGATCTTATAGAGGTATATCAAACAGTATGAAAAATGTAAATCCAGAAAATTATTTTAAATTAAATTGCTAGCGTAATCCAACAAACCACAGGTCCAAGCTAGTAAAAGGCAAATTTAGGATGGATAATCAGGAAGTTTTACTTCACACCAAGATGGCCAACACATGTAATGGTCTCCTAGATACAGTAGTGGAGCTGAAAACCCTGGGATCATTTAAGAACCAATTGGATGCTGCAATGGGGACTGTAGGATTATTCTGGATGGATGAACTAAGATCAGCCAGAAGGCCTTCCTCACCTGTAATTATCTTGTGATCTCAGCGGGACGGCAGTAGGGATGCTACAGTTGGCCACTGGTTACTGAGGAGAAAATCAACTAGTATTTCCACTTGTGATTATCATCCAAGATTCCTACTATGGATGTGCAAACAGGATGCAAGAACAGGATCTGGCTTAGCTGTGATGCTCCATATGATCCAATAGCTAATTGAGACAGTGACAAACACCCCTGGAAAAATATTCCAGCAGGAGAGGAGAGCAAGGATAAAAAATGCAAAAAAAAACCTTTTCCTCTGCAAGATATCTCCTCACAGCAGAGCAATTCTGATGATGAATTAAGGGGAGCAAGCAATCAAAGTGCATCCCAGCAGCGTATAACACGGCATGATAATACTGCATAGTAAGGGAAGGAAAGTCTAGGGAGCAGTATTTTCCCAATTTTACAGAATATATAGAAGTGACTCCATGATCTGGAGCATCCAGCAGGGACGCATCTCAGGAAATCGGGGGTGCACACCAACTGGCAAGAAAATCGACTCATTTACAATCCAACTGAAGCTGATGTTTACTTTTTTTAAATTGGGGATTATTTTGAGCAAAAAGTACTTCCCCCAGATTTTAATCCCCCTTTAACAAATGTAATATTATTAAAATGATAATAATCTAAGAGCCTATATCAGTTATCAGCTCAGGTTGCTTGAATAGAGCACTTGTGACCGCTTTGATTGATTGCCATGCAAAGGAAAAATAAACACTGCTGAAGTGTTCCATTTTGAATTGTCACAATAATCAATAATCCACTGAAAATTGCAGGAAATGGAATAAATCAACCACGTTATTGAAATGATGTCACTGTTTAACCTCTTTCCAGCATCAAATTTTGCTCAAACTTAATCCTAAAATTGTATTTTAATTTCAGAGCTTTTAAAAAATGTTTAATTTTGCTTAATCTAAAATAACTAAATTAAATAGTGTCCATGAGTAAATGGCCATACTCTAAATTTGTATTTAGTTTTCCCTTTTCTGGTTGTTTTTGACGCTATTATTACTTAACACTATTAAATAGAATTACATAGAATCTACAGCACAGAAACAGGCCATTTGACCAACTGGTCCATGCCGATATATATACTCCACAAGAGCCTCCTCCCACTCTAATTACCTCTTCTTATCCTGCCCCATACCTGTCTATTCCCTTCTTCTTCATGTATGCATCAAGCCTCCCCTCAAATGTGCCAATACTATCTACTTCAACCAGTGGCAGTGAGTTCCACATTCTCACCACTCCCTGTGTAAAGAGATTCCTCCTATGTTCTTTATTTGATCTGTTAGTGGTTATTTTATATTTATGCTCCCCTGTTCTGGACTCACCCACAAGTGAAAACAGTTTCTCCACATCTACCCTATCAAACTCCTTCATTATTTTAAAGATCTCTATCGGGTCTCCTCTAAGTTTTCTCATTCCAGAGAAAAGGGTTCCAGTCTCCTCACTCTTTCCTAATGGTTGCAACCTCACAATTCTGGTAACAGCTTAAAAATCTTCTCTGCACTTTCTCCAGTGCTTCAATATCCTTTTTGAGGTCTAACTAACGAAATAAATTTAACATTACCTCTCTGCTTTTGTATTATTACTTATTCATTTGTCTGATGCATGGATTTATTTTGTAAAGCTGTTATTAAATCCTAAAATAGCTTGCATCCTGCATTTGAATTTGCATTCAATAGATTTTTTTTTTTTACATAAAACCTTTCAAAAATAAGTCTTCAATGAATTGATTTGCACTCAGTCTTTGGTAAACACCCACACATGCAAAATAGAGTAGGTATAAACACAGCATACATGAATCTAAATACAAGCAATTTAGATACTACTGATGTTAGTACGTACAAAAGAGAAATTACCTTTGGTAATCCTGCTACATCCAGCCAGTCTTGATAAATAGCTTCCAAAGACAGTCCCTGACTATGGTGAATAAAGCAAAAGGAGAAATCTTAGTAAAATGTCAAACTTTCTGAATAAAAAAAAGTGAGAGAAATTCCTGAAATGTGTACAAGAGAACTTTCTTAATCAGCGTGTTTCCAGCCCAACGAGGAAGGAAGCAGTGCTGGATCTAGTTCTGGGGAATGAAGTTGGCAAAGTGTAGTATGTTTCAGTGGGAGAGCATTTGGGAAACAATGATCGCAATATCATTAGGTTCAGAATAGTTATGGAAAAGGACAAGAAAAAAATCAAATGTGAAAATACTCAACTGCAGGAGGGCTAGTTTCAGTGAGTTGAAAAGGGATCTGGCCCAGGTGGATTGGAATCAAAGATTGGCGGGTAAAACAGTAAATGAGTAATGGGAGATCTTCAAAGAGGAGATGGTTTAGGTACGGACTAGACACATTCCCACGAGGGGGAAAGGAATGGCATCCAAAGCTAGAGCTCCCTGGATGACCATAGAGATTAAAATGAAACAGAAAAAGGAGGCTTATGATAAATGTCAGGTTCATAATTCAGTAGAGAACTAAGCTGAATACAAAAAGTACAGAGGAGAACGGAAAAAAGAAATAAGAGAGGCAAAGAAAGTGGAAATAAGAGGGGCAAAGAGAGTGTATGAGAATAGTATAATAGGTAACATAAAATGGAACCCAAAAGACTTTTATAAACATAAATAGTAAAAGAGTAGTTAAAGGAAGTAAAGGAAGGGCTGATTAGCGACCATAAAGGAGATCTTCTTGTGGAGGCAGAGGGCATGGTTGAGGTACTAAATTAACACTTTGTATCTATCTTCACCAAAGAAGATGATGCTGCCAATGTCACAGTAATGAAGGAGGTAGTACAGAAATTGGATAGGATAAAAACAGGTAAAGAGGAGGTACTTAAAAGGTTGGCAGCACTCAAAGTAGAAAAGTCACCTGGACCGGATGGGATGCACCCGAGGTTGCTGATAGGAAGCAAGGGTGGAAATTACGGAGGCTTTGGCCATAACCTTCCAATCCTCCTTAGATATGGGAGTGCTGCCAGAGGACTGAAGGATTGCAACTGTTACTGTTCAAAAAAAGGGAGAGGGATAAGCCCGGCCAGTCAGCCTAACATCAGTGGTGGGGACATTTTTAAAGACAATAATCCGGGACAAAATTAATTGGCACTTGGAAAAATATAGGTTAATCAATGAAAGCCAGCTCGGATTTGTTAAAGACAAATCATATTGGACTAAATTGATTGAGTTCTTTGAAGAAGTAATGAAGATGTTTGATGAGGGTAGTGCAGTTGATGTTGTGTATATGGACTTTCAAAAGGCGTTTGATGTGAGTACCACATATTAGGCTTGTTAGCAAAATTGAAGTGGAATTAAAGGGGCAGTGGTTGCGTGGATATGAAATTGGCTAAGGGTCAAAAATCAGAGGGAAACGGTTGTTTTTCAGACTGGAGGGAAATTTGCAGTGGCGTCCCACAGGGGTCGATATTGGTACCACTGCTCTTTTTTAGATATATATTAATGACCTGGACTTGGGTATACAGGGCAAAATTTCAAAGTAGGCAGATAGCACGAAACTCAGAAATGTAGCAAACAGTGAGGAGGATAGTAGCAGACTTCAGGAGGACATAGACAGATTGGTGAAATGGGCAGACACATGCCAGATGAAATTTAATGCAGAGAAGTGTGAAGTGATTCATTTTGGTAGATAGAATGAGGAGAGGCAATATAAATTAAATAGTACAATTTTAAAGGGGGTGCAGGAAGAGAGAGACCTGGAGATGTACGTACACAAGTCTTTGAAGGTGGCAGGACAAATTGAGAAGGCTGTTCAAAAGGCATACGGGGTCCTTGGCTTTATAAATAGAGGCATAGAGTATAAAAAAAGCAAGGAAGTTATGTTAAATCTTTATAAAACAATGGTTAGGCCCCAGCTGAAGTACTGTGGCCAATCCTGAGCACCACACTTTAGGAAGGATGTCACAGGCCTTAGAGAGGGTGCAGAGGAGATTTACTAGAATGGTACCAGGGATGAAAGACTTCAGTTACATGGCGAGACTAGAGAAACTGGGGTTGTTCTCCTTAGAGCAGAGAAGGTTAAGGGGAGATTTGATAGAAGTGTTCAAAATCATGAAGGGTTTTGATAGAGTAAATAAGGAGAAACTGTTTCCAGTGGCAGAAGAGTTGGTAACCAGAGGACACAGATTTAAGGTAATCAGCAAAAGAACCAGAGGTGACATGAGGGGGGAAAAAATTACATGGTGAGTTGTTTTGATCTGGAATACACTACCTGAAAGGGTGATGGAAGCAGATTCAGTAATAACTTTCAAAAGGGAAATGGATAAATATTTTAAGGGGAAAAATTTGCAGATCTATGGGGAAAGAGCCAGGGAGTAGGACTAATTGTATAGCTCTTTCAAAGAGCTGGCACAGGCACGATGGGCCAAATGGTGTCCTTCTGTGTGAATCATTCTATGATTTTATGAAAAAACAAGTTTTAATGCACTGAATTCAATGCAGATAATTCAAAACAAGGTGTACCAAAATTATTTAATTGTGGAGATGGTTAATATGTTGCTTGCTAAACAATAAATGGATATTAACAAAAGTGCATTACAATGATTTGTGCAGATTTCTTTCTCAATTTCTGTCATTCTTCAAATATAATTTGCTCCCTTCCCAATGCCTTGCCCTGAACATCATATTGTGAAACAAAATGTCTTTTCTACATACCTTCTTAGTTGTGAAAAATTCTCCATAAACATGTGCAGAAAATCCTAATTTTGAAATAATAACAACTGTGACAAACAGGAATTACAATCCAACAACTCATACAAGGAAGAAACAGTATTTTTTTTTACAATTGCCAATACAGTTTATTTTAGCATGCTTAGATCTGTGCTCACTTGCCCTTTACACTTAACGTAAGCAGTGAAACATGTATGTACAAATAAAATACTGTTTGTCTGTGAAAGAAACACAAGATAAGGTGCCCCATCCGTAGTCTTTCCTCCAGCACCACGGTGTTCTCAATTTTGGTCATAGCATCATGAGAAATGGACTAAATGAAGGTCAGGCACTTTTCCATGGGTAAAACATGAACGCTATTTTTGTTAATTTCTCTAATAGTTATTTACTAATATGTTGTGTGTTTTGATGGTTAGTCATTGCACGTTCACAGAATTGGACTGCTGCAAAAAAACATTTATAAGCAAACAATTCTCACAAAATAACTCACCTGAGAAAGAATCAGTTGTCCATGAAATCTGTCCACAAATAGCCTGAAAAACTTCAGAAATGCTTTTTGTCCAACTCTGTTCTCAAGGTAATGAAGAACAAAATAACCCTACCAACAAAAAAAAGGTCATACCATGAAAAAAAAAATCTTAATTTTGACAGATGAATAACAGGGATGTAACTTCGACACATGCAGTATATAATAGCACACTAAAAGCTGGTCATTTAAGTTTCCTGGAGTGGAAGATGGCAGCCTTCACGCAGCCCACTCTGTTAAGTGAGAAATCACGACTAATGCCACCAACCCGGCGACCAAACATCGATCGATGATCTCCCGGTCTTCAGAGCAACAACTCAGGCCACCATAACGCCCTCTTCAGGGCCAAGCAACACGTCAGATATGTCCTGGAACAAGGATCCTCCAACTCAACACTGAGGGACTTTCCCGGGTGAAGTGCGAGTATCTTGTGTACATGTTGAAGACACATAATATCAACGCCCTCATGCTCCAGGAAACCCACGTCTCCAATGACCAACTGGCCAGCTGCTACTGTATCCATGGGTACAACCTCACAACCAGCCACTACCACCCGAAATATGGCTTGGCCATATACGTGAAGAACACCATCACGGATCTCGACACCTTCCCCCCAACTGAAGAAGAAGCCAGCTACACTACCACCATCATGATAGGGGACCTGCACATTACCAACGTTGTACAAAGTCCCTAATTCAAAATGACCGAAGCCAACGCTCCCAATTGCACCAATCCCAGCCCTATACGTTGGTGACTAACAGCCACCACACTATGTGGGGCTACGAAGCCGACGCCGAAGACCTCACGGACTGGATGTCTGCTGAAGATCTGCAACTCATCTTCGATCCCAAACAGTGGGCAACTTTCCACTCCGCTCACTGGCAATGCAACTACAACCTGGATCTTACCATTGTTTCCAAAGATCAAAGCAGAAGCACACTCCACGCATCCCGCAAAATACTCCCCGACTTCCCTAATAGCCAACATAGGCCCATCATCACCCACGTCGGCATCAAAACCCCGTGATTCAGTTGATACGAATCACATGGTGGAACCTGGCCAAAGCCGACTGGGACTGCTATAGGGAAGCCGTCGAAAAAGTGGTGATCCGAATACCTGCGACACTGGAATGTCATCACCGGTTCGTTGGCTTCCTTACCACCGCCACAAGAAGAGTATCCCCTGGGGCTTCCGAAAAGAATACACTCCCTAATGGACAAAAGAGACCCAGGACCTGCTCCGATGGCACCAGTCGGGCAGCCCACAGACTGCGAAGGCCCTGCTCGAGTCTCTAGACGAAGCCAGACGCCAGCGGTGGAAGGTCTGGATTTCATACACTCTAATCTCCATGCCTGGGCCCTACTACGACATCTTGGAGCCACTAATCTGATGGAATATCGGACCCCAAAAGTCCAGCCCAACTCCATAGCCTCCAAACTTGTGGAGAGCACAAAAGGACCGCTTGACAAAAACACCAAGTAAGATATCCATTGTCAACTACACCAGACAATGACCTCAATCCCTCCACAAGATCCTAACGCTATCAGCATAGATGAAGTGAAGGAAGGTTTAGCCACAATGAAGAAAAGGAAGGCGGCCGGCGGAGATAGTTTCCACCCAGAATTTCTTCATCAATTAGGCTCCAGGGGACTTCAATGGCTGGTGAAACTGTACACCAAACCATGGAATCCGGACGCATCCCAAAAGCATGGCGGGAGGCGATGGTCATTGCTATACTCAAACCGGGCAGACCGACCGACGACGGGAAGCTATAGGCCAATATCACTCCTGTGCACGACCTCCCAACTCCTGGAACGTATCTTCCTCCAGAGCATCAGCCTTCTTGCCAAGTCAGTGAGCCCGAAGAATAAGCGGGATTGTGGCCTAAACGCAGTTGCTGCGACCAAGTTTTGGCCCTTGCAACGCACATTGAGGCCGGATTCCAGAAGCCTTCATAGACCTGTCATAGGCCTACAAAATGGTCTGGATTAAAGGCCTGATCCTGAAGATCGCAAGGATCATCCCCTGCTTCAAAGCATTACACCTTCTGTGGATGATGCTGAGCAATAGGCGACTACGTGTCCATTTGGGTGACAAAGTCAACTCGCCCCAGTGTTCCTCAACAACAGACTGCCACAAGGCTCAATACTCGCGCCGATGCTCTTCAATGCCTCTCCGAGCGACATGCCGCCAACAAAGTTGCACAAATTTGCATATGTGGATGACCTTGGCCTGACAACGCAAGCAGCCATCTTCAACGACATCGAGTCCATCTTGAACGGGAACCTAAACACCATGAAGGAATATTTCCGGAAATGGAGGCTCAAGCCAAACCCCTACGAAACAACAGTCACTGTATTCCATCTTGATAACAGCAAAGCTAAGCGTACCTGCAAAGTGACCTTCTGTGTGACATGGCCCCACTCCGACCTATCTCGGGGTGAAGCTGGACCGCAGCTAACCTTCCAGGACCACTTGAAGAAGGTAGCCGCCAAGATGAAGACAAGGGTCAACCTGGTCCAGAAACTGGCAAGCACAAGCTGGGGAGCATCAGCATCGGTACTACGGACATCAGCGATGACATTTGTGTACTCCGTAGCCGAGTACTGTGCACTGGTATGGACCAGAAGTTGCCATACTCGGCTTGTTGATGTCCAACTGAACACTGCAATGCGGTGCATCACTGGAACCCTCAAGTCGACCCCAACAACCTGGCAGCCCGTGCTGTCGCACATCGCTCTCCCATCCATTCGTCGCAATGCCGCAACCCTCCCAGAAGTCCAGTGAATTGTGGAAAACGAACATCTCCTCATCCACCAGGATCTCAACAACGTCCCTCACCACCACTTGAAGTCGCCAAGCCCTTTTGGACTCACCGCTTAACCTTCAACAATGCAACTTCAACCCTGATGATGCTTGGAAAGCCGAATGGAGTTCACAAGAAGTCACAAACAAATATCTTGTGAAAAACCCGATGTGGAAGATCCCAGGCTTCGATCTTCTGCGAAGCTTATGGGCAACCCTAAACCGCATCCGCACAAACCATGGCAGATGCGGATACTTGACGCACAAATGGAAAATTAAAAACTCTCCAATGTGCAACTGTGGTCACCCACAACAAACCATGGAACATATAACAACTCAATGCCCGATTCACAAATAAGAAGGAGGCCTCACAGCAATACACTCCGCTACTTCTGACGCAATTATCTGGTTTAACCACCTAAATGTAAAATTATAGTTGTTGCTCTACATCTACATCAGCCATACGAAGTAGTAATTTAAGTTTCAGATAAAATTTCAACACAAACAGAATCCCACCACCTTTTTGATTCTTGTTATTTTCCCTTATATAGTTCCACACAAAGGACTGAACAATTACATTATTCTTTTGGCAACTGTTTTAAAAAAATCACTAACACCTACTTAGCACTGTGCCTTGGATGCCACAAGCAAATCTGGCATCTGCTCAAATCCAGCTCACTTCCCCTCATAGTATAAAATGTCTAAATTCTATGTTTCACTCAATCCAGCATGAAGAGGCTGCAACTTGTGAGAAGATTATCTAATGGAGGAGCATTTAAGGATTTACCTTCAAAATCTGTGGCCCAGGAGCCTCTTTATTGCCACATGGACACTATCAAATAACGCTGTGATACATACTGCTAAAATAATGTAATTAGCTCAATGGGTGTGCTGATGTAAATACATGCCTTGGAGGCGGTGCAACGAAGGTTCACTAGATTGATTCCTGGGATGAGAGGGCTGTCCTATGATGAGAGATTGTGTAGAATGGGCCTATACTCTCTGGAGTTTAGAAGAATGAGAGGTGTTCTCATTGAAACATGCAAGATTCTGAAGGGGATTGACAGGGTAGATGCGGAGAGGTTGTTTCCCCTGGCTGGAGTGTCTAGAACTAGGGGGCATAGTCTCAGGATAAGGGGTAGGCCACTTAAGACCAAGATGAGGAGGAATTTCTTCACTCAGAGGGTTGTGAATCTTTGGAATTCTCTGCCCCAGAGGGCTGTGAATGCTGAGTCTTTGAGTATATTCAAGGCTGAGATAGATAGATTTTTGGACTCATGGGGAATCAAGGGATATGGAGATCGGGCGAAAAAGTGGAGTTGAGGTTGATGATCAGCCATGATCTTATTGAATGGCGGAGCAGGCTCGAGGGGCCATAAGGCCTACTCCTGCTCTTATGTTCTTATGTGTTTTAATAAAACTGAGTTATTCCAATACTGCGAAAATAATAAACTCAATTCCTAATGCCAGATTCACGCATGAGGACCAATTAGACTGAAATATTTCAGTTTGACATAAACCCATAATGGCAGCCCCTCCTTATGGCAAACAGTACAGGATGCAACAAATACACAAGACAGAATGCTAAGCAAATGCAACAAAATATTGATCAAAGCTAACAGAATTGTGCCAAACTCTTCACTGATATGTGAACTGACATAAATTTCTCTTAAAAGCTGAAATATAACAGAACACTCCCCCCATATAGAAGACAATACTGCAGTAGGTTCTTCCAAAATATCCCAAACGTGAAGTATGAGCAACATAAACACTTCTGTGCTGTAAGCAGACTGGTGGTAGGAGCATTGCAATTGACCATAGGGCCCCTTGGCTATAAAGGAGGAGGCTAAAATGGTCAAGATTTCCACTTCTGATCACAGGAGTCGGCCATTCAGCCCCTCAAGCTTGTTCCGCCATTCAGTAAGATAATGGCTGATCTGCACCTCAATTCCATTTAACCACCTTTGTTCCATATCCCTTCATACCCTTACCTAACAAAAATCTATCGATATCAGTCTTGAAAATTTCAATTGATCCAGCATCCAGAACCTTTTTGGGGGACTAAGGGGGCGATTTTCCCAGCCCCGAGGAGGCGGGTTTGGAGGCGGGACAGTTGGCAAAATCGCAAAAAGTGAGGGCGGGTTCGGAACCCGCCTCCAACCCGCCTCCGCGCAATTTTGCCGAGGTGGGTTTGATGGGTGCGATTCGGTTCCGCCCCCATCAGTCGGGAGAGGTAGTCAAGACCCTTAGTTGTTAAGGGCCTCTATAATCCTATTTTGACAGGCCTTTGTTATTTTGCCACACTTTGTGCATGTTGCACGACCCTCCTAAACCACGCCAGCTAATCCTGGTGGGTTGACAAGTGGGTGGCCTCCTCACAGCTGCAGCTCCACCATTTAAACGGAGCTTTCATCAGGGATCAGTTGCAGGTGGAAGAACTTTTGTTCCACAGGTCTTTCAGCACTTTTAGCAGGCCTACCGAAGTCAGAGGTGCTGCAGCTCCCATCTCTCAACTGTGGGACCTCCTTGGAAGACCCTCTCCCCGCTTGGACTGAGCGCTTCCCCAACGGAGGTATCTGCCAGCAGCATGGGAACCATTTATTTCCTTTCACCATGGACCTCAGATTCGGATGAGGAGCAGCCATGGCAGCAGCAGAACCAGGCAGCTCAGCAGCAACAGCAGCAGGAGCGCCAACCTTCTGCTCACCCACCTGATGCTGCACAGGGCAATGGAAGCACGTCGCCACAGGAGATACCCCCCCCCCTCTCAGGGTTTACAGACAGAGGATGAGCTACCTCAACATGACTGAGCAGCAGTGCCAAAGGAGGCTGAGACTTTCGCGACAGGTTGTCGGAGACATCTGCGCACTGCTGCACCAACACCTGGAGCCCAGAGGAGCGGGTGGACACCCCTTACCAGTGGCTGTCAAAGTCACCACCGCACTCAACTTTTTTGCCTCAGGCTCCTTCCAGGGATCATCAGCAGACATCAGCGGCATCTCCCAGTCGGCCGCCCACAGTTGCATCACGCAGGTTACCGATGCCCTTTCGCAAAGGTGCACAATTACATCCACTTCTCAAGGGATCAAGCAAGTGTAACCGCGTGTTCAGTTGGCTTTGCAAATATGGCAGGCTTGCCAATGGTGTAGGGCGTCATAGACTGCACACATGTGGCCCTTAGGGCACCCCATCAATACCCAGCTATCTTTGGCAACCGCAAGGACTTCCACTCCCTCAACGTGCAGCTGGTGTGTAACCACAAGAAGGAGATTTTGCATGTTTGCGACAAATTCTGTGGTAGTTGCCAGGATTCTTTCATCCGGCGGAACTCTAGTGTTCCTCCGCTCTTCAATCCGCCAAACCAACTTAATGGATGGCTCCTTGGTGACAAGGGCTACCCCCTGAAGAAGTGGTTAATGACGCCGATCAGGAGGCCAGCTAACGAGGCTGAGGAGCGCTACAACACCAGCCACTTTTCGACAAGGTGCATCATCGAACAAACCACTGGCTTGCTGAAGATGCGATTCCGATGCCTTGACAGATCAGGTGGAGCCCTGCAGTATTCAGCAGCCAGGGTCTCCAGAATGGTCATGGGTCTGCTGTGCACTACACAACATGGCACAGCGTCGTGGCTTGCAGCTTACTGATGAGCAAGTGACTCAGTTCATAGCCTCCTCAGATGAGGAGGAGGAGGAGGAGGAGGAGGAGGACCGAGCGGCAGCGTATCTACTAGCAGCCGCGGCAGCACGCGAGCACATGGCTGCCCGTGATGCAAGGGATGCACTCATCCTGGCCAGATTTGCATAGGTTGCCCATTGTGGCACATGTGCTTGGCTCCTTCTTAACACATGATAGACAATGGGCATGACTCTCTAGCCTCCTTTCACTCTGACCACCAACCTGACCACGCAAGTGTCGCGGAGCCTGCAATGTGGAGCTGCCTAAGCCGAAATAACAGATGCCATCACCTAATTTTAATACATTCACACAGGGATGGCATTTCATCAATAAACAGAAACAATCACCTAATCTGCACACAGATCTGGAGGTTATATCCCTTGCCAGCTGGACCCACACAGCCTTGGTTTCTTTGGGAGGCCTCTTCCTCCCAGATGAGGGGAAGAGCACCTCCCTGCTAGCTCTCGCCCCCTCAACCAGCATACCCAGCGCCTCATCCGAGGACCTCAGGGAGGCCCTTGCCTTGGAGCTGGCCATTCTTCAAGGAGATAAAAGTTTGGAGGTGGTGCACCATCGACCAAAAACCAGTGGAATGAGCCAAGGCAGCAAGCAGCCCTTAAATGAAGCTGGATAAGTGAAGTCAGCAGAGGCGAGTTTCAGTCCCAAAAGACTAATTGGCCCAGGGGAACCCACACCTCTGAAATTAACTGGCCAATTAGGGGAAAATCGCAAATTTTTCCCAGTTGACAGTGGAGGCGGGTTTGGAACCCGCTCAAACCGAAACCGCGCCCTAAGTTCCACAATCCAATAAGCCCTGTTGGAAAGTTGTGAAGGAATAAGCCATATAACCTAGTCAGAAAAAAACACTCTCTCATAAAAGAATTCTGGCCTTATTAAAACATGACAAGCTGGGTTTGGAAATTTTGAAACCTAACTATGAAATAGCTATGAAAGCATTCTGGCTATTGAGATAAGATAGTTGTTGACACTGAATCAATAACCTTATTGAAACAGAAGGTTAAAGGCTCCCGACAGGCTGACCTTTGGGAACGAAACAATGGTTCACCCTGGATAAGGTGTTCTAATTTACACCTCATAAAGAAGCACAAGCATCTGCCTTCGTAAAAATGACATCAAGTAATAAACACACCTGCCGTCACACCGTTTTTTATGGTAAACTTAGAACACCTAGAGAGGAGACATAATTCTGTAATGCTACCAGCTGAGGTGACTGTAAGAATTGCAGGGGTCAGCAGAAAAATGACTAGAGATAATTAGCTTACATCAGCAGAAAACCTTAAAGGAAATACCACTGGAAAAGGGTATAAATATTGAACTCTCAAATGGGATAGTAGACTCGCTTTAATCGGGCAAAGCGATTCTCGGCTTCAGAGGCGGCTCTGTAAGTCTCCAACTCTTTGTACCTCGGGGATCAAAGGTATTTGATTTTGGTGGATATCCTGTAGAACACTAAGAAGTGTAAAACTGTAGCGAAGTTAAGATTTGAGAGTAAGGTTCTCTGATAATAAGATTGTAAGCTTTCGATTTTTGGAATTGTTAATGTTGCGATTGACTCACCAACTGTAAATTACATGTCAGTTCTTTAATAAATCTATATATTTTTAGAATTGTCTCACATAAGAATTCTGTATCAAAAACTCGCGAACTCAATCTCTGTACACTCTTTGGTGAGGAGTTGCAGAATTCTGGGGGAGTTTCCCGGACCCTCATAATATCCGGAACGTTACAGTCTAGCTAAACTTATTAAAAGTGCTATCTAGAGGACGGTAACATTTTCAGGTTGTTCTTTTCCTTTAGGGAGAGATAGTCCAGACCTTTAGACCCAATTAAGCGTCTTTAGGATTTGGCTACCTCAAACTTTAGTTGAAAGTGAACGTCTGAGAAATACACCTGATCCGGGGTAGCCCTAAAGGGGCTAGGACTAGTAATTATCCCTTCAAAGTGAATTTACATGGCTGTCAGATGAAGACAGAACAGGACTTAGATGTGATGTTCTCCGTGGTCTGCTAACCCTCACCATTTTGGTCCCTACCTAAAGGATGGCCGCTTGAGTGAGTTACGAGTGCAGTCAGTACCCATGGAATATATCCAAGTCAGCACTTTTAGGATCGCAGGGCAGAATCATTTTTTTTATGTAAAAGAAAGCTCTTACCTTCAGATAATGGACTTGCATAAAGATTTTTCCTGGATTTAGACCGTGTTTGACAATTGTTGCACCAGAGTCACTCACTTCACCTGTATTCTCTTTGTTAGGCCTAAAACAGTCCCACAAAAAAAAATCACATAAAATATAGTAAGCTATCAATGTTCTATCAGAAATCTGCAAGCCGGCAGAAAGGTTAGAATAAGTATCACATGTATTTGCAGTGATTCTGGGAGACTCATTCTGAAACCTGTAGCATCATGGGGTAGGTTCTCCAGTCCTGCCGAAGTCCAGTTGGAAATCACGAGGTCCTAGTGCAAAGCTACCCGGAAGTACAGTCAGCTGACTACATGCAGTTTTCTAGGATGAGTTCATTAGAATCATAGAAGAGTACAGCACAGAAGGAGGCCATTTGGCCCATCGAGTCTGCAACAGCTCTTTCGAAGTGCAATCCAGTTAGTCCCACTCCCCGCTCTCTCATATCCCTGCAATTTCTTTTTATTCATTCACAGGATGTGGCGTCGCTGGCAATTCCTAGTTGCCCTCAAGAAGGTGGTGGTGAGCCGCCTTCTTGAACCGTTGCAGTCTGCATGGTGAAGGTACTCCCAGTGTTATTAGGTAGGGAGTTCCAGAATTTTGACCCAGCGACGATGAAGGATCATCGATAAATATCCAAATCAGGATGGTGTGTGACTTGGAGGGGAACTTGGAGGTGGTGGTGTTCCCATGCACCTGCTGCCCTTGTCCTTCTAGGTGGTAGACATTGCGGGTTTCTACCCTTATTTCCCTCAGCAACCTAGGATGCATCCCATCCAAAACGAGTGACTTATCTACTTTAAGTACTGCCAGCCTTTCTAGTACCTCCTTTTTATCTATTTTTATTTCATCCAGTATCCCAGCAACCTCCTCATTTACCATAGCTTTGGCAAAGTCCTCTTCCTTGGTAAACACCGATGCAAAGTACTCATTTTGTACCTCAGCCATGCCTTCTGCCTCCACGAATAGATCTCTATTTTGGCCCCTAATCGGCCCCACTGCTCCTCTGACAACCCTTTTATTGTTAATATGCCTATAGAAGACCTTTGGATTCCCTTTTATGTTAACCACCAATCTATTCTTTGCCCCTCTTATTTCCTTTTCCACTTCTCCTCTGTACTTTTATATTCAGCCTGATTCTCCTTTGTATTATCAAGATGACATCTGTCATACTCCCTCTTTTTCTGCTTCAGCCTAGTCTTTAAATCTGTCGACATCCAGGGAGCTTTGGCTTTGGTTGCCCTCCCTTTCCCCTTGTGGAAATGTGCATAGACTCTACCCGAACCATTTCCTCTTTAAAGGCCGCCCATTGCTCCATTATATTTCTGCCTGACTGTCTTTGACTCCAATTTACCCGGGCCAGATCCCTCTTCAATTCGCTGAAATTAGCCCTCCTCCAGTTAAGTATTTTAATTCTAGATTGCTCCTTGTCCTTTTCCATAAGAAATCTAAACCTGACCACTATTCCCAAGGTGCTTCCCACCTGTGACATTCTCCACTTGACCCATTTCATTCCCCAGGACTAGATCCAACAATATCGCCTTCCTCGTTGGGCAGGAAACATACTGATTAAGAAAATTCTCCTGAACACACTTCATAAATTCCTTCCCTTCTCTGCCCTTAACACAATCACTGCTCCATCCAATAGTGGGGTAGTTAGTTTCCCATTATCACTACTCTATAGTTATTGCACCTCAAGGTAATTTCTTTTCAAATCTGCTCCTATATCTCCTTCCCACTTTTTGGTGGCCTATAAAATACACCAAGTAGTGTGATAGCTACTTTATTGTTTCTCAACTCCAACCAAATAGATTCTGTCTTTGATCCCTCAAGGACATTTTCTCTTTCTAGCACTGTAATATTTTCCTTAATCAAAACTGCTACACATCCTCTTTTTTCCTTTCCTATCTTTCCTGAATACCTTGCACCCAGGAATATTAAGCATCCTTTTTTTTGCTAGGTCTCAGTTATCGCCACTACCTCATATTCCCACGTGGCTATTTGCGCCTGCAGCTCACCAACTTTATTAACCACACTTCGTGCATTTACACACATGCACTCCAAAACTAACTTAGACCTCTTTGTATTTTCTATGATCCCACCTAGAATAATTATTTGTAGCTATGATGTGATCTTCATAGTCACTGGCAGAGCTGTGCCTGTGGTGTAGTTTGGCTGCAGGACACATTACAGCATGCAGCACAACATAGAGCCAATGCAGACAGATTTCCTTGGACAAATCCAGGTAAGTGTGCCTCTGCCCGTATTTGTCGGTGAGGGGATTATAGCAGGTGGGGCTGATCCTTCAGTGGTGCAACATTACCACCTGAGCATGACTCCAAAGCCCCTCCTCCACATTCTCCAAAAATTATAAACCTAGCATGATCCCCATAAGCAAACCCATTGTACACATTTCTAGGACCTAAGCAAAAGTGTGCCAGAACCTATGGCACCAGCCAAGTGGACTAAGAAATGGTCATGAAAAAGGCTGCACAAAAAGACACAGAAAGTTAGTCTTCCTATCTGTCCCTTTAAATCTTTTCTTTTGCACCCAACTGCTCCCTAGCAATCCTGTACTCCCATTTTACACAGGTGAATTTATAACTCAGATCACATCTGGGGTAAATATCATGAAATTGCAGGGACATCTAAAAAATGTAATCTCCCCTTCATCAGCATGTTAAAATTAGGTTCCCAAGTCAGGTGTAGCTTGGGTGGAGGTCTGACATAAACAATCTCCACAACAGATTTCAGTTGATTGTGCACCAATTACATTATCCCGCAGTCTTACACTTCCCATGAATGTCCATTAGGCAGCAAGCTAAACGTCCCATCAGTTCTCCCCTTGCATCCTTAAATGCTATTCCCAAATCCTTCCATCTACTGTTCTGGTACGATTCATGTTAATGCAATCATCCTCAATGTGGGCAGCACACTCACACCTTATATCATTGTGTTCTCACCTCTTCTGCTATGTTTGCAGAAGAGGGAGGAAAAGCCCCAAGCTCTGTCCTCTGATCCCCTTTGAGGAGGCAATTGCAGAAATCAAAGACAGAGGCCACTGAAGAGGCAGGGGATGGGGAAGGACTAGCCCCAGTTCAGAGTTCATACTGAATTTCTGCTGTTCTTTTTTCTAATGCTCTTCACTGGCATCAAAGCCTACTCTGAAGAACAATTCCTCGTCAGTCATTCAGTGAAAAGTTACACTTGAAGAGTTGTTATCAAGACACCATTGGAACATATATCCTTCTCTTTCTCTAGGTGAACCAGATGAAGCTCATTTGGGGGCCAAGGAACCAGAGAAAGCTTGCACCTCACAGCACCTTCACTCTAACCCTGCAAAGCAGTACCTCAGGTACATCCACCACAGCGAATTTGGAGCACGAGGTTAAGCAGAGGATACTAGTTGATACACAAGGCATAATCAAACAGCAGCAGGTAGTGGTGGGACAGGAGGAGCAGGAACTTGCTATTCAAAAAGTTAGATCGCCGTCCCTCTTCAGCTGATCCAGACTTCAGGGATTTTAAAAGAACGCTTACCAAGCACGAATGATTGCTGTAGTCATTAAAGACTGATGTAAGCAAATCACATGCAGATGATATTTAGTGTGGAGAAGTCCGCGATCTGCATTTGCACTGCACTGCTATACAGAATCAGAATAATGCAGTACAGAATGGAGTATGTGGCAATTCCAAGGACATTTACACGGGTGTCATTGAGGGAGCCTGTAGTAGCAGCACAAGATTAGATTGAAAAACACATCGATTTATTCGAGGTTTTTAAATTCTGATGGACTTGACGGAGTGAATAAGGAAAGACCATTTCCTTTGGCTGTGCAGTCAGTGATGATGGTTCATCAACTTAAAATTGTCACTAAGTGAGTGAGAAGAGAGGGAGTGGCTGAGGCGGAGACCATTGTATCTTTTAAGGGAAAAAATGAATAGATATTTGAAGCAGATGACGATACAGGGCTGAGGGGGGAGAGTGCGGCAGTGGGTTTAGTTTTGGATTGCTCTAGCACGATGGTCTGAATGACCTCCTTCTGTGCTGGAAAAACTCTACACTTCTATGGAGAATTAAACATTTCAAGAAACAGTGGGGGGGGGGGGGGGGGGGATGGGAAATAAAAAATTGACATATCGTAGCTCAAGCAAAAGTGATACATTTTAGCAACTACATGTAACTAAAAATAGCTAAAATGTGGTATGAGTTTCTCCATGGTTTAAAACTTGGAGCACAAGGAATTTTTAACTGGGGTCCAAAGGGAGCTGGGCCAAGCCAAACTGGTATATCATGTACTCCTGGAACACACACATATATATATATGTATGGAGTACGTATTTATTTTGCCAGTTTCTGGAAAATGTTCAACTTAAAACTGAAAATTACACATCTCACAATAAACACCTACATTATGACTGCACACTTAAACCAGTTGAGTTCAAATATCTGGAGCCCCAAACTGTCTGAATCAAATGCATGTTTTTCATTACTGTTTTATAAATTTCAAATTAATTTTTCAAACAACAAAATGGCCCAGAAATTCCGTTCACAGCCCTCCCGTGGGCGGAGGGCTGCGATTCAGAAAAATCAATCTCCGCTTGGACCGGAGGGCTCCCGGGACGCGCACACTTCCGTTGCTGTGCCTCTTCAATCTGCCGGTGTGCAGGGCACGCGTATCCCAGGGGCGCAGCTAGTTCGTAGTGTCCCTGGGATCACGTGGGCCATGGGGAGCCAATCAGAGCAGGGAATCTCCATTCATAGATTTGACAGGAAGACCTGTCAAATCTATGAATAGAGATCAGCCCCAAAACACAAGTAAAACTTCAAATAAATCTTTTTTAAAAATCACATTTTTAAAATGACTATAAATTACATAAATTAACTATTTTAAACAAAAATTTAATTTTTGAAAAAAATAATTAAAGTTTTTAACGGGGCTAAAAATAAACCTACCTTTCTTTAAAGTATTTTAAAATGATAAATCAGTGGAAATTTTTTTTTTTACTTTCTTAAACTATTAGCCTGCTAAAAGCAGGCCTTGCACCTGCTTTTCTAGGCACAGCTGTTCCCGACTTATTTGGACTCAAGCCAGTCTGGAAAAAAACGGAAGTTTTTAATGTAAGGGCTGCCTATCCGGCGCAGGCGTTTGTCCAGTCAAGCCCTTTCTGCAGAGAACGGAAGTGCCGGTTTCCAGCGCATGTGCAGTGCATGCGTAAAACCGGCACTTCCGTTGGCCCTATGGGTGAGTACACAGCGCGTACCCACCCGTAGGGAACGGAATTTCTAGGCCAATGTCTGATAATATGGCCTCTCTCACAAGACTGATGTGCAATGTAGCTGTGCTCACCTCAGCACTTGCAATTCTTCTTCCGAGTTCTGAATTTCGTCTCGGAGCCTTTGCCATCGCAACAGGGACTTTAGTTGGTGCTGCTCTTTAGTTTCTTCCCGTGAAAGCTGGAGAAATATAGTCAATGAACACGTGTTTTCTAACTTAGGGTGGAAGAAAACATTATTGCAGCATCAAAAGATGAAAGAAATTAAAAAGTCATTCTTCTCAATATTAAACTTGTTAAGTGGACCACGTTTGGGAAAAATGCTGAAACCATATGGGCCTTATTTACCTCCTCCCATTAATCTTAAACTGGGAAACAAAATTGGTAGAAAGCGATCGTCGACTTTCCTTCTGTCTTTTCTGCTACTATAAAGTCTTGCTTCCATGCTAAAACATATTGATGAAATTTGTGCCCCCAAAAATTGCTTGTTAAGTCCTTGTTAAAAGGGAAATGGAGAAAATTGTGCAGGTTTGCTCGGATGTCAAAATATATGAAAATTGAATTCATTACTCTGTTAGGCCAATGAGATAGTTGAACGAAGGAAGGACGAGATTTCAAACTTTCAACACAACATTTACAGAACCAATAGCAGATTTTGGAGAATGCAACCACATCCAACTTATTAACCCAACCCTACTCTGACTCCTGCTGGGACTCCCAACCCAAATCCGACTGGCAGCCCTGACACAAACTGACTCCCTTTAAATCTGAAGTGCATCAGGTATGTAATTACCTACCTACTCCACATGAACACGTGCTTTCTAACTCAGGGTGGAAGATACATTATTGCAGCATCAAAAGATGAAAGCAATTAAACATTTAAAATTCAATCTGTTAAATAGACCACGTTTGGAAAAATGTTGAAACCTTTTGGGCCTTATTTATCTCCTTCCATTAATCTTAAACTGGTCAGCAAGATTGGTAGAAAGGACAACTCGGCTCCAGACCTCATTACAGCCTTGGTCCAAACATGGAAAAAAGAGCTGAATTCCAGAGGTGAGGTGAGAGTGACTGCCCTTGACATCAAGGCAGCATTTGACCGAGTGTGGCATCAAGGAGCCCTAGTAAAATTGAAAATGGAAATCAAGGGGAAAACTCTCCACTGGCTGGAGTCATACTTAGCACAAAGAAAGATGGTTGTGGTTGTTGGAGGCCAATCATCCCAGCCCCAGGACATCGCTGCAGGAGTTCCTTAGGGCAGGGTCCTAGGCCCAACCATCTTCAGCTGCTTCATCAATGACCACCTCTCCATCATAAGGTCAGAAGCAGGGATGTTCACTGATGATTGCATAGTGTTCAGTTCCATTCGCAACTCCTCAGATAATGAAGCAGTCTGTGCCTGCATGCAGCCAGACCTGGACAACATTCAGACTTGGGCTGATAAGTGGCAAGTGACATTCGTGCCACACAAGTGCCAGGTGATGACCATCTCCAACAAAAGAAAGTCTAACCATCACCCCTTGACATTCAATGACATTATCATCGTGGAATCCCTCACCATCAACATCCTGGGGGTCACCAATGACCCGAAACTTAACTGGACCAGCCACATAAATACTATGGCTACAAGAGCAGGTCAGAGGCTGAGTATTCTGTGGCAAGTGACTCGCCTCCTGACTTCTCAAGTGCTTAATTGCCACCCCATCAACGACCTTAAACATTCACTCCCTCCACCACCGGCGCACCGTGGCTGCAGTGTGCACCATCTACAAGATGCACTGCAGCAACTCAGCAAGGCATTTTCGACAGCATTTCCCAAACCCGCGATCTCTACCACCTTCTTCTCTTCTTAGGCAGTCCCTCGGAACCGAGGATGATTTGCTTCCACACTAAAAATTAGTTCCCAGGTGACTGATGAGTCCAATGCGGGACCTACAGTCTCTGTCACAGGTGGGGCAGACGGTGGTTGAAGGGACGGGTGGGTGGGGTGCTTGGGTTTACATGTGCTCCTTCTGCTGTTTGCGCTTGGCTCCCGCTTGCTCCCGGTGAAGAGACTCGAGGTGTTCGGCGCCTTCCCGGATGCTTCTCCTCCACTTTATGCGGTCTTGGGCCAGGGATTCCCAGGTGTCGGTGGGGATGTTGCACTTTTTCAACGAGGCTTTGAGGGTATCCTTGAAGCATTTCCTCTGCCCACCTGGGGCTCCCTTGTTGTGTCGGAACTCCGAGTAGAGCGCTTGTTTTGGGAGTCTCGTATGGGGCATGCGGACGATGTGGCCCATCCATCGGAGCTGATCGAGCGAGGTCAAAGCTTCGATGTTGGGGATGTTGGCCTGAGCGAGAACATTGACGTTGGTGCGCCTATCCTGGCAATAGATTTGCAGGATCTTGCGGAGGCAGCGTTGGTGGAACCTCTCCAGTGCTTTGAGGTGCCTGCTGTACATGGTCCATGTCTCTGAGGCATACAGGAGGGTGGGTATCACTACTGCTCTGTAGACCATGAGCTTGGTGCTGGGTTTGAGGTCCTGGTCTTCAAACACTCACTTCCTCAGGCGACCGAAGGCTGCACTGGCACACTGAAGGCTGCGTTGAACTTCGTCATCGATGTTAGCCCTTGTTGACAGTAGGCTCCCGAGGTATGGAAAGTGGTCCACCTTGTCCAAGGCCTCGTCATGGATTTTGATAATCGGGGAGCAGTACTGTGTGGCGGGGGCAGGTTGGTAGAGGACCTTTGTCTTATGGATATTTAGTGTAAGGCCCATGCTCTCGTACACTTTGGTGAAGGTGTTGACGATGGTTTGGAGTTCGATCTCAGAGTGTGCGTAGACGCAAGCATCGTCTGCATACTGTAATTCGATGACAGAGGATGGGACGACCTTGGATCTGGACTGGAGGCGACGGAGGTTCAACAGTTTCCCGTTTGTTCTGTACATTAGCTCCACCCCAGCGGGGAGCTTACTGAGGGTGAGATGGAGCATTGCAGCCAGGAAGATCGAGAAGAGCATTGGTGCGACTCTAGGAGGAGCTCTTCAGCCACTGGGAGAAGGCGATTGAGGAGGATTCTTGCGATGACTTTCCCTGTGGCAGGCAGCAGGGCGACTCCTCTGCAATTACCACAATCGGACTTGTCACCTTTCTTGAAGATGGTCACGATTACGGCATCTCTGAGATCCCCTGGCATGCTCTCCTCCTTCCAAATAAGAGAAATTAGTTCATGTATTCGCGCCAATAGCGCTTCTCCGCCATGTTTTAGCGCCTCGGCGGGGATTCCATCTGCTCCTGAGGCCTTGTTGTTCTTCAGTTGTCTGATGGCCTTTTCAACCTCATGCCGGGCTGGGGTTGTGCTGAGGTGGTGGCGGGTAGCATGCTGCGGGATGGAGTTGAGGACACTTGCGTCGAAGACAGAGTCTTGGTTAAGGAGATCTTCGAAGTGCTCCTTCCAGCGGGCACTGACTGCCTCTCTGTCCTTGATGAGTACCTCTCCGGTCTTGGCCTGCAGTGGGGTAGGACCTTGGGCTGTAGGTG
This sequence comes from Squalus acanthias, assembly GCA_030390025.1. Classification (NCBI taxonomy): domain Eukaryota; kingdom Metazoa; phylum Chordata; class Chondrichthyes; order Squaliformes; family Squalidae; genus Squalus; species Squalus acanthias. The sequence continues at coordinate 202,165,579 of CM059425.1, read as the reverse complement.
GTCTTGACTGCGCTAAAGAATCCACGCACGTCATGGTTGTCGGCTAGCTGCTGGATCTCCTGCGCTTTCTCCACCCACCAACTGTTCTTTAGGTCGCGAGTTTTTTGTTGGACCTCGGCCTTCAGGCGTCTGTAGAGCTGCTTTCTTGCTCTCGAGTTCTGTTGCTGTTTCCAGATCAGGAATGCCTTGCGCTTGTGGCTTATAAGCTCCTGGATCTCCTGGTCATTCTCGTCGAACCAGTCTTGGTGTTTCCTAGTCGAGTGACCGAGCGTCTCTTCACAGGTGCTGATTATGGAGGCCTTGAGTGCAGACCAGGCGCTGTGGGCACTCTGTCTCTGAATCACTGGGAGTTGTCAGGTTGGTTGTGAGGCGCTGGCTGAATAGGGCTTTCTTAGCAGGGTCTTTGAGTGCTCCAACGTTGATTTTCCTGCGGCATTGCTTCTGTTGCCGCCGCTGTTTTGGGGCTATGTTGATGGAGATGACAGAGCGGATTAGGCAGTGGTCTGTCCAGCAGTTGTCAGCTCCTGTCATGGCGCGGGTGATGCGGATGTCCTTGCGGTCCCTCGCTCGGACGATGACGTAGTCCAGCAGATGCCAGTGCTTGGAGCGAGGGTGTTGCCATGAAGCCTTGTACTTGTCTCTCTGACAGAACAAGGTGTTGGTTATGACAAGGCCATGTTCTAAGCATTTCATCAGGAGGAGGGTACCGTTGGAGTTGGCTTTCCCTACCCCCTTTCTGTCGATCACACCTCCCCAGAGGTCTGTGTCCTTTCCAACTCTGGCGTTAAAGTCGCCAAGGAGGATCAGCTTGTCGCCCGTTGGGACTGGGGACAGGGATTGTTCGAGGCTGGAGTAGAATTCCTCTTTGGTCTCGTCTGTGGCTTCCAGTGTTGGGGCGTGCGCACTGATGACCGTAGCGCACTGGTTCCGGGCTAGGGTGAGCCGGAGAGATCTCGACCACCTAGAAGGACAAGGGCAGCAGGTGCATGAAACACCACCATCAAGAATTGGAAATATATCATCATTCCTTCATCGTTGCTGGGTCAAAATCCTGGAACGCCCTACCAAACAGCACTGTGGGAGTACCTTCACCACACGGACTGCAGCGGTTCAAGAAAGCAGCTCACCACCACCTTCTCAAGCAGTTCTGTGTACCACACCTTAGGAAGGATATATTGACCTTGGAGGGAGTGCAGTGTAGATTTACTAGAATGATACCTGGACTCTGAGGGTTAAATTACGAGGAGAGATTACACAAACTAGGGTTGTATTCCCTGGAATTTAGAAGGGTGAGGGGGGATTTGATCGAAGTTTTCAAGATATTAAGGGGAACTGATAGGGTAGATAGAGAGAAACTATTTCCACTGGTTGGGGAGTCTAGGACTAGGGGGCATAGTCTAAAAATTAGGGCCTTTCAGGAGTGAAGCTAGGAAACACTTCTACACGCAAAGCGTGGCAGAAATTTGGAACTCTCTTCCACAAACATCAATTGATGCTACGGGAATGGTAGCGTAGTGGTAATGTCACTGGGCTAGTAATCCAGAGGCCTGGACAAATGATCCAGAGACGTGAATTCAAATCCTGTTAATCCTGTCAAATTCAGTTAATTGAATAAATCTGGAATAAAAAGCTAGTATCAGTAAATTATCGGATTGTCGTAAAAAACCATCTGGTTCACTAATCTTTAGCGAAGGAAATCTGCCATCCTTACCTGGTCTGGCTCCAGACCCACAGCAATATCTTAACTGCCCTCTGAAATGGCCTAGCAAGTCACTCAGTGGACGAACCACCCGGCATCGACCTCGGCACCGGAAACAGCAACGGCACACCCAGCCCAGTCAACCTTGCAAAGTCCTCCTCACCAACATCTGGGGACTTGTGCCAAAATTGGGAGAGCTGTTCCACAGACGAGTCAAGCAACAGCTTGGCATAGTCATGCTCACAGAATCATACCTTTCAGCCAATAGTCACAAACACCTCCATCACCATCCCTGGGTATGTCCTGAACGTTGACTCTGGACCCCATGAAGTCTCATGGCTTCAGGTCAAGTGTGGGCAAGGAAACCTGCCGATTCCCACCTACCGCACTCCCTCAGCTGATGAATCAGTACTCCTCCATGTTGAACACCACTTGGAAGAAACACTGAGAGTAGCAAGGGCACAGAATGTATTCTGGGTGGGGAACTTCAATGTTCATCACCAAGAGTAGCTCAGTAGCACCACTACTGGCCGAGTCCTGAAGGACATGACTGCCAGTCTGGGCCTGCGGCAGGTGGTGAGAGAACCAACACGAGGGAAAAACCTACTTGAGCTCATCCTCACCAATCTACCTGTCGCAGATGCATCTGTACATGACAGTATTGGTAGCAGTGACCACCGCACGGTCATTGTGGAGACGAAGTCCCGACTTCACACTGAGGACACCCTCCATCGTGTTGTCTGGCATGACCACCGTGGTAAATGGGATAGATACAGAACAGATCTAGCAGCTCAAAACTGGGCATCCATGAGGCGCTGTGGGGCATTAGCAGCAACAGAATTGTATTCACCACAATCTGTAACCTCATGGCCCGGCATATCCCTCACTCTACCATTACCATCAAGCCAGGGAACCAACCCTGGTTCAATAAGGAGTGTAGGAGAGCATGCCAGGAGCAGCACCAGGCGTATGTAAAAATGAGGTGCCAACCTGCAACACAGGACTACATCCCTGCTAAAAATCGGAAGCAGCATGCTATAGACAGGGCTAAGCGATCCCACAATCAACGGGTCAGATCAAAGCTCTGCAGTCCTTCCACATCCAGTCATGAATGGTGGTGGACCATTAAACAATTAATGAGAGGAGGAAGCTCCATGAATATCCCCATCCTCAATGATGGTGGAGCCCAGCATGTGAGTGCAAAAGACAAAGCATTTGCAACCATCTTCAGCCAGAAGTGCCGAGTGGATGATCCATATCGGCCTCCTCCTGAGGTCCTCACCATCACAGAAGCCAGTCTTCAGCCAATTCGATTCACTCCACGTGATATCTTGAAATGGCTGAGTGCACTGGATTCAGCAAAGGCTATGGGCTGCGACAACATCCCGGCTATCGTGCTGAAGACTTGTGCTCCAGAACTAGCCGTGCCCCTAGCCAAGCTGTTCCAGTACAGCTACAACACTACCATCTATCCGACAATGTGGAAAATTGCCCAGGTATGTCCTGTCCACAAAAAGCAGGACAAATCCAACCCAGCCAATTACCGCCCCATCAGTCTACTCTCAATCATCAGCAAAGTGATGGAAGGTGTCATCGACAGTGCTATCAAGCAACACTTGCTCACCAATAACCTGCTCACTGATGCCCAGTTTGGGTACCGCCAAGACCACTCGGCTCCCAACCTCATTACAGCCATGGTCCAAACATGGACAAAGGAGCTGAATTCCAGAGGTGAGGTGAGAGTGACTGCCCTTGACATCAAGGCAGCATTTGACATGTGGCATCAAGGAGCCCGAGTAAAACTGAAGTCAATGGGAATCGGGGGGAAAACGCTCCACTGGCTGGAGTCATACCTAGCACAAAGGAAGATGGTTTTGGTGGTTGAAGGTCAATCATCACAGCCCTAGGACATCGCTGCAGGTGTTCCTCAGGGCAGTGTCCTAGGCCCAACCATCTTCACCTGCTTCATCAATGACCTTCCCTCCAACATAAGGTCAGAAATGGGGATGTTCGCTGATGACTCAACAGTGTTCATGCCATTCACAACTCCTCAGATAATGAAGCAGTCCATGCCTGCATGCAACAAGACCTGGACGACGTTCAGGCTTGGGCTGATAAGTAGCATGTAACATTCGCGCCACAGAATTGCCAGGGAATGACTATCTTCAACAAGCGAGAGTCTAACCACCTCCCCTTGACATTCAACGGCATTACCATCGCCGAATCCCCCACCATCAACATCCTGGAGGTCACCATTGACCAGAAACTTAACTGGACCAGCCACATAAATACTGTGGCAACAAGAGCAGGTCAGAGGCTAGGTTTTCTGCGGCGAGTGTCTCACCTCCTGACTCCCCAAAGTCTTTCCACCATCTACAAGGCACAAGTAAGGAGTGTGATGGAATACTCTCCACTTGCCTGGATGAGTGCAGCTCCAACAACACTCAAGAAGCTCGACACCATTCAGGACAAAGCAGCCCGCTTGATTGGCACCCCATCCACCACCTTAAACATTCACTCCCTCCATCACCGGCATACCATGGCTGCAGTGCGTACCATCTACAAGATGCATTGCAGCAACTCGTCAAGGCTTCTTCGGCAGCACCTTCCAAACCCGCAACCTCTTCCACCTAGAAGGACAAGGGCAGCAGGCGCATGAGAACACCACCACCTCCAAGTTCCCCTCTAAGTCACACACCATCCTGACTTAGAAGTATATCGCCGATATTTCATCGTCACTGGGTCAAAATCCTGAAACTCCCTACCTAACAGCACTGTGGGAGTACCTTCACCACACGCAGTGCAGCGGTTCAAGAAGGCGGCTCACCACCACCTTCTCAAGGGCAATTAGGGACGGGCAATAAATGCTGGCCTTGCCAGCAACGCCCATATCCCATAAACTAATTAAAAAAAATTTTTAATGGGAGGTTGATAGATTTTTGTTAACCAAAGGTGTTAAGGGATATGAGGCAAAGGCGGGTATATGGAGTTAGGTCACAGATCAGCCATGATCTCATTGAATGGCGGAACAGTCTCGAGGGGCTAAATGGCCTACTCCTGTTCCTATGTTCAAGGGCAATTAGCAAAGTGCAATAAATGCTGGACGTGCCAGCGACGCCCACATCCAGTAAATTAATTAATTATAAAAATGCACTACCACTGTTGGGTCTACTCCACTTACATAAGTGAATAAGTTAGGGCAATTTCTGCAAATATTTCAACTTCCACTTTGAAAATGTATTCATTAGAAACGGAAGTTGTTCCAAAATATATAAAGCTCTTATTTCTTCAAAACTACTGAATGTTTACATATCAGCCACCAGCGGCTAATCATCCCAGTCCACATTTCAACCCTCAACATAAAAATGCTTGTAATTTGGTCAATGACAAACAGACTGTGATCATCAGAGTAAGCCTAATTGGTTTTATACATTATAGTAGTTTTCTGTCCAGCTCAGCAGGGTACAAAGAAATTGTGTTACTCTGCTGGTTTCATCCTTTAATTTTTTGTGTGACATCGGTTTTTTGCTTTATATTCCACCTTCTCTCTCTCGATCTATTCCCACTATAGTGTCTATATTTTTCTGTTTGTGTTTGAGTATTTTTCTCATTCTATTTCTAAAAATTTTGTAGATCTCTTACTCCCCATCTCCTCTCCTTTCTGTATGGCTCTCACACACATTCCTTTATTGATATACTTAATAGGGTAAATTCTGAGAGGCCCCATAAAGCCAGGAGGTCATAAAATCAGGCACGCCGATTTGTTGCATGCCTGATTTTACAAGGTGCAATTTGGCAGTGAATAATGATGCCGCAATATCAGCATATGCGACCCAATTTAAATAGTAAAATCTAATAGATAAAAGTTTGTCCCTCTGAATTTAACATGTTTGCACCTCCCAGAGCGTGAACCTTAGTCATCACGACTAGGACGTGGAAGTCAATGGAGTTCACCTGCTGAAACAGGGAAGGAAGTAGGTACTTGGATTTTTTTTTTGCGGTCGCTTTTTGCATTTTGCTCCATGCATTCACTGGTTTTGCTGGGTAGCTCTCCATTTTTGCACTTTGTTTTTTATCCCCACCAATACTTTGCTTCATTATTCTTGGCTACTGCTGGCTTTGACCATTGCACTTTATAAAGAGGTGAGGATAGGTATTGCTTTGGGGCACCCAAACTGCTACACCATTTAGATAAGAAAGAGGAGTTTGTGAGGGGCAAACAAATTCAGGTAGAACACCACCAGAGGCATTTTGGCCACATCCTTCACTAACTCAGGACCGGTACCTGGACATGTCAGAGAGTCTGTGCTGCCTCCAATTCAAATGATAGGATCTCACAAAGTTGCGCCATCTGCTGTGCAATCACCTGCTCACATCTGCATCAGATGGCAGCTAACTTGCAGCAAATCAGAGATGCACAATCTGCAGGAGCTGGTGCAAAGAGTGCAGGGAAAAATAAAGGAGTGGGGGGGGGAAGGAGAGCTGGGGTTGACATCGATGGAATGGGTGCAGACAATGGGAGTGGATGGCCTCGGGATTGAGCTTTAATTTGGAATTGCAGAAAACAGGCTAGGGTGAATTGGAGCCTGGCAGCACTCATAGAAACATAGAAGATAGGAGCAGGAGTAGGCCATTCAGCCCCTCGAGCCTGCTCCGCCATTCAATGAGATCATGGCTGATCATCCAAATTCAGTACCCTGTCCCTGCTTTCTCCCCATATCCCTTGATCCCTTTAGCCTTAAGAAATATATCTAACTCCTTCTTGAATATATTTAATGAATTGGCCTCAACTGCCTTCTGTGGTAGAGAATTCCACAGGTTCACCACTCTCTGGGTGAAGAAATTCCTCCTCATCTCAGTCCTAAATGGCTTACCCCTTATCCTTAGACGGTGACCCCTGGTTCTGGACTCCCCGGCCATCGGGAACATCCTTCCTGCATCTAGTCCTGTTAGAATTTTATAAGTTTCAATGAGATCCCCTCTCATTCTTCTAAACTCCAGCGAGTATAAGCCCAATCGACCCAATCTCTCCTCATACGTCATTCCTGCCATCCCAGGTATCAGCCTGGTGAATCTTCGTTGCACTCCCTCCATGGCAAGAACATCCTTCCTCAGATAAGGCGACCAAAACTGCACACAATACTCAAGATGTGGTCTCACCAAGGCCCTGTACAACTGCAGCAAGACATCCTTGTTCCTGTACTCGAACCCTTTCGCTACGAAGGCCAACATACCATTTTGCCTTCTTAACCGCCTGCTGCACCTGCATGCTTACCTTCAGCGACTGGTGCACAAGGACACCCAGGTCTCGTTGCACTTCCCCTTCTCCCAATCTATTGCCATTCAGATAATAATCTGCCTTCCTGTTTTTGACACCAAAGTGGATAACCTCGCATTTATCCACATTATATTGCATCTGCCATGCATCTGCCCAATCACCCAACCTGTCCAAATCATACTGGAGTTTCTCGGCATCCTCCTCACGGCACACACTCCCACCCAGCTTTGTGTCATCTGGAAAATTGTAGATATTACATCCAATTCCCTCGTCCAGATCATTAATATATATTGTGAATAGCTGGGGTCCTAGGACCGATCCCTGCGGTACCCCACTAGTCACTGCCTGCCACTCGGAAAAAGACCCATTTATTCCAACTCTTTGCTTTCTGTCTGCCAACCAGTTCTCTATCCAAGTCAATACCTTGCCCCCAATCCCATGTGCCTTAACTTTACACGCTAATCTCTTATGCGGGACCTTATCAAAAGCCTTCTGAAAGTCCAAATACACCACATCCACTGGTTCTCCCTTATCTATTCTACCAGTTACATCCTCAAAAAATTCCAGTAGATTAGTCAAGCACGATTTACCTTTTGTAAATCCATGTTGACTTTGTCCGATCCTGTCACTGTTTTCCAAGTGCTCTGCTATTACATCTTTTATAATGGACTCTAGCATTTTCCCCACTACCGATGTCAGGCTTACCGGTCTATAATTCCCCGTTTTCTCTCTACCACCCTTTTTGAATAGTGGGGTAACATTAGCTACCCTCCAATCCATGGGTACTGCTCCAGAGTCTATAGAATTTTGGAAGATGACCAGCAATGCATCTACTATTTCTAGGGCCACTTCCTTAAGTACCCTAGGATGTAGATTATCAGGCCCTGGGGATTTATCGGCCTTCAATCCCATCAATTTCCCTAACACTATTTCCCTACAAATACTGATTTCTTTCAGTTCCTCCCTCTCATTAGACCCTATGTTCCCCGACATCTCTGGGAGGTTATTTGTATCCTCCTTTGTGAAGACAGAACCAAAGTATGTATTTAATTGATCTGCCATTTCTTTGTTCCCCATTATAAATTCCCCTGATCAAGGGAGCAAGATTAGAACAGGAGACCATAGCATACAGCCTGGCTAGGAGGGAATGTGTGCACATGTGGCCTGCTAAAATAACGGCCCAGAATTTGCGGTCGCGATGACAGGATGCAGGTGCATGCGGAAATCCTGAAATTGTGGTCTGTCATTGACCGCTCCAAAACAGGCTACGCTGTGCCCCCCGCCTGCCCCCAGAGCCAGCAATCTGTGCAATCAGCAAAATCGGGGAAACAGACGAAAACTTTGGCTCTTCCGCAGTAAGTAGGCTGTTAAATTCCCCACTAAAAGTTAGACCCAAAGGGATTAGGTGTAACTGGGTTTTAACAGCGTTATTACTGCTAAACAAATGTTAAGGGCCTGGAAAACTAATTTTAATTTTTTGCAGTGTGAAATTTATTTATTTTAATAAAAATTAAAGTTTTTAAGAAACTTTTCAAAACAATTTTTTTTTTTAATAAGTTTGTCCATCTTTGTTTCAGGTTTGCCTTTTCCCCATGCGAGAGCCCCAATCTTTGCTTTGCTCTCTCTAACATTTTTAAAAAGTTAGAATTTTAAGAGCTTACTCACTCCATTGTTTGCTGTCTGTGAGAATTCTGCGTTTTGATTGGCTGTTTAGATGTCACAGCAGTTCGCACAAGGGGATCCCCACTATACTTCGTTGATTTGAATTGAAGGTCGGAAAACCTGAAGTTCTCGACAGAGGGATCGTAAGATCCTGTGCGAAGTGTACTTCGGGCCAGTGCGCACGCCTTTGCTTCGCCACTGACCGCAAATTCCGAGCCAATATATTGTCGCACAGTCGCTGCTGGGAATTTCAATCCAGGACCTTTGAAAAAAAAATAGTGGAAGCCCAGCTCATGGATCGAAGCTCTGGAGATAAAGCTGAAGACAATGCCAAGGCCTGAGAGCGGGGAGGCCTGTGTGGGCAAAAGTTATTGTTCATGTTCTGTAGAAACCTCTTATGAAGCAGTTCCTCTCTGTGATCTCCTGTTTAATGCTAGTTTTGTTTTTAAAAGTAAGAGCAGTATAAATTAACTGGAGAGACTGATTTGCAACCTGGAGTTAGATCCATTTATTTCATTCACAACTTTAGGTGGCAGCCTTGACTAAGTGATAGCACTCTCACCTGTGAGTCAGAAAGTCATGTGTTCAAGCCCCAATCTAGAGACTTGAGCACATAATCTAGGCTGGCACTTCAGTGCAGTTCTGAGGGAGTGCTGTACTGCGGAGGGTGCTGTCTTTCGGATGAGATGTTAAATTGAGGTCCTGTCTGCCCTCTCAGGTGGATGTAAGAGATCCCACGGCATTATTCAAATAAGAGTAGGGGTGTTTCCACGGTGACCTGGCCAACATTTATCCCTCAGACAACACTTAAAACAGATGATCTAGTCATGTATTTCATTGCTGTTTATGGGATCTTATGTGCACAAACTGGTTGCTGCGTTTCCTACATTACAACAGTGACTACAGTTCAAAAATACTTTAGCAAAATACTGCGGATGCTGGAAAATTGAAACAACAACAGAAAACGCTGGAAAAACTCAGCAGGCCAGGCAACATCCGTGGAGAGAGAAACAGAGTTAACGTTTCAGGTCGAAACCCTTAGTCAGAACTGAGAAAAAAGCAGGAAATGAAACAGATAAAAAAGCAAGGGGGAGGCTGGGGGGAGGAATAACTATGGTAAGTAGAGACATTAAGAAATGCTCTGGGCAAGACGAGATGGTAATGGGACAGGTTAAGAAACAAAAGGTAAGTGTGAAATGCTGGCAGAATGAGAGAGTCTGAAATGTTAACTCTGTTTCTCTCTCCACGGTTGTTGCCTGGCCTGCTGAGTTTTTCCAGCGTTTTCTGTTGTTGTTTCAAAAATACTTTGTTGGCTGTAAAGCACTTTGTGATGTCTTGAGTTAGTACAGCACTCTCACAGTATGGTACTGATGTGTCAGCCTGTCATGTCCAACAACAAAATCATTTAAGTGCCAGAAATAATGCTGTGCACAGTAATTTTGTGGAAATTATAAAATGTGTTCTGTGCATACCAATCGTACTGCTGGTTTGAGCTGAAATCTTTATAAATGGTAAATAATGAGTCAGACCAAGTTTGAATAATAATTACCTTACTAACTTGAAGGAAAAGTGGAGTATAAGGTTGTATCCTCACAGGGAAATAACAGAATGAACAAAAATAGGCTAGGCTAGGGAACGGAGTAATAGTTGTGTAAAAATTCTGTACAGAAATGCCTGGATATTAATTTTAAAAAATTGAGGACCTAAAGGTTTACACTAGTGATGGGAAATCATTATAGGATTCATGGAGAATTGGCTAATGATGCAAATAGGAGGGGATGAAATTCTGCAGATGTAATTGCTTTGCAGGGCTTGGAAAGATAAATTAGAAGGGGCAGTGGCTTTTAATGGAAAGGAGGACAAGTTGATAACAAAGATAAAGAAATATCAATCAGGTGTGAAGGCGAAACATTGTGGATCAAGGCAAGCAACATTAACAGCAAAATCTATTATCATAGATAATTGCTGTGGACGACTTCAATTTACCATAGATAAGCTGGGAGGTCCATAATGCAATTATGTTTCTGAATATCGGGACGGAATTTGCTGAAAAAATGATGGTGTGTGAAAGTTGCACTCCATTATTAATGTGCAAATCGGCCAGCAACTTGTGGCAAGGAAGAGATACCCCGTGAAATGCAAATCACCTAAAGTTGCTGGACGATTTGCGCCGCTCTGCCGTTAGCTTTGCGAAATTGGCATCTTGTCCTCAACCTCCCCGTGAGTTTTATGAAGTTGCTACATTTGCACATTAATTGCCCATTAAACTTGCCAAAGAAAGTTAAGTCTAGTAATTAATAGCATAAGTACCCTTTTAACAATGTGATAATTGTTAATGACTGCCAAACAACGTCTCTTGCCCAGAAAGTGCACAATTAAAAGTATGGAGTCTCATTCCTTCAGGTAGTGAATTGTTGTTGGAGATTTTTAAAATGTCCAATTTAATTTTTTTTTTATTCTTACTTTTCTTTTGTCTCTTTTTTCTCTCTCTCTCTTAATCCAATCTTTCTTTCCCTCTCTTTATTTTTCTTTCTGTACCTGATTTGACATTGAATTAACCCACTCTAATTCACCCTCGTTCTCAGTCCTTCCACTGTTTATTTCTGAATGCATAAATCTCATTGGTTAAGGAAATACACTGTTGGTCCCGTCGTTCACTCAGATCCCAGATGCCCTGTTGCCCTTGCAGCGCCGTTATCAGCTCGCACTTCCAGTAACTTACATGGCAAAAAATGTTGAGCTGAAGAGTGCAGGAAAATGTCTAACTAAGGGCACAGTGTTCCAGCAAATTCCGGCCCATCATACTTGAAGGCTACATTGTTTCAAATGGTTAAAAAGCGGACACGGGGGTTGGCGATATCGACATTATGCAACAACCAGAAGAATGACGGAGGATATTAGAATTACACAGCATGTTGGAAACAGTGATTCCAATTTTTTTACAGATGGGGAAGAACGTTCGGCCCACCTACATTTATCCATCTGCAAAGATCCTAAAGTCTCCCCATTACAGCATGCAATTGCTTTTTTAAATGGTTACAGGGTTTTTGCCTCCACTACTCTATCTGGGAGTCTATTTCATTAATTAGTTACTACTCTGTGTGGAAAAACTCCTGACATCAGTCCTAAAAAATACCTTTTACTAGTTTGAACTTTTCGCAGGGATCAGTGCTGGGGCCTCAACTATTTACAATCTATATTAATGACTTGGATGAAGGGTCCGAGTGTAATGTAGCCAAATTTGCTGTTGATACAAAGATAGGTGGGAAAGCAAATTGTGTGGAGGACGCAAAGAATCTCCAAAGGGATATAGGTAGGCTAAGTGAGTGGGCAAAAATCTGGCAGATGGAGTATAATGTGGGAAAATGCGAGGTTATCCACTTTGGTAGGAAAAATAAAAAAGCAAATTATTATTTAAATGGAGAGAGATTACAAAATGCTGAGGTACAGAGGGATCTGGGGGTCCTTGTACATGAATCGCAAAAAGTTAGCATGCAGGTACAGCAAGTAATTAGGAAGGCAAATGGAATGTTGGCCTTTATTGCAAAGGGAATGGAGTATAAAAGTAGGGAAGTCCTGTTACAACTGTACAGGGCGTTGGTGAGACCACACCTGGAGTACTGCGTACAGTTTTGGTCTCCTTATTTAAGGAAGGATATACTTGCATTGGAGGCAGTTCAGAGAAGGTTCACGAGGTTGATTCCGGAGATGAAGGGGTTGTCTTATGAAGAAAGGTTGAGCAGGTTGGGCCTATACTCATTGGAGTTTAGAAGAATGAGAGGGGATCTTATTGAAACATATAAGATTCTGAAGGGGCTTGACAGAGTAGATGCAGAGAAGATGTTTCCCCTCGTGGGGGAATCTAGAACTAGGGAGAATAATTTCAGAATAAGCGGGCACCCATTTAAAACAGAAATGAGGAGGAATTTCTTCTCTCAGAGGGTCGTGAATCTTTGGAATTCTCTTCTCCAGAGAGCTGTGGAGGCTGGGTCATTGAATATATTTAAGGTGGAGATAGACAGATTTTTGAATGGTAAAGGAGTCAAGGGTTATGGGGAGCGGCCAGGGAAGTGGAGTTGAGGCCAAGATCAGATCAGCCATGATCTTATTGAATGGGCTCGAGGGGCCAAATGACCTATTCCTGCTCCTACGTCTTATGTTCTTATGTTCTCTCCTATGGGGGGAGACCTAAGCAAGCTGGACTGAAACACACTGTTGGAAGATAAATGGAATACCTTCAAATATACATTACAGAGAATGCAAAGTAAAAATATTCCACTAGGAAAGAAGTGTAGCGGGGGAAGAGGGAAATGGGTGTGGGTAACAATGAAGAAATTCCGGGAATAAGGGGAAAAGCCTAAGTAGATCAAAGAGCAGAGATTTTTAAAAAAGAACAAGGTTAAGAAGGTTCTGAAACTGTCCAGGAGAGCTGAAATAAAAAGTGAGAATCAAGACTGTGGGGAATATAAAAAACAATGCAAAAAGTTTAAAAAAATATATATTCATGGTAGTACCCCTGAAAGATCCCAAGGGTGGAATGATTTCAAGGAACAAGAGGTATTCTGAACAACATCTTTGTGTCGGATTTCTAAGAGGAAGTTATGGTCTACCTCTACAATACAAGGGTTAAGTTTCCAGAGAGTGACGTGAAAATATTAAGAATGTTAAAAATGATAAATAAGATGGTAACGGACAGGCTGAGAGCAATAAGGGGCAAGATTTCCAATTTTCACTATTCATTAAAAAATTGTAAATGTGTGTATCAAGAACTCATTTCAGAATTCCTACCCCAAAAGATGGCAAGGCGCCCAACCCAAGGAATTTTGAATTCATTCTCGGGATACGAGCAAGGTCAGCATTTATTACCCATGAGAAAGTGGGGGTACACCTTTTAATTGAACCACTGCAATCCATGTGATGAAGGTACTCCCACAATGCGGTTAGGTAGGGAGTTCTAGAATTTTGACCCAGCGATAATAACGGATCTGTGATATATGTCCAAGTCGGGATGGTGTGTGATTTGAAGGGGAACTTGGAGGTGGTGGTGTTCCCATGCACTTACTGCCTTTGTCCTTCTAGGTGGTGAAGGTCACGGGTTTGGGAGGTGCTGTCGAAGAAACCTTTGCAAGTTGCTGCAGTGCAGCCTGTGGATAGTACACACTGCAGCTACAATGCAATGGTGGAGGGAGTGGATGTTTAAGGTGGTGGATGGGGTGCCAATCAAACGGGCTGCTTTGTCCTGGATGGTATCAAGCTTCTTGAGTGTTGTTCCAGCTGCAACCATCCAGGCAAGTGGAGAGTATTCTATCACACACTTGACTTATGCCTTCTAGGTGGTGGAAAGGCTTTGGGGAGTTAGGAGGTGAGCCACTCACTGCAAAATACCCGGCCTCTGACCTGTTCTAGTAGCCACAGCATTTATGTGACAGGTCCAGTTGAATTTTGGGTCAATGGCCACCCTCATGATGCTGATGGTGGGGGTTTCAGTGAAGGTAATGCCATTGAATATCATGGGAGGTGGCTCGACTCTCTCTTGTTGGAGATGGTTATTGCCTGGCACTTGTGTGGTCCGAATGTTACTTACCACTTATCAACCCAAGACTGGATGATGTCCATGTCTGCTGCATGCAGGCATGGACTGCTTCATTATCTGAGGAATTGCGAATGGAGCTGAACACTGCAATCACCAGAGAAAAGCCCCACTTCTGACCTTATGATGAAGGGAAGGTCAATATTCCAGGATACTTGACATTTAGAAGAGATCGGCAGAATAGAAAAGGGGGGTAGCTCTGATAATAAGTAATGGGATAAAAACAGACTGTAAAAGCTTCTATAGGTATGTGAAAAAGAAAAGATTAGCAAAAGTATATGTGGGTCCTTACAGGCTGAGACAGGAGAAATTATAGTGGGGAATAAGGAAATGGCAGAGAAATTAAACAAATACTTTGTGTCTGTCTTCACGGAAGAAGATGCAAAAAACTTCCCGGAAATAGTGGACAACCAAGGCTCTAGCGAGAATGAGGAACTGAAAGATATTAGTAAAAAAATAGTACTGGTGAAATTAATGGGACTGAAAGCCGATAAATCCCCTGGACCTGATGGCCTACATCCTAGGGTTTTGAAAGAGGTGGCTATAGAGATAGTGGATGCATTGGTTGTTATTTTACAAAATTACATAGATTCTAGAATGGTCCCCGCAGATTGGAAGGTAGCAAATGTAACCCCACTATTTAAGAAAGGAGGGAGAGAGAAAACGGGGAACTACAGACCAGTTAGTCTGACATCAGTAGTTGGGAAAATTCTAGAATCTGTTATTAGGGGCATGGTAACAGGGCACTTCGAAAATCATAAGAGGATTGGGCAGAGTCAACACAGATTTATGAAAGGGAAATCGTGTTTGAAAAATCTAACACAGTTTTTTGAGGTTATAACTAGCAGGGTAGATAAGGGAACCAGTGGATGTGGTGTATTTGGATTTTCAAAAAGCATTCGCTAAGGTGCCACACAAGACGTTATTACACAAAATTAGGGCTCATGGAGTTGGGGGTAATATATTTGCATGGATTGAGGATTGGTTTACGGACAAAAAACAGAGAGTAGGAATAAACGGGTCATTTTCAGGTTGGCAGGCTGTAACTAGTGGGGTACCGCAAGGATCAGTGCATAGATATAGGCACATAAATAGTAAACGGGTAGTAAGAGGAGGGGCGGGGCCGAATAGAGACCAAAAAGGAGACATACGCATGAAGGCAGAAGGCATAGCTGAGGTACTAAATGACTATTTTGCAACTGTCTTTAACAAGGAAGAAAATGCTGCCAAAGTCAACAACAACAACTTGTAATTATATAGCGCCTTTAACATAGTAAAACGTCCCAAGGTGCTTCACAGGAGTGTTAAAAGACAAAAAATTTGACACCAAGCCACATAAGGAGAAATTAGGGCAGGTTTTAAGGAGCATCTTGAAGGAGGAAAGAGAGGTAGCGAGGCGGAGAGGTTTAGGCAGGGAATTCCAGAGCTTAGGGCCTAGGCAACAGAAGGCACGGCCACACTAATGGTTGAGCGATTATAATCAGGGATGCCCAAGAGGGCAAGATTAGAGGAGCGCAGATATCTCGGGGGGTTGTGTGGCTGAAGGAGATTACAGAGATAGGGAGGGTCGAGGCCTTAAAGGGATTTTCAAACAAGAATGAGAATTTTGAAATCAAAGTGTTGCTTAACCAGGAGCCAATGTAGGTCAGTGAGCACAGGGGTGATGGGTGAACGGGACTTGGTGCGAGTTAGGACACGGGCAGCCGAGTTTTGGATCACCTCAAGTTTAAGTCATAGTGAAAGAGGAAGTAGCTGAGATACTGGATGGGCTAAAAATTTATAATGAGGAGGTACTACAAAGGCTGGCTGTACTTAAAGTAGATAAGTCACCAGGACCGGAAGGGATGCATCCTATGATGCTGAGGGAAGTAAAGGTGGAAATTGCGGAGGTACTGGCCATAATCTTCCAATCTTCCTTAGATACGGGGGTGGTACCAGAGGACTGGAGAATTGCAAATGTTACACCCTTGTTCAAAAAAGGGTGTAAGGATAAACCCAGCAACTACAGGCCAGTCCGTTTAACCTTGATAGTGGGGAAGCTTTTAGAAATGATAATCTGGGACAAAATTAACAGTCACTTGGACAAGTGTGGATTAATTAAGAAAAGCCAGCACGGATTTGTTAAAGGCAAATCACGTTTAACTAACTTGATCGAATTTTTTGATGAGGTAACAGAGAGGGGTGATGAGGGCAATGCGGTTGATGTGGTGTACATGGACTTCCAAAAGGCATTTGATAAAGTGTCACATAATAGGCTTGCCAGCAAAGCTTATTCCATGGGCTTAAAAGGGACAGTGGCAGCATGGATACAAAATTGGCTAAGTGATAGGAAACAGAGAGCATTGGTGAAAGGTTGTTTTTCAGACTGGAGGAAGGTATACAGTGGTGCTCCCCAGAGGTCGGTACTAGGACCACTGCTTTTCTTGATATATATTAATGACTTAGACTTGGGTGTACAGGGCACTATTTCAAAATTTGCAGATGACACAAAACTTGGAAGTATAGGGAACAGTGAGGAGGATAGGGTTAGACTTCAAGAGGACAGAGATAGGCTGGTGGAATGGGCAGGACACATAGCAGATGAAATTTAATGCAGAAAAGTGCAAGGTGATATATTTTGGTAGAAAGAACGAGGAGAGGCAATACAAACTAAAGGGTACAATTCTAAATGGGGTGCAGGAACAGAGACACCTAGGGGTATATGTGTACAAATCGTTGAAGGTGGCAGGGCAGGTTGAGAAAGGGGTTAAAAAAGCATACAAGATCCTGGGCTTTATAAATAGAGGCATAGAGTACAAAAGCAAGAAAGTTATGATAAAACACTGGTTCGGCTACAACTGGAGTATTGTGTCCAATTCTGAGCACTGCACTTTAGGAAGGATGTGAAGGCTTTCAAGAGGGTGCAGAAAAGATTTACAAGAATGGTTCCAGGGATGAGGGACTTCAGTTACGTGGATAGACTGGAGAAGCTGGGGTTGTTCTCCTTAGAGCAGAGAAGATTGAGAGGAGATTTGATAGAGGTGTCATGAGGGGTCTCGACAGAGTAGATAGAGATAAACTGTTCCAATTGGCTGAAGGGTCGAGAACCAGAGGACACAGATTTAAGGTGATTGGCAGAATATCCAAAGGCGACATGAGGAAAAACGTTTTTACGCAGCGAGTAGTTATGATCTGGAATGCACTGCCTGAAAGGGTGGTGGAGGCAGATTCAATAGTGGCTTTCAAAAGGGATTTGGATAAGTACCTGAACGTAAAAAATTGCAGGGCTATGAGGAAAGGGCAGGGTAGTGGGACTAGCTGAATTGCTCTTGCAAGAGTCGGCACGGACTTGACGGGCCGAATGCTCTCCCACTGTGCTGTCCTCCTACTGTGCTATAACGATTCTATGATACTAACTGAGGGGTATAAGAGATAGAGTATGCTATGTTTTGAACTCAATGTGGCCTGAAGGATTGGAATGATCTTTTCCAGTCCTTCATATCCCCATGTAACAAAGACACGTAAATAATATGCACATTTCAGTTGCCTTACAAAATCAAATTATATTTGGGGGGAAATTGTTGCAGTGGATTTGATTAAACTAACAGCTTTCATGATTTAAAGTTTTTAAATCAGAAATGACAAATATATGAGGATGGTGTGAGCAGCAGTCAGAGCAGCAAGTTGAATATAGCACATTTCTTGCCATACCACAGTATGAATCCACCCTTTAATTCATTTTAAAATGACTTATGTCCTCTGTTCCTCATTCGACACTCATTTTACAAAATCTAACTTTCCTTTTTCTAATAAATAGTTTTTAAAATCAATTTTAAAAGGTAATCTTTTTTATAATCTCCATTTCCCATTTCATTTCTGGTGTAACCAAAATGCTAAAAAGTCCTATTTTTATTTATCAAACATTAGAAAGTTTTAAATTCTAAATCTTGTAGCATTTTATTTTGGCGTTTCAACCAAATCCCACTGTTGTCACGATCCTACAGCCTCTGACTGATGATCCTAACAAAAGAGGTTTAATAAAAAAGGAAAAATGGAAAGGACAGCATCAGCATGCCAGAATGGACTGAGAAGGGAAACCATTAGGAGTGAGTGCTATAAATCTAAGCTCTACACTCTGAATTCAGACATCATCAATATGACATCACCAAACTGAATGTTAGTGTCACTTACTGTAAATAGCAATCATTCCTGACATTCAAAAAAGTTTTATATCCATTCATTACAGACTTTTTTTTAAGATGGTACCAGGGATGCAGGACTGCAGTTACGTGGAGAGACTAAACTGGAGTTGTTCTCCTTAGAGCAGAGAAGGTTAAGGAGAGATTAAATAGAGGTGTTCAAAATCATTAAGAGTTTTGATAGAGTAAATAAGGAGAAACTGTTTCCAGTGGCAGACGGGTTGGTAACCAGAGGACACAGATTTACGGTAAACGTTAAAAAAAAATCTGTACAATTAATTGGTTGGGAGAAGATCTCCTTTGCACAATGTTTAATAAAATCTTGGACCCTTTATGACTTATTATCACAAAGCACATAGAGGAAATCTTTCCCCTATGGGGCCGATAACACAATCTTGGGTGCCTGTAGCGTTGCTGTGCATCAGGCTCCAGTTTCCCACACAATGGGGTGCTGAGGTTTAAGGCTTTTTAAGCACCCAATACATGGTGTGCATTATAATGCGACCTTGGCTATGTCATGCTTCGAGCCTGTGACCCCAATAGGAAATGGGCTGAAGAGTTTACTGGTTAACAAATATATTTTGAATTGGAAGGACATAAACCGTTCCAAGATGAAATATACTACAATTGAACAGACACAAACTAGAAAAAGGCTCAGAAATTGCAACCTCTTGACTCCCTTAGAAGAGGCCAACTGGGACATCTCTGCATACAAAAACATGTTGGGAGTAGGGGAAAGTAAATTTGAAGGCCTCCCTTAACTTCAGGCTAATACTAATCTTATTATGATGTCTGGTTTCCCTTCACAATCTCTGCCACACAGGCAAACACACAACCACACAAACAGGTACATAAATAAGTGGTTACGCTACTGGACTGGCAACTCAGAGTTGGAACCCACACTTGGCATTCGGCACTGCGTCGGCATTAGGACCCAATAATGCTAGATACAAGATCAAAGAGGTGATTATTGGCTGCAATATATTTGTCTGAAACTCCTCTCCCCACTCTTTCAGCAGAAGAATTGATTAATTTTAAATACATTTCTTAACACCACCACCACAATAGCATCAAGCTCAATTTCAGACAAACACACTAAGCACTGGACAGTAGTATGCCACAGCACAAGTCAAAATAAAAATGTACCTTTTGTGCATTTGCCCAAAACACATCCTCCAAATAAGTAGCAAAGCCTTCGCTTATCCACTCTTCGGTCCAATCACGAGCACCAATAGCCAGTCCAAACCACGCATGAGCTATTTCATGGCACAGTCGCACTCCACAGAGATTGTTTCTTCCAGACAATACAGACTGTGATAGGAAGATGATGTGTGGGCTTATTAAAGAAAACAAAATAAAATGCTGTTAACAACCTGTTACATGATTTTGAATGTTCCTTCTTTATATATAAAATGTACTAGCCTTTCCTATGAAAGATCAGTATTTTAATGCATAAATAGTTATGACTTACAGTATTCACTCAAGGATGGCATCAAGTAAAGTTGTACCTCAAGATAGCTCTTTAATAAACCAACAACTAACTGAATTAGGTGAGGGAGGATTAATGCTTTTAATATTTTTTACCAATATATAAAAGATAGGCCTGTCCTTATCAACTGAAATTCACCCCGCACCCCGCCCTATCATTTGATGCAGAATCATGCACTGGAACCTCCGCATGATGATTAGTTGGCACAAGGTGTCCCATAAATCTACTCAGCAGTCACTTAAACGTAGAAAATTAAAATTCAGTTTGTTTTTATAAATCTATTAATAGGGATCGATACACTCGTCTGTTAGATTTGCTAACAGCAGATTCATCATAAGTAATAGTAAATTATACAACAGACAGCATCACATCTCCTCCGAGTGGATCACAGATTTCATACATGCTCCGAAAGTAGTCTTGATTATGGCCTGTATTTTCACAATAATTTTCTGGAAGCAAAGCAGACTTCACTACAGTGTAGTTAGACAGCATGATCATTTTAAACTAACTTTCAATTTAAAACAAAACAATGTGCCATTTTTCCCCCTAAGGTGTATACACACTATCTCGACATAACAACTTTAGATAGATCCATACAAGCTCTCCTTTGTTCAGTTTGAGCCACTGCAATGGATGCTAGGAAATGTAGTCTGAAGAATGTAATGAAATTAGAAATCCAGACGTATACAGTACTTTATCTGACAACACAAGGAAATTAACTAGCATGAAGATTATAACACATGTTGTTTTCTTTCTGAGTTCAATTATTTCAGTGTTGAACAAAAATTCTAGTTGTAATACTTCAAAATGTCAGGCAAAATGTAAACCAAAATAAAGTTCCAATCAGGAACAATCTTGGCCATTTAAAAACAATATCCATTGAGTTGTGCTTTAAGTACAAGAAAAATTACTGGAGACTATATTAAAGATGTGGGAATGATCTGGCTCCATGAGGATCATTCTCCTTGTTGTAAATGGAAGTGCATGCATTTCACTAGAAATAGTTTTAATCTGAACTCCACAGTGAAATCATTATTTAAAGAAAGGAGGATGTTAAAGACATAGCATGTAAAACACATAAGTACTATATACTTAAAGTACTTCACTCAACAGTTGCTTTGTTTAATCATTAAGTATTGGTTCTAATAGAAAAATAAATAAATTCTAGCAATACCCTTTTGGACTGCATGTCCTTTTTGATTAGACAGTCTTTCAATTTCTTGCAGAGCTTAATGAAACATATTTCATGTAGTAACAGATACATTAGGTACAGATTACAGAATTGTTAAGATTCCAACAGTAAACATAGTCATAATGCAAAACAGATGTGCACATTGTCACTAAATATTCTGATGTTTTCTAAGTTTCTCTAAACCAAAAAAAAACTAAACATAACAACATAAGAAATAGGACCAGGAGCATGGCTGAACTTCTACATCAACTCCACTTTCCCGCCCTATCTCCATATCCCTTATTCCCTTAGTATCCAAAAATCTATCGATCTCAGTCTTGAATATACTCATCGACTGAGCATCCACAGCCCTCTGAGGTAGAGAATTCCAAAGATTCACAACCCTCTGGGTAAAAAAAATTTCTCCTCATCTCCGTCCTAAATAGCCAAACCTTATCCTGAGACTATGATTCCTAGTTCTAGACTCTCCAGCCAGGGGAAACAGCTTCTCAGCATCTACCCTGTAAAGCCCTCTAATAATTCTATACGTTTCAATGAGATCACCTCATTCTTCTAAACTCCAGACAATATAGGCCCAATCTACTCAATCTCTCTTCATAGGACAGCCCTCTCATCCCAGGAATCAATCTAGTGAGCCTTTGTTGCACCCCCTTTAAGGCAAGTATATCCTTCCTTAGGTGAGAAGACCAAAACTGTACACAGTACTCCAGGTGACCTGTAGTTTCACCAAAGCCCTATATAATTGCAGCAAGATGTCCTTACTCTTATACTCCAACCCCCTTGCAATAAAGGCTAACATACCATTTGTCTTCCAAATTGCTTGCTGTACCTGGATGTTAACTTTCTGTGATTCATGTACAAGGACTCCCAAATCCTTCTGAATCCCAACATTTACTAGTCTCTCACCTTCTAACAAATATTCTGCTTTTCCATTCTTCCTACCAAAATGGATAATTTCACACTTCCCCACATTATACCCCATCCACCACCTTCTTGCCCAATCACTTAACCGGTCTATATCTCTTTGCAGCCTCATATCCCCTCACAGCTTTCCATCATCAGCAAACTTGGATACATTACACTCGGTCTCTTCATCTAAATCATTTCTGTTTTCTGTCCGTTAACCAATGCTCAATCCATGCTAATATATTACCCCCAATCCCATGAGCCCTAATCTTGTGTAACAACCTCTTGTGTGGCACCAAATTGAATGCCTTCTGAAAATCCAAATATACTACATCCACTGGTTTCCCCTTATCTCCCCAAATATTATCTTGGTAATGAAACAGTCACAATATTGGGGAGTTGAACATTAATATGCACGTGTACAGTATATGGATTATTACATTGCTGAGAAATTAGAAACAACACTGATTGGCTATCAATATATTGTTTTAAAAATCTATTGTAAACTCACTCACATAATGGTGATTTTCAGTATTTAATTATGCCTTTTTTACACTTCCGCACGTTATTCTGCTTGCTACTGTTGCTATTGTCATTGCAATTGAAAATAGTCTAATTTTCAATAAATATATATTTAAATTTTTAAGACGCTAAAAGCACTTAGTCTCTGTTTAGTATTGAATCACGAATTATGAACTTTAAGGCACGTATGTACTGAGTGTTCCAGTTTACTTTGCTGTTCCAAAATAAATCAAATACTGGCAGAGACTCCTAATATTAACACATCTTCTCAATCATTTATACACTAAGGGTGAGAATAAACAACGGTTAAAGATTTGCTAAGAACAGTTGGAAATGGTATCACCGACTATCATAGTCTATTGTCCTGCATCAGAAATGCAGATGCTGCAAAGTCAAATGAATCACAAAAAGCAATGAGGACAAATTCAAATACTATGTTTAGATAGGAGGACAAAAATGAGAAGTCGCACAACACCAGGTTATAGTCCAACAGATTTATTTAAAATTACAAGCTTTCGGAGCTGTTGCCCCTTCGTCAGGTAAAGGTACAATGAGGGAATCTACAGTATTACACAGTATATAAACACAGAAAGCAATTTGTCTGCAGAGATACAATCTTTCAGGGAGGCATTACATCAAAGACACACCAGAGCACAGCCAAGACAATGAGATGGGTCACAGGGGGTCCAACGTGTCAAATCCTGCCGTCTGCAGTTGAGCTTTTCACCTTTTTTTTTAATTGTACCTTTACCTGACGAAGGGGCAACAGCTCCGAAAGCTTGTAATTTTAAATAAATCTGTTGGACTATAACCTGGTGTTGTGCGACTTCTCATTTTTGTCCACCCCAGTCCAACACCGGCATCTCCGCATCATGACCACTATAGATAGGAGGATGTAGAGGAGATACTGGATGGGATAAAAATCGATAAAGAGGAGGTACTAGAAAGACTGGCTGTACTTAAAGTAGATAAGTCGCCAGGACCAGATGGGATGCATCCTAGGATGCTGAGGGAAGTGAAGGAAGGAATCGCGGAGGTACTGGCCATAATCCTCCAATCCTCCTTAGAAATGGGGGTGGTGCCAGAGGACTGGAGAATGCAAAATTGCAAACGCTTGTTCAAAAAAGGGTGTAAAGATAAACCCAGCAACTACAGGCCAGTCAGTTTAACCTCGGTAGTGGGGAAGCTTTTAGAAACAATAATCAGGGACAAAATTAACAGTCACTTGGACAAGTGTAGATTAATTAAGGAAAGCCAGCACGGATTTGTTAAAGGCAAATCGTGTTTAACCAGCTTGATCAAGTTTTTTGATGAGGTAACAGAGAGGGTTGACGAGGGCAATGCGGTTGACATGGTGTACATGGATTTCCAAAAGGCGTTCGACAAAGTGCCACATAATAGGCTTGCCAGCAAAGTTGAAGCCCATGGAATAAAAGGGACAGTGGCAGCATGGATACGAAATTGGCTAAGGGAGAGGAAACAGAGAGTAGTGGTGAATGGTTGTTTTTCGGACTAGAGGAAGGTGTACAGTGGTGTTCCCCAGGGGTCGGTTCTAGGACCACTGCTTTTCTTGATATATATTAATGACTTGGATGTGGGTGTACAGGGCACAATTTCAAAATTTGCAGATGACACAAAACTTGGAAGTATCGTGAACAGTGAGGAGGATAGTGATAGACTTCAAGAGGACATAGACAGGCTGGTGGAATGGGCGGACACGTGGCAGATGAAATTTAACGCAGAAAAGTGAGAAGTGATACATTTTGGTTGAAAGAATGAAGAGAGGAAATATAAACTAAAGGGTACAATCCTAAAGGGGGCGTGCATGAACAGAGACCATGGGGTATATGGTTGAAGGTGGCAGGGCAGGTTGAGAAAGCAGTTAAAAAAGCTTATGGGATCCTGGGTTTCATGAATAGAGGTATAGAGTACAAAAGCATGGAAATTATGATGAACCTGTATAAAACACTGGTTCGGCCTCAACTGGAGTACTGTGTCCAATTCTGGGCACCACACTTTAGGAAGGATGTGAAGGATTTGAGAGGGTGCAGAAAAAATTTACGAGAATGATTCCAGGGATGAGGGACTTCAGTTACGTGGATAGACTGGAGAAGCTGGGGTTGTTCTCCTTACAGCAGAGAAGATTAAGAGAATATTTGATAGAGGTGTTCAAAATCATGAGGGGTCTGGACAGAGTAGATCGAGGGAAACTGTTCCCATTGGCAGAAGGGTCAAAAACCAGAGGACACAGATTTAAGGTGATTGGCAAAAGAACCAAAGGCGACATGAGGAAAAACGTTTTTACTCAGCAAGTGGTTAGGAGCTGGAATGCACTGCCTGAGAGGGTGGTGGAGGCAAACTCAATCACAGTTTTCAAAAGGGAGTTGGATAAGTGCCTGAAGGGAAAAAATTTGCAAGGCTACGGGGAAAGGGCGGGGGAGTGGGACAAGCTGAAGTGCTCTTGCAGAGATCCAGCTCGACGGGCCAAATGGCCTTCTTCCGTTACATGATTCTAGATTAACAAATAAACAAAAGTACACAGTGCCGCAAGCAAATGCGGATGATAAACTCAAAGATGCGTAATTATTTAGGTTTTACAAGAAGACAATGATCTATTTATGCCAAACAGGTTTCCAGTGCACTGAAACACAGTAATACCATCTCTCGCGATTTAATACAATAGCAAAATACTGCGGATGTTGGAAATCTGAAATAACAACAGAAAACGCTGGAAAAACTCAGCAGGCCAGGCAGCATCCGTGGAGAGAGCAACAGAGTTAACGTTTCAGGTCGAAGACCTTTCGTCAGAACTGGGGAAGCTGGGGTTGTTCTCTGACGAAAGGTCTTCGACCTGAAACGTTAACTCTGTTTCTCTCTCCACAGATGCTGCCTGGCCTGCTGAGTTTTTCCAGCGTTTTCTGTTGTTATCTCGCGATTTAATCGTGAGACACACGATTTCTCATGAAAGCTCACCTCAACTCGCGATCTCGGTATTCCACTTGGTAAAATCATGCCATTTTTCTTGTTCAAAACCACCTCCTGTGATTGGCACTGGGGACACATGGGATTGGGTCAGGGATTCTCAAGTGGTGGGGTCTGCGGCCCCCTAGTAGCCCGTGAGAAGATTTCATGGGGTTCCCTTGTTGGTTTGCCCCAAAGCTACAGTCTCCCATTGGTCTTCCATCAGTGGTATCTCCTTGCTCCCCTGTGTGCTTGGAATCGTCTGAGATACAAAAGACTGTGGAGGCGGACATTGGACACTATTGCAACGTGGTCAGGCGAGTGGAGTTGAACTGCAGTGTTTGAGTCACTGGCTTCCTTGTGATTTAATCTGATGTCGGTAAGTGACTCGTGTTGCCTGAGCTTTGGTCTGCCGTTGGGCCATTTATGTCGCGATCCCTCCAGTAAAAAAAATCGCATTAGTGGGGCTGCTGGTCAAGTGTAGCTTTTTTTCCCCCATCACCTCCAGGTGCAGCGAACCTCTGGTTTCACATCGCCTGTGGCCTTTGGCTGCCTTTTACTTTAATTGCCTTGTTTAATTTTTTGACAATCAGACGTACTTTAGTGGCCAGCAGAGTCCCCAGGGGAGTCCGGGGTCACACGAGTGAGAATCAGTGTGATCCAGAGATGGAGAACCGAAAGAAATCCCTCATTATACTCTTCACAATATCGGGCAGTTGTATACTGTTGTGGCTGACAGCTGTCGTTAGTTTTGCAACGACTGGACTGTCAAACACCAATTATTACCGAGGCGACCGCACAAACACTGGATATATCGCCACCGAAACCACAACTATGTTGAAGCTTTTGAGTTCCTGTCCAAACACATGTATTTATGCAGCTACCCAGAGGGAATTCAGAGAGGAGCTGCAGAAGGTGTTGAAATCTACCTGGACACTGATTCTAAGATTTGTTAAAAACAAAATAAATATGAACTAGAGCTCCTTTTGGAACATTAAAATTCACTTTTAGCTCCTATTCCAGCTTAGGCTGGGGTTCTCTCTCCTTACAGCTACATCAGGATGGTTCTTGTAAAAACTCACAGGTACGCGACTATATTTGTCCCCCTTGTGGCATTTAACAACAAGGCGACCAATTCTTGTTGGTAAGAATGAGCGATAAAAAAGTTACCCAGGAAGCGCACGTGGGAAAACCACTTGTTGCAGAAAATTGGAACGTAGACCTGGGAAAGATACTGTTCTCAGAACTTTATATACACAGCGATCATATTCCCAGGCTCGATCTCAGGGCACACAGCAAACAGGGATATAGCCAATAGCAAGCAGTGGGGCTTTATTGGATCCTCTTGTCGTTCAATGTACCTAGGCGGTGCTACAATTTGGCAGGGCTTCTTTTTTTTTGTTTTTCATTATTAAATGCGATCCTTTCCCCACAATCATTTACTAACAGTTTGTAATAAAGTCTGTCCTGACATTTTTTTTAATGTTTCTATATCAGTGCAAAAATGTGCAGATACACTGCTGTAAGATATGTGGATCGGGTGGGAAAGTAGAATTGATGTCGAAAATCAGCCATGATCTTATTGAATGGCAGAGCAGGCTCGCAGGCTCGTATGGCCTAGTCCAGCTCCTAATTTTTATGTTCTTATGCCATTAATCGGTTAGTGACAGCCGAATACGCTTCCTGTCCAGGGGCAAAGGTCAGCAAGGGGTCGGGTTGGGAAAAAAATAGCAACTCATGATATCTATACCAAATCTCATGATTTTTTAAGAGTTTGTCTCCTGATTTTTGAGGCGGTGGGGTTGGCAATACTGGAAACACATGATAAGTACAGTTTCTTGTTGACTATCTACTAATTATCAGTTCAGTCATGTCATCACAAGGTACACTGAACAAAACACTTACATGTACAGAAAGAAGCATTTCTGTTAGAAATATGCCAGCTATTCAGGATCAACTGAAGTGTAGACTGACCTTGGGTACATCACTTGATTGTCAAATTTTTTTTCCAAAGATACTCAGTGAAACAAAATGTTTAATTTAGACTGTTTAGCCCACGACTCATGTGGCATGTCCAGAGCTGACAGAATAACCACAGGAATCCATCGAGCAAATCAGATTCCAGACATACAACATGCTGTGTATACACATACCCCTGCGTAAACAGACTAGGGTGAAAGCCGAAAATAATATGTTGTAACTGTAGCATCATACCTACCCTTAGAACTGATTAACATTTTTGCATATCCCGGGAACAGTAGCATAGTCAATGGGGCAGAAATTAGGCTCGCCACGGGTGAGTACGCATTATGTACTCACCCGTGGACGGAACGAAAGTGCTGGTTTCTTGCATGCACTGCGCATGCGCGGGAAACCGGCACTTCCGTTCCCCTGAAGGAAGGGGTTCAGAGGTCGAACGCGCACGCCGGAGGGCCAGCGCGTTCGCCTCGCACTTCGGATTTTTTTTACAGGTTCCTCCGTGAGGGTAAGCACGGAGAAGATGCACATTGAAAAAGGAGGCGCAAGGCCTTCTTTTAACAAGGTAA
This sequence comes from Squalus acanthias, assembly GCA_030390025.1. Lineage (NCBI taxonomy): Eukaryota > Metazoa > Chordata > Chondrichthyes > Squaliformes > Squalidae > Squalus > Squalus acanthias. Next base: position 202,137,556 of record CM059425.1, on the reverse strand, counting down.
GTGTTGATTTTATTAAAATGTAAACATTTTTTTCACAGATTTATCTTTTTTAATTACTTTAAAGAAAGGTAAGTTTAGTTTTAGCCCCGTTAAAAAGTGTAATTAATTTTTTCAAAAATTTAAATTTATAGTTATTTTAAAAATGTGATTTTTTCAAAAAATTTATTTGTAGTTTTAGGGATGTTTTGGGGCCGATCTGTATTCATAGATTTGACCTCTTCCTGTCAAATCTATGAATGAAAGATGGTCTGCTGCCATTGGCTCTCCATGGCCCACGTGATCCCAGGGGACGCATCGCACTAACTACGCCCCTGGGATACGCAAGCACTGCGCGCCGGCAGTTGGAGGAGGCCCAGGACCGGAATCCCCCGCGGGCTCAGGGGTCAATGGCAGGCGCGGTAGGTAGGTGCGCGCGCGATCCTTGCACCCGCGGGAAGCCAGGGAGCCAAATTTCTGGCCCATTATGTTACTGGACTAGTAATCCATAGGCCTGGACTAATGATCCGGAGACGCGAGTTCAAATCCTACCACGGCAGCTGGAGAATTTAAATTCAGTAAATTAAATAAATCTGGATAAAAAGCTAGTTTCAGTAATGGTGACCATGAAACTATCAAATTGTCGTAAAAACCCATCTGGTTCACTAAAGTCCTTTCACTAATCTGCCGTCCTTACCTGGTCTGGCCTATATGTGACTCCAGACCCACAGCAATGTGGTTGACTCTTAACTGCCCTCTGAAATGGCCTAGCAAGCCACTCAGTTGTAAGCAACCGGTACGAGAAACAATAAGAAGAGAATGAAACCGGACAGACCACCCGGCATCGACCTCGGCACCGACTTTGGACACGACAATGGCACACCCAGCCCAGTCGACCCTGCAAAGTCCTCCTCACCAACATCTGGGGACTTGTGCCAAAATTGGGAGAGCTGTCCCACAGACTGTCCAGCAACAGCCTGACATAGTCATACTCACAGAATCATACCTTTCAGCCAATGTCCCAAAGTCATCCATCACCATCCCTGGGTATGTCCTGTCCCACCGCAGGACAGACCCACCAGGGGTGGCGGCACAGTGGTATACAGTCGGGAAGGAGTGGCCCTGGGAGTCCTCAACATTGACTCCGGACCCCATGAAGTCTCATGGCTTCAGGTTAAGCATGGGAAGGAAATCTCCTGCTGATTACCACCTACCGCCCTCCCTCAGCTGATGAATCAGTACTCCTCCATGTTGAATACCACTTGGAAGAAGCACTGAGAGTAGCAAGGGCACAGAATGTACTCTGGGTGGGGGACTTTAATGTCCACCACCAAGAATGGCTCAGGAGCACCACTACTGACAGAGCTGGCCGAGTCCTGAAGGACATAGCTGCCAGTCTGGGCCTGCGGCAGGTGGTGAGAGAACCAACACGAGGGAAAAACATACTTGACCTCGTCCTCGCCAATCTACCTGTCGCAGATGCATCTGTCCATTACAGCACTGCTAGCATTAGCCACCGCACAGTCCTTGTGGGGATGAAGTCCCGTCTTCACACTGAGGACACCCTCCATCGTGTTGTGTGGCACTACCACCGTGCTAAATGGGACAGATTCAGAACAGATCTAGCAGCTCTATGGCATCCATGAGGCGCTGTGGGCCATCAGCAGCAGCAGAATTGTATTCCACCACAATCTGTAACCTCATGGCCCGGCATATCCCTCATTCTACCATTACCATCAAGCCAGGGGACCAACCCTGGTTCAATGAGGAGTGCAGAAGAGCATGCCAGGAGCAGCACCAGGCGTAGCTAAAAATGAGGTACCAACCTGGGGAAGATGCAACACAGGACTACATGCATGCTAAACAGTGGAAGCAGCATGCTATAGACAGGGCTAAGTGATCTCACAATCAACAGATCAGATCAAAGCTCTGCAGCCTTGCCACATCCAGTCGTGAATGGTGGTGGACCATTAAACAACTAACAGGAGGAGGCTCCATGAATATTCCCATCCTCAATGATGGTGGAGCCGAGCATGCCAGTGCAAAAGACTAGGCTGAAGCGTTTGCAACCATCTTCAGCCAGAAGTGCCGAGTGGATGATCCATATCGGCCTCCGCCTGAGGTCCCCACCATCACAGAAGCCAATCTTCAGCCAATTCGACTTACTCCACATGATATCAACAAACGGCTGAGCGCACTGGATACAGCAAAGTCTATGGGCCCCGACAACATCCCGGCTATCGTGCTGAAGACTTGTGCCCCAGAACTAGCCATGCCTCTAGCCAAGCTGTTCCAGTACAGCTACAACACTGGCATCTACCCGACAATGTGGAAAACTGCTCAGGTATGTCCTGTCCACAAAAAGCAGGACAAATCCAGATGGGCAAATTACCGCCCCATCAGTCTACTCTCAATCATCAGCAAAGTGATGGAAGGTGTCGTCGACAGTGCTATCAAGTGGCACTTACTCACCAATAACCTGCTCTCCGATGCTCAGTTTGGGTTCCGCCAGGACCACTCAGCTCCAGACCTCATTACAGCCTTTGTCCAAACATGGACAAAAGAGCTGAATTCCAGAGGTGAGGTGAGAGTGACTGCCCTTGACATCAAGGCAGCATTTGACCGAGTGTGATATCAAGGAGCCCTAGTAAAATTGAAGTCAATGGGAAACAGGGGGAAAACTCTCCACTGGCTGGAGTCATACCTAGCACAAAGAAAGATGGTTGTGGTTGTTGGAGGTCAATCATCACAGCCCCAGGACATCACTACAGGAGTTCCTCAGGGCAGTGTCCTAGGCCCAACCATCTTCAGCTGCTTCATCAATCACCTTCCCTCCAACATAAGGTCAGAAGTGGGGATGTTCGCTGATGATTGCACAGTATTCAGATCATTCGCAACTCCTCAGAAAATGAAGCAGTCCCTGCCCGCATACAGCTGGACCTGTATGACATTCAGGCTTGGGCTGATAAATAGCAAATAACATTCGCGCCACACAAGTGCCAGGCAATGGCTATCCCCAACAAGCCAGAGTCTAACCACCTCCGTTTGACATTCAACGGCATTACCATCATCGAATCCCCCACCATCAACATCCTGGGGGTCGCCATTGACCAGAAACTTAACTGGACCAGCCACATAAATACTGTGTCAACAAGAGCAGGTCAGAAGCTGGGTATTCTGTGGCGAGTGTCTCACCTCCTGACTCCCCAAAGCCTTTCCACCATCTACAAGGCACAAGTCAGGAGTGTGATGGAATACTCTCCACTTGCCTGGATGAGTGCAGCTCCAACAACACTCAAGAAGCTTGACACCATCCAGGACAAAGCAGCCCGTTTGATTGACCTTCACCACAAGGACTGCACCCCATCCACCACCTTAAACATTCACTCACTGCACCACCGGAGCACCATGACTGCAGTGTGTACCATCTACAAGATGCACTGCAGCAACTCGCCAGGGCTTCTTCGACAACACCTCCCAAACCCACAACCTCTACCACCTAGAAGGACAAGGGCAGCAGGCGCATGGGAACGCCATCACCTCCAAGTTCCACTCCAGGTTACACACCATCCTGACTTGGAAATATATCACTGTTCCTTCATCATTGCTGGGTCAAAATCCTGGAACTCCCTCCCTAACAGCACTGTGGGAGTACCTTCACCACAAGGACTGCAGCAGTTCAAGAAGGCAGCTCACCTCCACCTTCTCAAGGGCAATTAGGGATGGGCAATAAATGCTGGCCTTGTCAGCGATGCCCATATCCTGGAACGAATAAGAAATGTACCAAATTCCTGTTAAGCAATTAAGCTGTGCTCATTCATTAATCAAAAATCTGAATATAAATCCCTTCTTTTAAACTTGTACCATTTCTTTCTCAGACTGATTAATTTTAAATATCACTTTAAGACATACTCCAATTTGTTAATTCTTTTTGAGCATGGTTCAGGTTTATATACTTGCGTTAACATGTATAGGATGATGTTTGCTAGTACTACAGTAATATCTCTCTCTTTCTCTCTTTCACTGAAGCAGAACTCAAGCCCTGGTCCCAGAGAACACAAGAAATAGGAGCAGGAATAGCCCAGACGGCTCCTCGAGCCTGTTCCGCCATTCAATAAGATCATGGATGAACTTCTACATCAACTCCACTTTCCCGCCCTATCCCCTTATCCCTTGATTCCCTTAGTATCCAAAAATCTATCGATCTCAGTCTTGAATATACTCATTGACTGAGCAGCCACCGCCCTCTGGGGTAGAGAATTCCAAAGATTCACAACCCTCTTAGTGTTAAATTTCTCCTCGACTCAGTCCTAAATGGCTGACCCCTGGTCCTAAGACTATGACTCCTAGTTCTAGACTCTCTAGCCAGGGGAAACAGCCTCTCACCATATACCCTGTCAAACCCTCTAAGAATTTTATACATTTCAATGAGATCAACTTTCATTCTTCTAATCTCCAGAGAATATAGGCCCATTCTACTCAATCTCTCCTCATAGGACAGCCCTCTCATCCCAGGAATCAATCTAGTGAACCTTTGTTGCACCCCCTCTATGGCAACTATATCCTTCCTTAGATATTGAGACCAAAATTGTACACAGTACTCCAGGTGTGGTCTCACCAAAGCCCTATATAATTGCAGCAAGACTTCCTTACTCTTATATTCCAACCCCTTTGCAATAAAAGCTAACATACCATTTGCCTTCTGAATTGCTTGCTGTACCTGCATGTTAACTTTCTGTGATTTGTGTACAAGGACCCCCCAGATCCCTCGGCATACAACAACAACAACATTTACTTGTCTCTCACCTTTTAACAAATATTCTGCTTTTCCATTCTTCCTACCAAAGTGGATAATTTCACACATCCCCACATTATATTCCAGCTGACACCTTCTTGCCCAATCACTTAATTGGTCTATATCCCTTTGCAGCCTCTTTGCGTCCTCCTCACAGCTTACTTTCCCACCTAGCTTTATATCGTCAGCAAAGTTGGATACATTACACTCGGTCCCCTCATCTAAGTCATTGATATAGATTGTAAATAGCTAAGGCCCACGCAGTGATCCTTGCGGCACTCTTTTTATATTTCTTGCTAGTTTACTCTCATATTTCTTGCTAGTTTACTCTCATATTCTATTTTCTCCCTCCATCAATTTCTTGGTCATCCTTTGCTGATTTTTAAAACCCTCCTAATCCTCAGGCTTACTACTCTTTTTGGCAACATTGTAAGCCTCTTCTTTTAATCTAATACTATCCTTAACTTCTCTTGTTAGCCACATTTCCAGTGGAGATTTTATTCCTCAAGGGAATGTATATTCATTGAGAATTATGAATTATATCTTTAAATGTTTGTTATTGCTTATCTACTGTCATATCTTTTAATCTAATTTCCCAATCTACCTCAGCCAACTCGCCCCTCATACCTCCATAATTGGCTTTCTTTAAATTTAAGACCCTAGTTTAACCATATTATGAGCACTCTTCCCCAGAGGATCCTTTACTATAAGATTACTAATTAACCCTGTCCCATTACACAATACTAGATCTAAAATAGCCTGTTCCCTAGTTGGTTCCTCGACATTTTGTTCTAGAAAACTGTCTCGAAAGCATTCCATGAACTTGTCCTCCAAGCTACTTTTGCCAATTTGGTTTGCCCAGTCTATATGAAAATTGAAGTCCCCCACGATTATATTACCCTTGTTACATGCTCCTCTAATTTCCTGATTTATACTCTGTACAACACTATGATTACTGTTAGGAGGCCGATAAACTACTCCCACAAGTGTTTTCTGCCCTTTGTTATTTCTTAGCTCCACCCATACTGATTCTACATCCTGACTTTCTGGGCTGGGGTCCTTTCTCCCTACTGTCTTTATCTCATCCTTTATTATCAGGGCTACCCCACCTCCTTTCCATTTTGCCTATTTTTTCTAAGTCAAGTACCCTAGAATATTTAGTTCCCAACCTTGGTCACCCTGCAACCGTGTCTCAGTAATGGCTACCAGATCAATCCCATTTATCTCTAGTTGTGCCATTAATTCATCTATCTTGTTATGAATGCTTCGTGTATTCAGATATAGCAACTTTAATTTTAACTTTTTACTATTTTTCCCTGATGTGGCCTTAGTCGCTAATGCCCTATTACCATCATTAAACTCTCTGGGCTACAAATTTATTATAGCCCAGGAATGGACGGTATCATTAGAAAAGTTGGAGAATTAGCGCCAGGTTCTACTGCTTCAGACTGCACGCAAAATATGTGCTCACTGCTCAAAGAAATGATTGGAGTGCTAATTCAAGTCTTTAAGCCCAAGCTCATTGGCGTTACACTCAAAGGGTGGACCAATATCAAGTGCAGTCTAATCATAGTCATGATTGCCACAGGCTTTTTTCAGTTCTTAAAGGGGAGGTTCATTGATGCTGCAGAACCTCATTCTCAGCATTACAACTACCTCAGCAAGCAGCAGCAGGTCAAAGAGAAGGAGCCGGAGGACTGAAGCAGCTGTGCTCATGGCAGATCCACACCCCAGGCAGAGAGTCCGCAGATTCTGTGATCAAGCATTGGATGAGTTGATGTTCGCTGTGGAGAGACGGAGGGCGGTGCTCTACCCGGCAAGTGGCAGGAGGCCCTCGCCGCAAGTCTTCCGCACATGTGGAGGGAGGTAGCGCAGCACGTCTCGGGCAGCACTGTGGTCCCCAGGACCCACACACAGTGCAGGAAGAAATTTAACTACCTCATTCGGGTGGTCAGGGTGAGTGAATGCTTCAACAAATGATACATACCAACATCTGAACCACAGTCTTCACACACTGCCCAAAGCACCACACCCCCAGCACTCACACACCAACAATCTCTACCTACCAACACTCACACCCACATCTCACACCTTGCACACAATGACAGCTATTGAACTATGGCAGGCACATTACCCAAACACATTGCTCCACACTCACTCACACACTTTCCTTTCTCGTGCAGGTTAAAGTGGCTCACAACTGGAGGGAGCAGGAGCGCACAGGCGGGAGACAAGCCGACACCCAACCACTGTCTGCGCTGGAAAATAGAGTGCTGCAGATTATTGGGTGCCAGGTGGTGGGCGGCATGGCCACCGGTGATGTTGACCCCCTTGGGGACAACGGTATGTTCATCCCTACTCTTTCTTCTCACATCCCACTTCCCCCTCACCCCACAAGCGTTTCGCACTTTCCAGCTAATCATGCTGTATGCATGCATTTTTCCCTTCCTGCCCCGCTCCCCTCACCTTACCCGACTCATACCTTCAGATAATGAGCAAGCACCTGAGCAGCCTGTCCCTGAAGGCACCGTAGAGAGCGGGGCAGGAGAAGAGGAGGAGGAAGAACACACTGCGTCACTGCATGTCTTACCCACAGGCACCAGCTCAGATACTGGCACTACGCGTTCTTTAGAAGCTAGTATAGTAGCAGCATCTGCACAGGGTGAGGCACTGGGGACGAGTGGGCTGCAGCAAGGCCAGGGGGAAAGGGTAGCTCGAGGGCCAGCTCCCCGGAGGGCGAGTTCTGCTGCACAGGACTCAGATGAGGACCTCAATGGGGAGGCCTTTAGAAGAAGAGTGATGGCCATGCACACTGAGATGATAGGTGCAATGGCAAGGGTGCCCGAGAGCCTCTCAGAAATGAAAGGAGCGTGGAGGAGTCCACCTCCAACATTGCACAAGGCTCTGCGCACACCATGGAGCCCATCATTTCCAGTCTGCAAAGGATGGTATACTCCCAGAGAGACCGTGGCGACCCAGACCTGATGCCGCTTCTGATAGGCGATCTGGCAGCTTCCATTGCAGCACAGGCAGAAGCAACGCAACGTCTTAGTGCTGTAGTGCAGTCTATGCTTGATGTCATCCAATCTCAGACTGCTCTCATGCAATCTCAGCTTGATGCCACGCAAGCTCTGACTGCTGCCATCGTGGCTGGGTCTACCATCGTCCACCGGGGCTTTCACGGTGTCGCAGCAGGCTGAGGTGCTGCCCCGGGGGAGTAGCAGTGGGTCAGTGGAGCAGGAGCCTTCTGTCCTCCCTCAGGATGACAGCATTCCTGCTCCCACCACTGCCACTCCGCCATTGCTCTTGTCGCTGCCTGTCATCCAGCCAGCCCAGACTGCTGCCGCCCATGCTGAGGTGGTGCAGTCTACAGCCGGGCCTTCCAGGCCCAGAGCTGGTCGAGGGCGTCCTGCAAGGTCATCTGAAGTCTCCCGCACGGACACTCAGCAGCCTTCCACCAGCCCTGCTGCAACCATTGGGCCAACACTTCATAGGAGCACTAGAGTAGGCAAGGGCAGAGTAACGACAGGCACTAAGGGATTGCATAAGGGTGAATAGTTAATATTTTTGTTGTAAATATGTGTTCACTGATTTTTGATAAATTTATTAATTCAGTTTGGATTCTTTTGTGGTGTGTCTCATTTCAGCTTTGCACTGTGATATGGCCTGCGACAGGGATGGAATGATGTGGATGTGGTGAGCAACGGGGATCTGGGATTAAATTCATTGGAACCGCAGTCAGATGAGGCGGTGACGGACCGCCCTTCCAGAAGGCCAACTGAGTGGCTGCCTCCTCCCTTGCTCCTGTTCCTCTTCGTCATCCTCCTCATGGCAGATGCAGTATAACGTGGATAAATGTGAAGTTATCCACTTCGGTAGGAAAAACAGAAAGGTAGAGTATTATTTAAATGGTGATAGATTGGGAAATGCTGATGTACAAAGGGACCTGGGTGTCCTTGTACACCAGTCACTGAAAGCAAACATGCAGGTGCAGCAAGCAGTTAGGAAGGCAAATGGTATGTTGGCCTTCATTGCAAGGGGATTTGAGTACAGGAGCAAGGATGTCTGACTACAGTTGTACAGAGCCTTGGTGAGACCACACCTGGAGTAGTGTGTGCAGTTTTGGTCTCCTTACCTAAAAAAGGATATACTTGCCATAGAGGGAGTGCAGCGAAGGTTCACCAGACTGATTCCTGGGATGGCAGGACTGTCGTATGAGGAGAGATTGGGTCGACTAGGCCTGTATTCACTAGAGTTTAGAAGAATGAGAGGGGATCTCATTGAAACATATAAAATTCTGACAGGGCTAGACAGACTGGATGCAGGGAGGCTGTTTTCCCCTGGCTGGGGGGTCTAGAACAAGGGGTCGCAGTCTCAGGATACGGAATAGGATATTTAGGACTGAGATGAGGAGAATTTCTTCACTCAGAGGGTGGTGAACCTGTGGAATTTTCTACCACAGAAGGCTGTGGAGGCCAAGTCACTGACTATATTTAAGAAGGAGGTAGATAGATTTCTAGATACAAAAGGCATCAAGGGGTATGGGGAGAGAGCAGGAATATGGTATTGAGATACAGGATCAGCCATGATCATATTGAATGGCGGAGCAGGCTCGAAGGGCCAAATGGCCTACTCCTGCTCCTATTTTTCTATGTTTCTATGTTTCATCTTCCTCTACCTCCTCCTGAGGTGGTCCCGCAATCCCTGGTGGCAAGGGCTGGGCCCTCATGATGGCCAAGTTGTGGAGCATGCAGCAGACTACCGCAAAATGGGACACCCGCTCCGCCAAGTACTGGAGGGCTCCTCCCAAGCGGCCAAGACAAAGGAACTATTGCTTCAGCAGGCCGATTGTCTGCTCGATGATGTTCCTGGTGGCAACATGGCTCTCATTATATGAGTGTTGGAGTTGCAGAGGGGAGTCATGAGCCAGGTGGAGAGCGGATAGCCCTGGTCTCCAACCAGTGAGCCACGAGCTTGACATGGTGGCTGGAAGAGTGCTGGCACACCAGTCTGGGGCAGCATAAAGGCATCGTGCCTGCTACCAGGATAGCGGGCATTAACATTGAAGATTAGCTGTCTGTGGTCGCACACCAACTGCACATTAAGTGAGTGGTAGCCTTTGCGGTTACAGAAGATCTCAGGATTGTTATGGGGTGCCCGCAAAGCGACGTGGGTGCAGTCAATGGCGCCCTGCCCCATGGGGAATCCCACTATCCTGGCAAAGGCACATGCACGCTCGTCATGTTTCTCTCTGGTGATGGGGAAGGAAATGAAGTCCCTTCTAATGTAGAGAGCCTCTGTGACCTCCCAGATGCAGTGATGGATGGTGAACTGCGAGATGTTAGCTATGTCTCCTATTGCAGACTGGAAGGATCTGCTGGCAAAGAATTTGAGAGCGACGGTGACCTTGACTGCCACTGAGAGAGCAGTGGTTGCCCTGATCTGAGGCTGGAGGTCTGGTTGCAGGAGGTGGCAAAGTTCTGTGATCACCTCCTTCTAACACACTGCTCCACGCTTAATTGGAGGTAGGAGAAGTGCTGTCGGAATACCCTCAGAGGGCAAGGCCTCTTGTTGAGAGCCCTGCTGGCCCTCCTCCTCCCGCTGGCCACATGTTCCAGTCTTTCTCGCTGCCTCCGCTCCTTCCACCGTAGATCCTGGAGAGCAAGGTCGACTGCCAGTACAGCCCCCATTAGTGTAACCAAGTGTAGCAGTTTGATTTTTTTTTAAGAATGTAGCTATTTTTTAGTTGCCACAACACCAACACTAAATAACGTTGAAATTACAGAATGAGACTGTTGTACTATGTAAAACTGACAAGAAAGCACTGAAACTGCACTAACCTACAGCTACAAGTCATTATTGATGATCCCTTTAAATAACGTCCTGGAGCCGGCTTCCTGTTGCTTCACGCCAGCTCTCCCTGTCGCTGTTTCCTCCAGGCGCTAAGGTAGGTGGCGATAATCAATTTCGCAGATTGGGCGGTCAGTGAGCGTTGCACACTCACCGACGTCACGATCCACCTAGCGTTGAGGCTCCCGGCGATTCTGCGGGGGTGGTGGGATTTGGCGTGCAGCATTGGATTCGCGACACCCTGGCGATAATGCTCTAGCGCCCCATTAGCTGGGGCCAACGGCAGGCGCTAAGGTACCAAATTTTTCCCCCTCTGTCCCTTCCTGACCCACTCTGCTTGATTTTACCCAAATCTCTATGATGCTCTGAAGACTTGACGTTCCTCTTCAGACTTATAAATTTACCATTACCTGAACCCTCCCTCCCCTGTATTAGTTTAAAGCCCTATCTACTACCCTAGTTATTCGATTCACCAAGACAGTGGTCCCAGCCTGGTTTAAGTAGAGTCCGTCTCAACGGAACAGCTCCCTCTTTCCCCAGTACCACATGAATTGAAACCCTTGCCTCCCACACCACTGTTTCAGCCACACATTTAAATCTCTAATCTGTTTGTCCCTATGCCAATTTCCACGTAGCTCAGGTAGTAATCCAGAGATTATTACGTTTGAGGTTCTGCTTTTTAATTTGTATCCTAGGCTCCTCAAACTCCCTCAGCAGAACCTCATTCCTAGCTCTACCTATGTCTTTGGTGCCTACGTGCACCACGACAACTGGATCCTCCCCCTCGTTCTCCAGTCGCGAGGAGATATCCTTAACCCTGGCACCGGGCAGGCAACACAGCCTTCAGAACCCCCGCTCACGGCTGCAGAGAACAGTATCTATCCCCTTGACTATACTATCCCCTAACACTACCACATTCCTTTTCGCTCCCCCCACTTGAGTGGCCCCCTGTACCAGTGTGCCATGGTCCATTTGCCAACCCTCCCTGCAGTCTTTGTTCTCATCCACACTGGTAGCAATCAATGTTCCTGTTAAACTGTGCAGCTGCGCGACTGTCTTGAGGTCCCGCGCAAGCCGATCACCTGCTTTTCAATTGGACATTTTGCGCATGTGTGAAATTTTGAATGGGCCGCGTAGTCTGTTAGCCCCCCCAAAAAAATTAGGGGACATTGATAGCAAGTATTTTAGATCTGGTAATGTGTAATTGAGACAGGATTAATTAATGATCTCATAGTAAAGGATCCCCTAGGAAAGAGTGATCATAGCATGGTAGAATTTAAAATTCAGTTTGAGGGTGAGAAACTTGAGTCTGAAACTAGTGTCCTAAACTTAAATAAAGGCAATTAAAAGGGTATGAGGACAGAGTTGGCTAAAGTGGATTGGGAAAATAGATTAAAGGGTAAGACGGTAGATCAGCAGTGGCAGACATTTAAGGAGATATTTCATAAATCTCAGCAAAGATATATTTCAGTGAGAAAGAAAGGCTCTACGAGAAGGATGCACCATCCGTGGCTAGCTAAGGAAGTTAAGGATGGTATCAAATTGAAAGAAAAGGCATACAATGTTGCGAAAATTAGTGGTAGGCCAGAGGATTAGGACATTTTTAGAAACCAGCAAAGGATGACTAAAAAAATTATAAAGAGGGAGAACATAGAGTATGAGAGTAAACTAGCAAATAATATAAAAACAGACTGCAAGAGCTTCTACAGGTATATAAAAAGGAATAGAGTAGCTAATGTAAACATTGGTCCCTTAGAGGATGAGACTGGGGAACTAATAATGCGAAATAGAGAAATGGCAGAGACTCTAAACAATTATTTTGCATCGGTCTTCACGGTAGAAGACACTAAAAACATCCCAATAATAATAGATAATCAAGGGGCTATAGGGAGGGAGGAACTTAAAACAATCTCTATCACTAGAGAAAAAGTACTAGGCAAACTAATGAGGCTAAAGGCCGACAAGTCCCCTGGACCTGATGGCCTGCATCCTAGGGTCTTAAAAGAAGTGGCTGCAGAGATAGTGGATGCGTTGGTTGTAATCTACCAAAATTCCCTGGATTCTGGAGAGGCTCCAGCGGATTGGAAAACCGCAAATGTAACGCCACTATTCAAGAAAGGAGGGAGACAAAGCAGGAAACTACAGGCCAGTTAGCCTAACATCTGTCATTGGGAAAATGCTGGAATCCATTATTAAGGAGGTAATAGCAGGACGTTTAGAAAATCATAATACAATCAAGCAGAGTCAACATGGTTTTATGAAAGGGAAATCGTGTTTAACAAATTTATTAGAGTTCTTTGAGGATGTAACAAACAGGGTGGATAAAGGGGAACCAGTAGATGTAGTGTATTTGGATTTCCAGAAGGCACTCAATAAGGCACCACATAAAAGGTTACTGCACAAGATAAGAGCTCACAGGGTTGGGGGTAATATACTGGCATGGATAGGGGATTGGCTAACTAATAGAAAACAGAGAGTTGGAATAAATGGGTCATTTTCCAGTTGACAATCAGTAACTAGTGGGGTGCCACAGGGATCAGTGCTGGGGCCTCAACTATTTACAATCTATATTAATGACTTGGATGAAGGGACTGAGTGTACTGTAGCCAAATTTGCTGATGATACAAAGATAGGTGGGTTAGCAAGTTGTGAGGAGGACACAAAGAGTCTGCAAAGGGATATAGATAGGTTAAGTGAGTGGGCAAAAATTTGGCAGATGGAATATAATGTGGGAAAATGTGAGGTTATCCACTTTGGAAGGAAGAATGAAAAAGCAAATTATTATTTAAATGGAGTGAGACTACAAAATACTGCGGTACAAAGGGATCTGGGGGTTCTAGTACATGAAACACAAAAGGTTAGCATGCAGGTACAGCAAGTAATTAGGAAGGCTAATGAAATGTTGGCCTTTATTGCAAGGGGTATGGAATATAAAAGTAGGGAAGTCTTACTACAACTTTACAGGGTGCTGCTGAGACCGCACCTGGAGTACTGTGTACAGTTTTGGTCTCCTTATTTGAGGAAGGATATACTTGCATTGGAGATAGTGCAGAGAAGTTTCACTAGGTTGATCCCTGGGATGAAGGGGTTGATGTATAACGAAAGGTTGAGCCTATACTCATTGGAGTTTAGAAGAATGAGAGGTGAACTTATTGAAACATATAAGATTCTGAGGGGAATTGACAGGGTGGATGCTGAGAGGATGTTTCCCCCAGTGGGGGTATCTAGAACTAGGGGGCATAGTTTCAGAATAAGGGGTCGCCCATTTAAAATGGAGATGAGGAGGAATTTCTTCTCTCAGAGGGTCGTGAATCTTTGGAACTCTCTACCCCAGAGAGCTGTGGAGGTGGAGTCATTGAATATATTCAAGGCGGAGATTGACAGACATTTGAACTACAAGGGAGTCAAGGGTTATGGGGAGAGAGCGGGAAAGTGGTGTTGAGGCCAAGATTGGATCAGCCATGATCTTATTGAATGGCGGAGCAGGCTTGAGGGGCCGATTGGCCTGCTCCTGCTCCTGTTTCTTATGTTCTTATGTCCAGGTACCTCGTACCTGTTGGGACAATGGCAAAGGCTGAGGTTTCTCCGCCACTGCATCTGCGGTCCCCTTACCTGCCTGAGTCGGTCACGTGCTCCTGTCCCTGACCACTAACCAATTTTAAATCGCTACCTAACCTAAGGGGTGTGACTGCTTCCTGTGTCAAAATGTCCAGGTAACTCTCCCCCTCCCTGATGCATCGCAATGTCTGCACCTCGGACTCCAGCTCAACAACTCTGAACCAAAGTTCTTCGAGTTGCAGACACTACAGATCATTGAATCATAGAAGTAGAATCATAGAAGTTACGGCACAGGAGGAGGCCATTCGGCCCATCGTGCCTGTGCCATCTAAAAAAAAGCTATCCAGCCTAATCCCACTTTTCAACTTTTGGTCCATCACCCTGTAGGCCACGGCACTTCAAGTGCACATCCAAGTACTTTTTAAGTGCGATGAACATTTCTGCCTCTACCACCCTTTCAGACAGTGAGTTCCAGACACCTATCACCCTCTGGGTGGAAAAAAATTCTCCTCATCTCCCCTCTAATCCTTCTATCAATTACTGGTTATTGACCTCTCTGCTAAGGAAATAGGTCCTTCCTATCCACTCTATCTCGGCCCCTCATAATTTTATACACCTCAATTAAATCTTCCCTCAGCCTCCTATATTCTTGAGATATGGTTGCCTGGGAACACACTGCTCTCCACAAACTCCCACAAGCTGCAGATGCGGCACACCTCCTGCACTGCCATCTCTAACTGCTTTATATATTTAATTAATTATAGTTTTATGTAATTAATTCACTGGGTTTATTTTTAATTTTTTTTTAAACCAACTAATTTAACTAGTTTAAATTATTAATTTAATAAAGTATTAGTTATAGGTTCCTAGTTTTAAATACTTACTGCCTCAAGCTTATATAAACCACTACAAGTGCTGAAAGACAAAAAGGAGCACCTCCTTACTCCTCTCACCAAATGCTCAACTTCCCACTTAGTTTATGATGCAATCTGTGGTTACACTCTGTGCCTTAGCAGACACCTTCTACTTTTATATGCCTTCTGCACCACACCCAAGTTACAACTGCTCAGTCAGCTTCCAGCTTAGAGTAATTACCCTATATTCAGGCAATCACTTAGAGAAGGACAGGCCTTTGCAGTGAAAATTTCTTCAAGAATTTCCAACATTAAAGCCTCCAAGTCTTGTTATTGTGCAGTGTGCGGACCAGCCAGACACAGTACTGCCTGAATCAGTGGCAGAGCCATCTCCAGAATCTGGACAGTGAGATGCAGGGTAGCCTGACTCCCAAACAGTTCCCATTGAAACATGTTGGCCTGCCAGAATACTTACTCATTCCACTAGGGAATCATTTAGAAGTTGCCACAGGTTTGAGGTTAGAAATTGCACACAATACAGCAGCACTAAAGGGAAGCACTGTCGGGTAAATACAAATGAGATAAAGGGATTGTAATTGGTTGCATTCTATTTGAGCAATGTTTGTTTTTCATTCTGTAGAGTATGGCAGCAGCACTGCAAAGGTTGGCCATTTATGTTAGTTAAGGAAGTAAAAGGACAGTGTTGCAAAGGAACTTGGAGCCACTTTTTTAATGCCATGTTGACAGGAGGTTTCCTTAAGGGGGTCAGCTGAGGTACTTAACTGAATGTATCTTGGATGAACACTCAGCGCAGCAACCTCCCCGTCAGTACTGATGGTTCTGATTATCTTGATCAGTGTTAGCATCCTACTGTGGCTTTGACTGCAATCTAAGCTTCTCCTTCATGGTTAGGTTTCTTTGGTTGCAAAACTATGCAGCAGATTTTGATATTGTTGGAAACACTGTCAGGCTTTACTGTTAGGTGCCCCAATCTGTTGAAATGTCAAAAGCAATGCTTTAAGATTCCAATAATATGCTCTATAAGTGATACTAATAACTGCATGGGCCCCACTGTATGTGTGCTCTGCTTTTGTCTGCGGCTGCTGCAAAAGTGTCATTGTTAGCCAGGGTAAAGAGGGTAACTCTGATCTTCCAGGAGTCATCCTTCCAGCTTGCCTTTGCCTCAAACATGCCTGATTATAGATAATTGTCTTTAGATGAAAGCATTACGGCTGCTGCCAGGAAAGCAGGTGATATGGTGTTGATGGTCATTGACTGGCTATTCAATGATGGAGCATAAAATCCTTTCTGCTCATATAAGCCTGCATTGTGCCTAGGGGCCCGTTGGTCATATGGGTGGACTGCCATCAATTTGGGACATCCAGCTGGGCAGTGAAAGTGACCAGCCCCATCATGCTGCTAGTCAGTGCAAAAGGAGACAAAGGTGTTAGCCGTAAAGAATATCCTCACCATCACAAAGGCTGCCTACTTCTGTCTCCACCCCCTACCTCATCTGCTGCTTCAGTCCTCATTCAGGCCTTTGTCACCTCCAGACTCAATGGGCTGAATTTTAATGGGGAAGGCGAGTTGAGAGTGGCTCCAAAGCAGTCGGGAAACCCGGGAGAACTCTGATTTGCATAGGAGACTCTGTTTCCTACCCGCAGCCAGCCAGATTGAGAAGCTGGTTTGCTCCAGGCGGGTAGGCCTACGGCACTAGGCTGCAGAGAGTAGGGAGGGAGGAATCGCATGGGGCCAGGGGGTGGCGGAAATGGGTGAGGATCGGAGGAGCATGGGGGGTGGAGGGGGTGGGGGAGGCCTTGTGGGGCGGGGGATCGGACGCCTCATTGGGGGGTGAGGGGGGGGGATCGGAGGCCTCGTGGGGGGGTCTCCGATCGCATAGGGTGGGTTAGGCAGGGATGCTGGATCCAGGAGGTAAGTGTAAAGGCACTTACCTCCTGGATCCAGCAGTCCTCGCCTTCCATTAGCTGGCAGGTTTCACAAGGCCTGCAAAACCCAACCAGCCACTGTTAAATTCAAAATGGAGGTTAAAGCAGAGGCTTCCAGCCTCATTATAATATTTAAATAGATGACCCCTCTCCTGGGAGTGGGTTGGCTGCCCGCCCCGTCTCCGTTTAAACTGGAAGTGGGCGGGTTGGAGGCGGGTTCTGGTCGGTGTTCAGATTTTTAACACTTTAACTTCCCACACCACCCCAACTGACCTGGGTTTTTTTTTAGGTTAAAATTCCCCCCAATTACTCCCGGTGGTCCTCCCATCCTTCACCCACTATAAACTTCAGCTCATCCAAATCTCTGCTGCCTGCATCCTAACCTGCACCAAGTCCCACTCGTGCATCACCCCTGTCCTCACTAACCTACACTAGCTCCTGGTCTCCAATGCCTCAAATTAAAAATTTTCATTCTCATGGTTAAACCTCTTCATGACCTCATCCCTCCCTATCTCTAACTTTCTCGAGCGCTATAACCCCACCCACCTGCCCAAACTCTGTTTCTCCTCTTGTGTATCGCCCCCTTCCTTCAGCCCACCATTGCCAATCGTGCCATCTGCCATCTAGGCCCCACATTGTGGAATTCCCTGTGTAAACCCCACCTCTCCTCCTTTAAGACCCTCAAAACACACCTCTTTGACCAAACATTTGATCACCCCTCCTGATATCTCCTTCTTTGGTTTGACATCCACATTTTCCTTGTAACTCTGTGAAACTCCTAGGGATGTTTTTCAATGTTAAAGGTATATAAATGCAAGTTGTTGAATGTTGAACCAGCTCTATTGGTTGAATAAAACATCCAATTGGACCCCAATGTGCAGCTTCGGTTATACTACACGCTTTGTATCAATTAAAAGCTACACAACAATGCAAAGTATGTCGCATAACTCAGATGCAAAGTCACTGAATTGATGATGATTTGCATTTTTGCAAACGGTGTGGGATCACCTCGAGCAGATAGTCTCGCACTATTTTGATTTAGGGCCATTTTGGGTACAACTTAAGTAAAGTGTTAAAAATATACCAAGTGGGAACTTTTTAAAACTTCATTTATATCCTTTTCAATGTTCACAAAGAGCTGACAATCGCACTGGCACTTCACTAACATTTAAATCTAACCAGCATCAGAACATGAGTGAGTAGCGCTTTATGCATGTATGCTTGGAACATCTGCAGAGCTTCACTTTTATGACTAGAAAACACAGATCCAGCAGTATGATTTGGGTCTGCTACTCTGCATCATTTTAAGTAGGTATTGTTTCAAACTAGTACATGTATTATAACTGCACTCTTACCCGACTACTAAAAAGAATCCAGAATTCTTTATTTGCATTTTATAACATACACTCATGTGACTTGCATGGATTTCCAATTGATAATTCACTGATTTGTTCAACTGAATAACAATAATGTAGAGAGCAAAACCAACGTTATAAGTTTTACTCTTTACAAATGTAGAATATCAAACAAATTATTTTCTTTTTACTGAAATTCAAGTGAAAAGAAATTCACATTTGAGACATTTTTTCCACTGCTCCTGAAATTAAAATCAAAAAGACAAATTTGCTCATCTTTCACTTTCAATGTAATAGTCCTGCAATACTGAACCACTGGGAATTTTCTTGGAGTCTCTCGACGAGCATCAAGGAAGTTAAGTCAAACAAACAGAAGCACAGGACAATAAACAGAGTAGTCCTTTAAACCTGCCTCGAAAATGATTGGTTTTGTGCAGCAACATGATGTAAAAAAAAAATAATTCTAGTCGATTTCACTTTCCCGAGTCAAACAAAGCCACCTCTTGTCATTTCTTAGAGACAAAAGGAACAAGTACTCACTTTGTGAATTCTCCATTTGAAAACACAATGAATACAGTCGCCTCATTTTTAAAAGAAACCAAAACATGGTCAACTTCAGCTGGAAGGACAACTGTAGCTCAACAACATTAGGTTTAGTTCAGCTGTTCGTATATTTTTTGCGCCTGTAAGTCAAGGTAGGGTGTAACATTTTTATTTAACCAACCAGTACATTTATTCTGTTATCCAAATGGTAATGTTTCACATTTAGAATGTTATACAAGCAACAGAACACCACCAAATTGCTACGTCTTGTGCTAACCTAATATCAATAACTCTGCGCATTCCTCCAACTGAACTGAACTGTGTATTCGGAATGCTGATTCATGGATTGTCCATTCATGTTAACAATTTAGCTTCATTTGTTTTTTTAAAATAGTAAGATTAAAGGTTCCAAGTCTCCCTTCCTGCTTCCAGATCTAAACGGGAAGGAAGGCCCAACATTAGGTGCGTCTATATGCATTGTTGTATATTCACTCAGGGAATTTGAAGAGGGGAAAAAATAACTACATTTAAATTATATAAATCACTGATCAAAAGGAGAACATAATATACTGACCAATTCTGATGCAGCCCATAAGAAGGACAGATGCATACAGGCCCTTGTTGACTAAAGCACTATTCTACCCCTACTCGAGCTGTGTGCTTTTATTAAAACCCAACTCTCATTCTGGGCTGAACTCTTCCCTTATGGAGAAAGGAAATGGTTTGTTTTTCTTATAATATCTGATAAACGGCTTTAGGTGGGTCTGAACAATACTGAGATTCAGAAGCCAATTTTAGACATGCCATTTAGGCTAATTAATATTATTCCATCATCTACTTCGTCATCCATGTCACAGTGGCTCCTCCCACAAGCCCAGATACAAATTTGACACTTGAACAAGAGTAGAAAATTATGATTTGGAGGAGAGGAGGAAGAATTATGGCAGTGTTGCATTCACCCTGTGGAACAGTTAAATGTATTTGATGCCTTTTTAGGTTTCTTTCCTCTGATTAAAAGGTAGAATATATGAAACTTCTAATTTCTCACCATGTCCTTCTATTCTGGTTTGACTGGCCCGTGCACCTGTGGGCCACCTACTCCTTCACCTCCACCACTGCCACTTTTCTGCTGCTCTTTAGGAAGGGAGAGAATTTTCTGATAATGACTCTCCTTCCAACTTTGCCTTCGTCCCATGGGAAACTACTTAGCTTCTGCTGGATGGTGCTCCATGGCAGTGTGTCTAAAATAAGGAATTCACTGGAGTAGGATGGGGAAAGGTGGCATCTCTGCCCCTGCTCTCGGTGATATTGCACTGTCCAAACGCGTTTTACAAAAAGTAATCTTTGGCACATTTTCCAGCTTTGAAGAACTACTGACAGAGGATAAAGGCAGTAAGTAAATCTTTGCCACTGGTAGACACAATAAAGTCTAGAAAGGATGTAAAAAGGAAAGTACCTATGAAGCACAAAAAAATCCTATCAAAAGTATCAGTTCAATAGCAAGAAGTACAATGTTAAAGTTCCAGTGTTGGTGTTAAATGCAACTCCTCCACCAAACGGCTTCTCAAGAGGGAACAAGGCAAGTGTGCTGCACTGCAATATTGTATTGCTGTTCCAATATGGAGTGCGCAGAGTAATCAGATGTAAATTCACACCCACGATTTTCCACATAGGAATTCTGCTTCTCAGCTGGAGTCCCTGGTGAAGGTGGGAGGGGAAACTAGCGGTCAAGTAATTCCAGGCCCTTGTGGTCTATAAGAAAATGCAACAAGTAGAGGCTTCAGAGTACTATGCCTATCTGTCTTCTCTGACAAGCAATGATACACACATCCTGGGGAAGAGGAACAGTGATCCAAACAGCTTGTAAAATTTTAAATATATATATATATAAATAATATATTTCCTGCAATTAGTCTCTCACTTTCTACATAATTTACTTTCCACATAAATCAGGACAGGCCCATAGTTCAATAGGGAAACATAGTGCAATAACGCTTTAAAAACTGCACAGAATCCACATGATCTTCTCCACCCCAATACGACATATCCACCTCAGCTTGAAAAACCTTAGATCTTTTCCATGAGGTGCAGGGTAAATAAGGTAATTCAATGAATGTTTATTTTTTGTTGAGAACAAGTTTTGTTTTTACTTTTTCCACTTAAAAAAATGTATTTGCATTTCTTGGTCTATAAACATTCCAAAGGTTGGCCTTTATTCAATGCTTCCCAATATCAACATGGCATGTGAAGAATCAAAGGGACAATACCACATCCCATTACCTTGTGATACGCAAATGCAGTAACAATTATTAAATGTACCAATCAAAATGAGGGAAACATAGCATGGAGGCTGAAAACTATGTATTTGGAAGACAAATTATATCAAAAAAAATGAGGAAGACTATATCAAAAGGTACATAACCTAGCTTTAATTCGCAATCTTTTATTCTACACATATGGAGGAGGAAAGGTGAACTTTACACAGAGGGCAATGATTATAAGGATCAGACTGCCCAGTGAGGAATTGGAGGTGCAGAGTGTTGGCAAATTAAAGAGGGAACTGAATAGATATTTGGCAGAGAGCACAAGTCTGGTGGACCACAATGCTCTCTTATCGTCACATGCTGTCCTTACAAATTCTGCCCAGCCTATTCTCACAAGAATTCCTGCCCACCGTGTACAGGTTCAATCTCTTGAAGCAGAAAACAGGTGGAAGGAGACTGGAAGTGCCACTGAGAGGGGAAGACCAGGACAACACTGAGGGGAGAGATGTAGGTCTGAAGGGGGTTGCAGGCACCATGTAAATGAGGCTGAGGATTTGGAATTGGGTACTTGGTAGTACAGGGAGCCAACAAAGGTCTGCAAGGACAAGCATGATCAGCAGGACTCAGTATGGGACAAGAAGCAAGCGAGGCAGAACTGAGACAAAAAATGCTGCGAAGATGGAAGTACGCAGCCTAATTGATGGATTGGCTATGAGGTTTGTTACTCAGCTCAGGGTTGAACAGGACATCAAAGTTACTTATCGCTTATGGTTCATCCTGAGTTAGAAAATGGAGAGGGCGATAGGGTTGAGAACAAAGATATGAAGTTTTTGTTAAGTGCTGAATAGAATGGCCTTAGCTTCCTAATGTTCAGTTATGTGCTCAAATCATGGCCAGGGGTATAAACTGACAACCTTCTAACTCAGTGTGACACCAAGTCAACCAAGCTGACACTTTTCCTAAGAGACATGCATCCACTGCACCAATAAACAGAATATCTAACTTGCAATGGTGAGTTCCAGACTTTCCTTCATTTATACAAAAGAACTCAATTGTTATTACAGGATTGATAAGTTATGGGCTTTACGTACCATTATAACTCATTGCCGGTGGTAAGATTCAAATACTAACAAAAATTAATTCCAACCTGTTAATATTACAAGAGCAAATATCACCACAATGAAAATAGAAAATCTTACTCGTTCCCTAAAAGGAAATGATTTTATACTTCTCCCACCACTGGAGGAATTGAATAAACAGCTCTGATTTTTGGCACAAACCTATCAACATATGTTAGCATTTATAGGTCATGATTGTTTTATAGGACTAACACATAAAAGATCCATACATGTAAATGTTTCATTAAAAAGCATACAGAAATGTGTCTAATTACCAGAAATTGCTTCCTTCTTGTGCATATATTTATGACTAAAAACAGGCAATGTTCTGTGCAAACATTTCACCCACCATCAGTCTGAACTACTTCAAACAGGACTTAACTATTACCTCTCAGAGCCAAGTGCAGCTTCTTAGTTTGTTTATAGTACTGCAAGTGCAAATGGTTTCTGGAGGTCTGATACTTGCTTTCTAATTTTTAATACCTACCAACACAAATATACTGACAATTCGTTTTAAGTGTTAGAGTTTCCTTTGCAGCTTTCAATATCAGCTCGGTTCCAAAGTACTCAAATGGTTAATAAGCTTTACCCAAGTTTGCTGGAACCCTGATCACATAACTGCACAACAGATGCCGCTAGATGTTTAGAATTCCAGTAAAATAAATCTTGGTTCAAAACCCTTTGAAACTGCAGTCATTGCCAAGTTTGGTAAAATGGTCAAACTAGGCAGATGTGATCCCAGTACCAGAGTTAAATAAATTGCTTTGTAAAATAATATAGCCTGGATTTTCCGATCAGGTATGCCCAACTAGAAATGGGGCAGAGCACGATTTACACAACCTGACATCGTGAGCGCTGAGACCACCATCATTTCCAGGGTCAGCCTCATTATATTATCCCAGATTTTGCTGTCAAAATAATGGTGAGGCTAAAGTCTCTCACCATTATTTAAGTGTAAATGGACACCAACATCAGGTTGCAGATGCATGGTGAAATGCCAATACCCAAAAGTTGCTGACCGAGTTGCACTGCTCCACTGTTAGCGTCGCGAAAATGGCATTTTGCTGCCTGCATCACCACTGAAATGGTGTGAAATTGCTGTATTTGTGCGGTAGATACAAACTAAACTCGCCACAGAAAGTTAAGTCTTGTCATTACAAGCGCAAGTACCCTTTTAAAAACATAAGGGGCCTGAATTTGCGGTCGGAGGCTTCCCGCGGGCGGATGCCTCCGAACCGCAACAAATCTACACACCTATCTGATGGTAGTGGCTCCACAGAGACTCACGCGGTTCGCAAGCGTCCCTAGGATCACGTGGGCCAGCCGAACCAATCAGAAAGGGGATTCCCATTATGCTTATGGGGATTCCATTTCCGTACGGAATCCCCATAAGCTTAATAGGAATCACCCATAAAGCACATGTACACAACCTTGAAATTTAAAAAAATCATTACATGTTTAAAATTAATTAAAATACAATTACATTAAACATTTAAAACAAAAATGTAATTTTTTGAAAAATAAATTTAAACATATTTTAAGGGGCCAAAAATAGAACAAACTAATTTTGAAGGTTTTTGAATGTTAAAATGATTTAAAAAATGTTATTTTAATATTTATTTTCATCCTTATGCTGGTAAAAGGCCTTAAGCCTGCTTTTTTTTTTAATTCGTTTATGGGATCAGGGCGTCGCTGGCAACGCCAGCATTTATTGCCCATCCCTAGTTGCCCTTGAGAAGGTGGTGGTGAGCAGCCTTCTTGAACCGCTGCAGTCCGTGTGGTGATGGTACTCCCACAGTGCTGTTAAGTAGGGAGTTCCAGGATTTTGACCCAGCGACGATGAAGGATCGGCGATATATTTCTTAGTCAGGATGGTGTGTGACTTGGAGGGGAACTTGGAGGTGGTGGTGTTCCCATGCGCCTGCTGCCCTTGTCCTTCTAGGTGGAAGAGGTCGCAGGTTTGGGAGGTTTGGGCTGCCGAAGAAGCCTTGGCGAGTTGCTGCAGTGCATCTTGTAGATGGTACACACTGCAGCCACGGTACGCCGGTGGTGGAGGGAGTGAATGTTTAAGGTGGTGGATGGGGTGCCAATCAAGCGGGCTGCTTTGTCCTGGATGGTGTCGAGCTTCTTCAGTGTTGTTGGAGCTGCACTCATCCAAGCAAGTGGAGAATATTCCATCACACTCCTTACTTGTGCCTTGTAGATGGTGGAAAGGCTTTGGGGAGTCAGGAGGTGAGACACTCGCCGCAGAATACCTAGCCTCTGACCTGCTCTTGTTGCCACAGTATTTATGTGGCTGGTCCAGTTAAGTTTCTGGTTAATGGTGACCCCCCAGGATGTTGATAGTGGGGGATTCGACGATGGTAATGCCATTGAATGTCAAGGGGAGGTGGTTAGACTCTCGCTTGTTGGAGATAGTTAATGCCTGGCAATTCTGTGGCGCGAATGTTACCTGCCACTTATCAGCCCAAGCCTGAACGTCGTCCAGGTCTTGTTGCATGCGGGCATGGACTGCTTCATTATCTGAGGAGTTGCGAATGGCGCTGAACACTGTGCAGTCATCAGCGAACATCCCCATTTCTGACCTTATACCAGGCGTAATAGTTTCATGAGCATTCGTCAGCGGATGTCCATTTCCCAGGGATGCGGAGGATCTGTCAAGAAGATTCTTGACAGATCACAAGTTCCGGGTTTTTGCGCATGCATAAACCCGGCACTTGTGGGGCACTTACAGCTGCGTACACACTGTGTACGTGGTCATAGGCCCCAGAAAATCTAGGCCAATAACTTAATTACTGCCAGTCAACCTCTCTGGCACTGGAAAATTAACTATTAAAAGTGTGGAGTCTCATTCCTTCAGGTATGAATTGTTGTTGGAGATTTTAAAAATGTCAAATTATTTTCTGTCTCTTTTTTCTTTCCCTCTTAACTCAGTCTTTTTTCCCCTCTCTTTCTGTACCTGATTTGACATTGAATTCACCCACTCTCATTTACACTTCCTTCTCTGTCATTACTCTTGTTTATTTCTCAATCCTTCAATCTGATTGGTTAAGGAGATACACAGTTGCTTGCCCTGTTCACTCAGGTCCCAGATGCCGGTTTTCCGCAATGCGACGTTATCAGCTCGCACTTTCAGCAACTTGCCACGCAAAAAATTTAAAAACTTAAATGTGCACAGGCAAGTCTAACTAGATGCCCTGCTACAGCAAAATTTGGCCCAATACTTTGGACAAGCTGCAGGCATCAGAAATGCCACTTCTTGAGAGCTTACCCATGAGGGGAAGGAAATAGTGCGCTACTGCACGGTTTAAAGGCAGCTTAACGGGGCAGAAATCATCACAATTGCTTTTGCAGGAACAAAGTTCAGAGTCAAAAGAATGTCCGACAGGAAAGCAGTTCCCAGGCTCATATGAGGGCAGCCTCCAGGTCCACAAATGCAGCAGTGGAAAAGAAAGAAAGAAATACTTGCATTTATAAAGCGCTTTTCACAACCTCAGGACGTCCCAAAGCGATTTACAACCAATGAAGCACTTTTCGAAGTTGTGGCAAGTAAGGCCGAGGAACGAGATACCCTTTGACACAGAAAGCCTCAGATGCCCAGGGCAAGCAGCCCATGGAGAATGGAAGGAGGTGCCCAGGGCAAAGAGTGACAACTCAACCATCCCAAGCACAGAAACCAAAGCAGCAAAAAAAAATGTAATAAACTTATCAGATCAGACAAGGTGAGAGGAGCCGCTGAGCTCGAAGAAAGCTGCCCACAAAGATCTAGCAATCTCTGTGTTGTGAATTTCAGCACCCTCGACCTTAGTTTGAATCTGGCACCAAATCAAACGAATCTCCAATGTCCAGCAACAGTGATGTCATCAAACAGGCCAAGCAGCCAATCATATTGAAGAATTCTCAGACAGCATACCAGGAAGTAAAATGCACAGATTCTAATTTACTTTTTATAAATTTTACAGAGAGCGAAATAAAGATTGGGACATACACATAGGATTGTGGTAGAAGCTGAAATATCAAACATTAAAAAAATATGTATTATTTTAAAAATCATGTAATTCTTATCATATTAATGGAAAAATTTGACATTCCACAAATAGTAAATTAGTTTTTCAGTGCCAGAACGGTTGTTCAGCAGTCAATACTCCGTTAAAAACCCAGTTATACCTCTTTCAACAAGGGTTAATTTTTCGGCCGGGGTAGGGGGTATGGTGGGTGGAGAGGGGAGAGTTTAACAGTGATATTCCAGCGTAATAGGGAAAGTTTTCATCAGGACTGTGATTTGAATTGATTGCCGGCTGTGGGGAGTTCCACAGCGCAACCTGTGGAGGAACAGGGAATGACTGACAGCAACTTCTGGATTTTCGTGTTTATCTGCGCTGGCGCTGACTCCAGAAATTGCTGTCACTTTCAGAGGAGTAATGACGGCGAACGCCGACAGTTTCGCCATCATTAGCACCGGGCCATTATGTGCTACATGCTGACACCTAGGTTTTACTGCACATCCCGAGAACAAAAGGTAATTCTCGTTTTATTCCCCCCTACCTCCCCAGGACAATACAGTCATAAAAGCTCCTATGAGGAAAATGTGTTGCAAATCCTAGGGAAGGAAACCATAGAGGCTGTTGGAGATGGGGAAGTAGGAGGCCAGGTACCAGCCACGGGTTCATGTTGAACTTCTGCTTCTCTTTCTTCCCATCTTATTGTATCCTCCATTAACTGGCAGCAGTATAATGAAATCCTCATGTCACTCCTTCTACTCTAAGTTGCATGTGAACTTTGCTCATCAGGAAATGACTGTCTTTTTTCTTCCTCTAGATGTGTTTGAAGAAGAACGCACAGTCTCCAGTACACTCAGTCCTGCCAGCACATGCCAGATCTCATTCCATGGCTTCCAAACAGCAGCTCAGCACCCTGGAGGAAATTAGAGGGTGAGGCAGAGGGCAGTGCATTGGGTGTCACACAGAGCACAAATGAACAGGTGCAGCTGTCAGTGGTATTGAGTGGTACTTCAGTGCAGTACTGAGGGGAGTTCTGCACTGACGGAGGTGCCATCTTTTGGATGAGATGTTAAACCGAAGTCCCGTCTGCCCGCTCAGGTGGACATAACATTTCCCAGGGCGCTATTCGAAGAGCAGGGGAGTTCTGGCCAATATTTATCCCTCAACTAACATCACTAAATCAGATTATCTGGTCACATATCTGGGAGCTTGCTGTGAGCAATTTGGCTGCTGCATTTCCTACATTACAACAGTGACTACACTTCAAAAGCACTTTATTGGCTGTAAAATGCTTTAGGACATCTTGAGATAATCAAAGGTGCTATATAAAGGCAAGTCTTTCTTTCTAGTGGTGAATGAAGATGATGATGATGTTGTTGCTTGCCAGAGCGTCAGTTTGTGTAGTCTGAAGAGCCTGGGGATATGGTCCTGCTTTTGAAAGAATGATGCTTGCAGAGCATCAAACATTGCTGCAGGCGTTGGGGACTGTGCTCGTATCTGCAGATGGTGGCTCAGGAGGAGTATGTGCAGGACTTTGGACAACACATTTGCAACTCTGCAGTCCGCTACGGAGGGCAACAGGTCCATTGATAGCTGCTACGGTGGTCCCCCATGACAGAGGCTCTAAAGGCATTTTGGTCTTCTACGGTTGCTTAGACTGCTCCCATAGCTGCCTAGGGTGCCAGAATGGGAATAAATGTCTTTTCTGCCTTCCAAAGAATTGGACTGGGTTGTGGACAAGCATGGCACATAGCTTCACTAATTTCACCAACACCATTAGGTCTACTTTCCCACAGATCAGTAGTTATTTTGAATCAACGCCCTGTACCACCGGCATTCCAAGAATGGGTATTGATGATGTTCTCAAGATGGCAGCACATCCTGCCAGTCACTTCCGATGCCTGCAAATGACTCCATCCCTACACCCACCCCACCCCCATAAACTCTCTGCTTCCTGGACTGCCCTCTTACACATTTCCTTCTCCCTTTGCCTCACTATTGGCGGCGTTGCCTTCAGCTGCCAAAGTTCCACGTTCTGGAATTCTCTCTCTAAACCCTTCCACCTCCCACTACTCCTTAAAGCTCACCTCTTTGACCAAACTTTTGGTTACCCCTTCCACTATCTCCTCTCTTGGCTTGGTGTCCATTGTTTGATTACAGCTCTGTGAAGTGCTTTAAGATATCTTTCTACGTAAAGGCACTATATAAATACAAGTTGTTGTTGTTAAACCAGGTAGACATGATCAGCTCTGATAAGAAACAGAGGTCAATGGCTAAAATGAGGGCACTTGTTTTCATAATTGTGTGGGTGCCCTAGATTATTTGAAACATCTGTATCTTTGTTGAAAAATGTGGCTGACCCACTTAACTGGCAGTATTAGTGAAATCCCGATTTTTTACTGCGATTTATTTCTTGCTGAAAAGTTAGTATTGGCCTGACCAAAGAATGTAGCCAGCGTCCAGTATCAACACATGCAAGCTGTCAATCCTTTATGCCAAAATAAGGGCCAGCAAAATCATTATTTCAATTAAGAGGCGTAATCTTACAACAATTCTGACATCAGATTTTTCTCAAATCCAAATAACTTACAAGTAGGAACAACCTGAGTAATGAAAAGCAGACATCAATCAAGAATCAATTCATCATGAAATTTCCAATCGATACACAGTAAAGGTGGGTAAAAGCAATAATTACTCAAACACTTGATCACAAGATAGATAGAGATAAAGACAGCCATCTTAGTTCAGTCATCAGAAAGACATTCTTACACCCCCATCACAGCATCCATCTGCTTCTTAAATGAGCCCAGAGATTTTGCTTCTACTACTCTACCAGGAAGTCCATTCCATGTGTTGGTCACTCTGAAAAATTCCCTGACATCAGTCCTAAATTTGGCTTCTCATTACTTTCTCCACAGGGACTGAGGGAAGGAACATAAAAACAAAAAGGGACTATTACCCAAAGCACATACGCACCCAAAAAAGTTACATATTTTAAACAGACTACTAAAAGTGGGGAAAACATTTCTCTAATAGTTACTCTATCTTCCTTGACATTGCAGCACATTTCAAATTCTAGAATGCCAAGACTATGTGGTGTAATCGGATGCAGTGGAAAAAAATGAATATCTTGCGTGCCAGTTATACAATGGTTTTCACATTACACGGACAGAGAAACTGCAGAATAAATGTGGCTTTGAATTGGAAGTTTAAGAGTGCTTTGGATTTTGGTGTACATCGAGATTACCGCGAGGAGGCAGTCTCGCACAGCGAAAAGCAAGATTAAAGGAAAGAATAAAGTTTTATAAAATGACATTTTTGGAAGAATACGGAGACAACATTTGCTGCAGAACAGTTCTTGAGAAGAAAAACCATTATAATCTTCTAGTGCCAGCCTTGGTTCAGAAGTAACACTTGTGCCCGAGACAGAAGGTCATGGATTCAAGCCCAACTCCACAGATTTGAGCACATAATCTAGGCCAATATTTCAGCGCAGTACTGAGGTAAAGGTGTCAGCCGTGGTTCAGTGGGAGCACTCTCGCCTCGGAGTCAGAAGGTTGTGGGTTCAAATACCACTCCAGAGACTTGAGCACAAAATCTAGGCTGACATTCCAGTGCAGTACTGAGGGAGTGCTGTACCATTAGAGGTGCCGTTCTTCGGATGGGATGTTAAACCGAGGCCCCATCAGTCCTCTCAGGTGGGTGTAAAAGATTACATGACGCTATTTCGAAGAAGAGCAAGGGAGTTATCCCCGGAGTCCTGAACCAACATTTATCTCTGAATCAACACCACTAAAAAAAGAGATTATCTGGTCACGATCGCATTGCTGATTATGGGACCTCGCTGTACGCAATTTGGCTGCAGTGTTTCCTACATTACAACAGCGACTGCGCTTCAAAAAGTATTTAATTGGCTGTAAAGCAGTTTGGGACGTCCGGAGGTCATGAAAGGCGCTATATAAATGCAAGTCTTTATTTTTTCTTTTGAGGGAGTGGAGCACTGTCGGAGGTGTTGACTTTCAGACAAGATGATAAAAAGAGGCCCTGCCTGTCTGCCCAGGTGGATATAAAAGAACCTATGGTAGGATTCAAAGAGGGGCAGGGGAGTTCTCCCAGTGCCCTGGCCAAGGTTTATCCTTCAGCCAACACCAGCACAACAGGTTATCTGGTCATTTATCTTATTGCTATTTATGGGACTTACTGTGTGCAAATTGGCTGCCACGTTTCCTTACGTTACAACAGTAGGAAACAGTACTTCTTTAGCTGTGAAGCGTTTTGACAAGTCCCGAGGTAGTGAAAGGCATTATATAAATGCAAGTTCTTCCTTTCTTTAATCTTGCCTGTGTAAACTGATGTGCTCTAAACTGCAAACAATCCTTTAGCTGCTTTAAAACATTGCTCAAAATATTTCTAAACCTCCACAGAATAATTGATGCACTACGAAGGAAACAGATGACCAAGATCCACCAGATGCTTCTTAAGTTTCCGTGCAGTCACACATCCAATTGGAAATAACAAACAGAAGGAACTTGACCAAAACCAGAAAGCCGAGATATAAATCTGTTCTTTTTTTAGCTGCTGATTGAAGTGTTTGCAAACACTTCAATCAATAGGTAGCTTAGTCACATCCGCCTAATTGCCCATAACATATAAAGTCTGGATTTCTACATGACCTGTTATTGTGAAGCTTCCTGTGGGAGTTTTTTTTTGAGGTAACAATATAACCACTTCAATGTCCATCTCCATGTGTCATTGATTACATAACTGGAAGTATTCATGGCATTAAAATAAATCATTGACAAAAAAAGAAACCTCCTAAAAGAAACCTAAATGCCACTTTTTTAAGAAGATTGGGCTTAACCAGCAGCACCACTAATCTAATTCTGGTTTACGTTGCTTGGTCAAACACTGCTGCTCCATCCTTGGAATGTAACGTTATACAGAAAGGTTAACATTTGCTGGAAAGGTGCATGATAGCATGTCTCCTGTTGCCCATTATACACTATGGTTGTAAGGGTTATAAAGTACAGGACAAAGGTATCCAACTTTCACAGGCTGGATTGATCCGGGATCATTTAATGGCACACGATACTGCTCAGTGATAAATAATTTCCCGCAAACAATCTCCTCTTTGAAACAATACTTTTTTTATGAATTTAAAAACTAAACAAGAAAAGGCAATCAGCACATTCTCTCCACAGACAATGGAGTTTATATATTTTTCATTTTGAAATCTTTTCATTTTGGTAAAACTAAAAACTTTAAAAAGTATTGTGATAATGCAAAATACAAAAGAGTTTCAACAAAAATCATCTGGTTTTGACAAAGGGGCTGCATCGGAAACATCAACTTTAAAGAGTGAACTTGCATCGACATCACATCCTCAGGATGCCTTAAATTGATCCTTTGCAAGTGTTGCTGTTATGTAGGCAAATCTAGCAGCCAACTGCACACAGCGACGTCCCACAAACAGTAAATTTGATGTTCGTTAAGAAAGGAGTATTAGCCAGGACACCGGGAGAACTCCCTCCTCTTCTTCAAAGAATACTATTCAATCTTTTACATCCACCTGAACAGGCAGACAATTTAATGTTGCATCTGAAAGACGGTGCCTTCAACAATGGAGTACTCCCTCAGTGCAGCACTGAAGTATGTACTGCACCCATATACTTTTTCAAGCACAGGATAGAGAACAAAATTGTTTGGGGAGGTATACCATGTGCCCTGCTGTTTAGAAACATGGGGGAGGAGGGATGCTCCATTGGGTCTCATATCACTGTGGTATCTGGACTGTGGTAACACTGGGGGGGGGGAGGGGGGGAGGGTGGAAGGTGTTGCAGATTGACGGAACTGGGATGAGAATTCTGAAGTTTGGCAAGACTGTGATGGAGGTGCAGAGGTTTTGCAGCATAGGGGATAATCCTGGAGTTTAGCAACATTAAGGGGAGTCATCCTGAAGTTTGACAACAGTTCAGTGAAGGCTTGGGACTCTGAGGCGCTGGGGCTGGGGCTTCCTAGAGTTTGTTAGTGATAGGGAAGAGTCATCATGGGCTTTGGCAATATTGAGGGATTAGTCCTGGAATTTGGTAGGACTGGGGTAGGAGTTTCGGGGTTTGACAACATTGCATAGGAGCCCTGGGGTCTGTGGCTATTCACAAGGAGGCCTGGGATTTAGCAACACTGTAGAAGAGGGAATCTTGACATATATAGGTTAGAATGTAGGGTATGGTTGGCAGAGTATTCCTCGAGTCTGGAAGTACTGCGGCTGGGCTTGTGGTGTGGATCACCTTGTTGGGGACTATCAGAGTATGGCAGTACTGTGGAATGAGCGCCAGTGGTTCTATCGTCAAGGGGAACGAATGCCTGGACTGCGTTGGGGAGTGTACCAAGGGTCTGGTGGAATTTGAGAAGTTTCTGTGATCTGGCACAATTGGGAGGAGGGTTCCTAACGTCTAGCAGTACTGAAAGGGGAGGATCCTAGGATCTGGTAGCAGTGGGATGGGGGAACCAGGGCTGTAGCAACACTACAAGGGAACTAGATTGAAACTCGGTCTCCTCTCAGATATACCGGTCTTGGTACTAGCTGCCCACTGGGGCAGGTGGGCACATATGAACTGGAAAGTCAACTAAAATTGAAACTGCAAAGAATTATGGCGCATTCTGTCTACCCTATTTGTATTACTATCCAGCTTTTCAATTGTCAATTGGTTTCATGATAAGAAATTAAATATCTCCATAGGTGCAATCGAAGGAAGGGAAAGAGACAACAAACTTCATGGAGGCAAGAGATTAGATCTGCATTCAACTAACCCACCAATATTTGATAACACCCTAATGAACAATCATCTGGTAAGCAGTATTTTTTTTTAAATCTCAGCTGTTGGGAGCTGTTTAGTGGTGTGGATTGGCACTGTTGTACCCAGCAAGGACACGAAACTGAGTTGGATTCAAACATGGGTCCCAGAGGTGAAAGGACTTTTGCTACTATTTAATTAACCTGATATGTAGATTATAGCCAAAGCCACACAGTTGGCAGTCATAATTCTTCTATGTCCAAAAACTAGGTGAACGCAACAGACCTCATGTCGTGTTCACTGAACAAATTACAATAACACTGTTCTGTTGAACCTCTGGGCAAAATAATGGCCTAGAAATTCCGTTCCCGTAGGGCCAACGGAAGTGCCGGTTTTACGCATGCACTGTGCATGCGCTGGAAACCGGAACTTCCGTTCTCTGCAGAAAGGGCTTGACTGGACAAACGCCTGCACCGGATAGTCAGCGCGTACGTTAAAAACTTCCGTTTTTTTCACAGTTTTATCAGTCCAGGTAAGTCGGGAACAGCTGTGCCTAGAAAAGCAGGCGCAAGGCCTGCTTTTACCAGGCTAATAGTTTAAGTAAAAAAAAAAAATTTTCCACTGATTTATCATTTTAAAATACTTTAAAGAAAGGTAAGTTTATTTTTAGCCCCATTAAAAACTTTAATTATTTTTTTCAAAAATTTAAATTTTTGTTTAATATTAGTTAATTTATGTAATTTATACTCATTTTAAAAATGTGATTTCTTTTTAAATTTATTTGAAGTTTTACTTATGTTTTGGGGCTGATCTCTATTCATAGATTTGACAGGTCTTTCTGTCAAATCTATGAATGGAGATTCCCTGCTCTGATTGGCTCCCCATGGCCCACGTGATCCCAGGGACGCTGCGAACAAGCTGCGCCCCTGGGATACGCGTGCCCTGCACACCGGCAGATTGAAGAGGCACAGCAACGGAATTCTGCGCCGCCCGGGAGCCCTTCGGTCCAGGCGCAGATCTTTCCGGATCGCAGCCCTCCGCCCGCGGGAGGGCTGCGAACTGAATTTCTGGGCCTATATTATCGTATTTTGTGCATATAAGGTCACAGTTCAGTTTGCAGGGAACAAGATCTCACCTACGGCAGTGGTCCTTGCTACAATACATAAGAGAAATATCTGTGAATGCTCAAAATCACAGCAGGATAAAAAAATGTTCAAGTGGTTTAACATATATGTGCACCTTTTGTTTGCACGCAGTAATCCTAATGCTGTACAAATGGGTAACATAGCTATCATGATGCGGAGATGCCGGTGTTGGACTGGGGTGGACAAAATTGAGAGGTCGCACAACACCAGGTTATAGTCCAACAGTTTTATTTGAAATCACAAGCTTTCGGAGCTATCGCTCCTTCCTCAGGTGAAGTAAATTGGATACAGAATCGCCAGAGCATATATAGATGGAAAAAAAAGCATGTGTACTTTACAATTGCAGACCAATAAATTAAATCATCCTGACTATCTGCCGAGGTGTGATAAAGTTAATTAAGTCAGCCAGGAAGGTACCACATCAAAAGACATAGCAAGATACAACTGAGACAATGAGGTGTAGTCGCAGGGGTTCCAACGTGTCAAAAGCTGCCGTCTGTATGTAAAACGAAAAGCTTTAAAAAAAATTTACTTTTTTACTGGGAAAATTTTTACTTTTTTACTGGGAATCACATCTGTGAACAAGCTAACGACGACTCGAGTCCGGATCACGTCATGTATCGTGACATAAACCCAAGATCCCGATTGAGACCGTCTTCATGAGTGCGGAACTTGGCTATCAGTTTCTGCTCGATGATTTTGCGTTGTCGTGTGTTTCTAAGGTTGCCTTGGAGAACGCTTACCCGCAGATCCGAGGCTGAATGTCCTTGACTGCTGAAGTGTTCCCCGACTGGGAGGTAACAATCCTGCCTGGCGATTGTTGCGCGGTGCTCGTTCATACGTTGTCTCAGTGTCTGCATGGTCTCGCCGATGTACCATGCCGCGGTGCATTCTTTCCTGCAACGTATGAGGTAGACAACGTTGGCCGAGTCACATGAGTATGTACCATGTACCTGGTGGGTAGTGTCCTCACGTGTGATGGTGGTATCTGTGTTGATGATCTGGCATGTCTTGCAGAGTTTGCTGTGGCAGGGTTGTGTGGTGTCGTGGTCGCTGTTATCCTGAAAGCTGGGTAATTTGCTGCGAACGATGGTACTTCTGAGGTTAGGCGGCTGTTTGAAGGCAAGTAGTGGAGGCGTGGGGATGGCCTTAGCGAGGTGTTTGTCGTCATCGATGACATGTTGAAGGCTGCGAAGAACATGTCGTAGTTTCTCCGCTCCAGGGAAGTACTGGACGACGTAGGGTACCCTGTTGGTTGTGTCCCGTGTTTGCCTTCTGAGGAGGTCTATGCGATTTTTCGCTGTGGCCCGTCGGAACTGTCGATCGATGAGTCGAGCGTCATATCCCGTTCTTACGAGGGCGTTTTTCAGCGTCCGTAGGTGTCCATCGCGTTCCTCCTCGTCTGAGCAGATCCTGTGTATTCGCAGGGCTTGTCCATAGGGGATGGCTTCTTTAACATGGTTAGGGTGGAAGCTGGAGAAGTGGAGCATCGTGAGGTTGTCCGTGGGCTTGCGGTAGAGTGAAGTGCTGAGGTGTCCGTCTTTGATGGAGATTCGTGTGTCCAGGAATGAGACCGATTCTGAGGAGTAGTCCATGGTGAGTTTGATGGTGGGATGGAACTTGTTTATGTTATCGTGTAGTCTTTTCAGTGATCCTTCGCCATGGGTCCAAAGGAAGAAAATGTCGTCGATGTATCTGGTGTACAGCGTTGGCTGGAGGTCCTGTGCAGCGAAGAAGTCTTGCTCGAACTTGTGCATGAAGATGTTGGCGTATTGGGGTGCAAGCCCACGGACAACCTCACGATGCTCCACTTCTCCAGCTTCCACCCTAACCATGTTAAAGAAGCCATCCCCTATGGACAAGCCCTGCGAATACACAGGATCTGCTCAGACGAGGAGGAACGCGATGGACACCTACGGACGCTGAAAAACGCCCTCGTAAGAACGGGATATGACGCTCGACTCATCGATCGACAGTTCCGACGGGCCACAGCGAAAAATCGCATAGACCTCCTCAGAAGGCAAACACGGGACACAACCAACAGGGTACCCTACGTCGTCCAGTACTTCCCCGGAGCGGAGAAACTACGACATGTTCTTCGCAGCCTTCAACATGTCATCGATGACGACAAACACCTCGCTAAGGCCATCCCCACGCCTCCACTACTTGCCTTCAAACAGCCGCCTAACCTCAGAAGTACCATCGTTCGCAGCAAATTACCCAGCTTTCAGGATAACAGCGACCACGACACCACACAACCCTGCCACAGCAAACTCTGCAAGACATGCCAGATCATCAACACAGATACCACCATCACACGTGAGGACACTACCCACCAGGTACATGGTACATACTCATGTGACTCGGCCAACGTTGTCTACCTCATACGTTGCAGGAAAGAATGCACCGCGGCATGGTACATCGGCGAGACCATGCAGACACTGAGACAACGTATGAACGAGCACCGCGCAACAATCGCCAGGCAGGATTGTTACCTCCCAGTCGGGGAACACTTCAGCAGTCAAGGACATTCAGCCTCGGATCTGCGGGTAAGCGTTCTCCAAGGCAACCTTAGAAACACACGACAACGCAAAATCATCGAGCAGAAACTGATAGCCAAGTTCCGCACTCATGAAGACGGTCTCAATCGGGATCTTGGGTTTATGTCACGATACATGACGTGATCCGGACTCGAGTCGTCGTTAGCTTGTTCACAGATGTGATTCCCAGTAAAAAAGTAAAAATTTTCCCAGTAAAAAAGTAAATTTTTTTTAAAGCTTTTCGTTTTACATACAGACGGCAGCTTTTGACACGTTGGAACCCCTGCGACTACACCTCATTGTCTCAGTTGTATCTTGCTATGTCTTTTGATGTGGTACCTTCCTGGCTGACTTAATTAACTTTATCACACCTCGGCAGATAGTCAGGATGATTTAATTTATTGGTCTGCAATTGTAAAGTACACATGCTTTTTTTTCCATCTATATATGCTCTGGCGATTCTGTATCCAATTTACTTCACCTGAGGAAGGAGCGATAGCTCCGAAAGCTTGTGATTTCAAATAAAACTGTTGGACTATAACCTGGTGTTGTGCGACCTCTCAATTTTAACATAGCTATGCCAGGCAACTGATGCAACATCATGAGCCCGTCTGAGCTCTAAAAGATACTCAGTTTAAGTTAGTGCATCTGACTCCCTCTACATTTGAGATTACAACTCATGATTATTGATTTATTTTTGGCTCCAAGAGATCTTAATTGGAAATGTCCAGTCATCGCCTAAATGAACTAGCTTTTATCTTCTATTATGAAAATTTTCTGAACTGGCTATTTTGGGCTCAGAAGTATCAACCTAGCATGACATTTAAAATGGCATTTTTAAGCGCCCAATAGTTCAGTATGGTCTATGTCACACAAAGCAAGAAGGTCCTATGCTCACTATGTTCCTCGTTTCAATATTCATTGGGACAGGCTTCATTGGGAACCTGTGCAGGGAGACAGAGGAAAGGGAAGCAAGGATAGAAGCAAAAGACAGGAAGGAGAAAAGCAAAAGTGGAAGTCAGAGAAATCAAGGGTGTAAATCAAACATGGCCACAGTAAACAATAATTCTAAAAGGTCTAAGAGTGTTAAAAAAACAAGCCTGAAGGCTTTGTGTCTTAATGCAAGGAGCATTCGTAATAAGGTGGATGAATTAGCTGCGCAAATAGATGTAAATGGATATGATATAATTGGAATTACGGAGACATGGCTCCAGGGTGACCAAGGCTGGGAATTCAACATCCAGGGGTATTCAATATTCAGGAAGGACAGGCAAAAAGGAAAAGGAGGTGGGGTAGCATTGCTGGTTAAAGAAGAGATTAACACAATAGTAAGGAAGGATATTAGCTCTGATGATGTGGAATCTGTATGGGTAGAGCTGAGAAATACCAAGGGGCAGAGAACGTTAGTGGGAGTTATATACAGACCCCCAAACAGTAATGCTGAGGTTGGGGATGGCATTAAACTGGAAATTAGAGACGCGTGCAATAAGGGCACAGCAGTTATCATGGGTGACTTTAATCTACATATAGATTGGGCTAACCAAATTAGTAACAATACTGTGGAGGAGGAATTCCTAGAGTGTATACGGGATGGTTTCCTGGACCAATATGTCGAGGAACCAACTAGAGATCAGGCCATCTTAGACTGGGTATTATGTAATGAGAAAGGATTAATTAGCAATCTTGTTGTGCGATTCCCCTTGGGGAGGAGCGATCATAATATGATAGAATTCTTCATTAAGATGGAGAGTGAAGTAGTTGACTCAGAGACTAGGGTCCTGAATTTAAATAAAGGAAACTACGATGGTATGAGGCGCGAGTTGGCTAGGATGGATTGGGGAACGTTACTTAAAGGGTTGACGGTGGATAGGCAATGGCAAACATTTAAAGATCACATGGATGAACTACAGAATTTGTTCATCCCTGTTTGGCATAAAAATAAAACAAAAAAGGTGACTCAACCGTGGCTAACAAGAGAAATTAGGGATAGCATAAGATCCAAGGAGAGGACATATAAATTGGCCAGAAAAAGCAGCAAACCTGAGGATTGGGAGCAGTTTAGGATTCAGCAAACGAGGACAAAGGGATTTATTAAGAGGGGGGAAATAGAGTATATGAGTAAGCTTGCAGGGAACATAAAAACTGACTGTAAAAGCTTCTATAGATATGTGAAGAGAAAAAGATTGGTGAAGTCAAGCGTAGGTCCCTTGCAGTCAGAATCAGGGGAAATTATAATGGGGAACAAAGAAATGGGAGACCAATTAAATACATACTTTGGTTCTGTCT
Organism: Squalus acanthias; assembly: GCA_030390025.1. Taxonomy (NCBI): domain Eukaryota; kingdom Metazoa; phylum Chordata; class Chondrichthyes; order Squaliformes; family Squalidae; genus Squalus; species Squalus acanthias. The sequence goes on along the minus strand of CM059425.1, from coordinate 202,098,531 downwards.
TCACAAAGGAGGACATAAATAAGCTCCCAGAGATGTCGGGGAACATAGGGTCTAATCAGAGGGAGGAACTGAATGAAATCAGTATTTGTAGGGAAATGGTGTCAGGGAAATTGATGGGATTGAAGGCCAATAAATCCACAGGGCCTGATAATCTACATCCTAGGGTACTTAAGGAAGTGGCCCTAGAGATAGTAGATGCATTACTAGTCATCTTCCAAAATTCTATAGACTCTGGAACAGTTCCCATGGATTGGAGGGTAGCTAATGTAACCCCACTATTTAAAAAAGGTGGTCGAGAGAAAACGGGGAATTATAGACCGGTAAGCTTGACATCAGTAGTGGGCAAAATGCTAGAGTCCATTATAAAAGATGTAATAGCAAAGCACTTGGAAAACAGTGACAGGATCAGAAAAAGTCAACATGGATTTACAAAAGGTAAATCATGCTTGACTAATCTACTGGAATATTTTGAGGATGGAACTGGTAGAATAGATAAGGGAGAACCAGTGGATGTGGTGTATTTGGACTTTCAGAAGGCTTTCGATAAGGTCCCACATAAGAGATTAGTGTGCAAAGTTAAAGCACATGGGATTGGGGGTAAGGTACTGACTTGGATAGAGAACTGGTTGGCAGACAGGAAGCAAAGAGTTGGAATAAACGGGTCTTTTTCCGAGTGGCAGGCAGTGACTAGTGGGGTTCCGCAGGGATCGGTGCTAGGACCCCAGTTATTCACAATATATATTGATGATCTAGACGAGGGAACTAGATGTAATATCTCCAAGTTTGCAGACGATACAAAGCTGGGTGGGCGTGTGTGCTGTGAGGAGGATGCAAAGAAACTCCAGTATGATTTGGACAGGTTGGGTGATTGGGCAGATGCATGGCAGATGCAGTATAATGTGGATAAATGCGAGGTTATCCACTTTGGTGGCAAAAACAGGAAGGCAGATTATTATCTGAACGGCAATAGATTGGGAAAAGGGGAAGTGCAACGAGACCTGGGTGTCCTTGTGCACCAGTCGCTGAAGGTAAGCATGCAGGTGCAGCAGGCAGTTAAGGCGGCAAATGGTATGTTTGCCTTCATAGCGAGAGGATTCGAGTACAGGAGCAAGGATGTCTTGCTGCAGTTGTACAGGGCCTTGGTGACACCACACCTTGAGTATTGTGTGTAGTTTTGGTCGCCTTATCTGAGGAAGGAGGTTCTTGCCATGGAGGGAGTGCAGTGAAGATTCACCAGACTGATACCTGGGATGGCAGGAATGACGTATGGAGAGAGATTGGGTCGATTAGGCTTATATTCGCTAGAGTTTAGAAGAATGAGAGGGGATCTCATTGAAACTTATAAAATTCTAACAGGACCAGACAGACTAGATGCAGGAAGGATGTTCCCGATGGCGGGGGGGTCCAGAACCAGGGGTCACAGTCTAAGGATAAGGGGTAAGCCATTTAGGACTGAGGTGAGGAGGAATTTCTTCACCCAGAGAGTGGTGAACCTGTGGAATTCTCTACCACAGAAGGCAGTTGAAACCAATTCATTAAATATATTCAAGAAGGAGTTAGATATATTTCTTAAGGCTAAAGGGATCAAGGGATATGGGGAGAAAGCAGGGACAGGGTACTGAATTTGGATGATCAGCCATGATCTCATTAAATGGCGGAACAGGCTCGAGGGGCCTGAATGGCCTACTCCTGCTCCTATCTTCTATGCTTCTATGTTTCTATGTAATGCACGCCACAGGCTAACCGCTGTCTAGGCTCATATATGATGTATATCAGCTCACCCCCCGTCACAATGATTTCACCCTGCCCTCTAAAAAAATATTGCTGGCTTCTTTCTCACTCCTTCAACACAATATAACATATAATTTTAAAACAGAGGATAAAAATCAAGGCAGAATGCATCTGTGCAAATAAGAGACAACTTTCAATCCATTCTTAACATTGTTGACTGTGAGTTACATAGTGAGCCTGATTCACGGAATTTAAATTGTGGGGGTAAAATTCAGCTTCGGCGGGAGCACAAAATGGGTCGTAGCCCACCAGCCGCCTGTTATACAGCCTGCCTGATTTTGTGTATTTTCAGCATTTTCTGCTTTTATTTCAGAAACATAGAAAGGTTGTGTAGAATGCAATGTTGATTCAGAACACATTAAATGTAGATACAGGTCTAATTCAAGCATTTTTTTTCACTCAACAAAAGTGTACAATGTACAGACCCAACCAGACTGGAAATGGAACAAGCCCACTGGGTTACAAAAAACATATACAGGAAACTCTTTTTTATCCGGCACCGACGGGACCGGCGTGGTGCCGGTTGATCAAAAAGTCCGGATTACAGAGAGGTATACTTACCAAGGTACGAGAGCCCCGTACACGGCCACAGGTGCAAGAGCCCCAGTTACACGGCACTTGTGCAGGAGTCCCGGTTACACGGCCACAGATCCAGGAGTCCCTGGTGCACGGCCACAGGTGCAGGAACCCCGGTTACACGGCCACAGATCCAGGAACCCCGGTTACACGGCCACTAATATACAGTAAAAACTTACCTGAACCTACTCCTGAATTTTGCCGGTTAAGAGAGATTTCCGGATATTTAGGTGCCGGTTAAAAGAGAGTTTACTGTATACATTGACTCAAATGATACATTTGCTAGATTTGCTTCAAGATCTAGTTATTGCTAAAGGGAAGCACCAGCATTAAGCAAGTGGAAAAATAACCGGTGTTAACAAAATACTACCCTAAAGAAAATAGTCTTGATAAAAGGAGGTTTTGTAACCAAATGGCTCAAATGAGATGATGATAATGGGTCGGAATTTGCTGGAGCGGGGCATCTCAGGACATGCCCGGTTAGTCAGATTTATTCCTGCACTCTTCAGCTGAAAAATGTTTTGAAAGTTACTAGAAGTGCAAGCTGATAACGGTGCAGCGAGGACAACAGGGCATCTGGGACCTTGGTGAATGACAGTACAAACAGTGTATCTCCTTAACCAATGAGATTTAAGGATTGAAAAATAAACAGGACTGAGAAGGTGGGTTAATTAGAGTGGGTTAATTCAATGTCAAATCGGGTACAGAAAGAGAAATAAAGAGGCAAAGAAAGATAGGACTAAGAGAAAGAGGAAAAAAGAGACAGAAAGGAAAAGAAAAAAAATGTAAAAATTTAAAATTTGACATTTTTTAAATCTCCAGTAATAATTCAGTATCTAAAGGAATGAGATTCCACACTTTTAATTGTTCACTTTCTGGGGCACAGAGTTGATTGGCAGTCATTAACAATTATCACATCATTAAAAGGGTACTTATGCTATTAATTATCAGACTTAACTTGCTGTGGCAAGTTTAATGAGCAATTAATGTGCAAATGCAGCAACTTCATGAAACTCGGGGAGGTTAAGGCCGAGATGACGTTTTCGTTAAGCTAACAGCAGAGCAGCGTAAATCGGCCAGCAACCTGTGGCAATTTGCAATTCACTTGGTATCTCTTCCTCGCCACAAGAGCGATTTGCACATTAATAACGGAGTGCGTTGTTCACACGGCGTTATATTTTCAGCAAATTCTGGCCCAATGTTTCAAAAATTACTTGTCTAAATAATAGACCCAAGTGTTTGGCAAATATATTTATCCTCATTTAAAAATTATTAATACTGTAATTAAATTGCTGTCATCTTTCCATATGAGCCGGCATATGCTGCAAGTCTGCTCTTTTTACAAAGCATTTGTAATTCTTATCTACATCAAAGGAATGCCATCTTTTTAATGAGATTTTATATTAACAGCCACATCCCCTTCTTGCACTCAGTTTCTCATCTCATTGCTGCAGTCTCCAGTTTTAATTCTCTTTACAGGACATGTTTAATGTTTTATTTTCCCCTCTTAATGTTTTATTTTCTGATCCATTACACTGCTTTGCTTCATAGATTTCTCTTTTTTTCATTCCAAATGCAGATCTCTTCATCATCACTCATTTTGGTTCAGAATGTAACTCCCCTAACGACAGTCTCCTGTACCCGAGAAGGAGGTAGGCACAAGCAGATTATTCTCCCTCCTTTTATCTTCAGACTTTTTAAAAACTCAAGCTTGGATCACCTAATCATTACTTTCCAATGTATCCACTGTTCTCTTTCATTCCTTTTAACCTTGGTAGTGTGGTACAATTAAAAAAAACACATCTTATTTACGTCAAAGGAATGCTAGCCATTTTATGAATTTTTATGTTAAAGGACACATCCCCTCTCGCACTTAGTTTCTCATCTAACTGCCACAGTCTCCCGTGAACTAGCATTTATTTTAAAATCAGTTCATTAAGAAATTGCTAGCTGGCCAGCCCGAAATTCTTTCAAATTAACAAATGTTTTTTTTTATAGAGTTAATGAAGAACCCTACTCCAAATTGTGTCTAAAAGTGCAATGGCATTTAAGAGTGAAATTGGCAAAGTCTCCTCTTGGTTTTATAAAAAGTCTGTTGGCATTAACCAAATTATTAGTAAAGGTAGCAGAGCAATACAGAAAGTCAGATTGTAGGTATAAGCACAAAGTACCCAAAGAATTTTGTTTAGCTATGTCAATAGTAGACAGAATATTGAAGAACCAATAGGTTCATTGAGAGATAAAGTTGGGTTGAAATATTAGAAAGGATCAAAGAATGGAAGACGTGTTGAAGGAATTACTCTGCATCAGCATTCATTAATGTCCCAAATTATGAAGTTATAAGTGAAACCTCGAATTTTAGTAAATTTTTAGCTTTATCTCAAAAATAAAAGCACTACTTACAGGAAACTCTTTATTAACCGGCACCGACGGGACCGGCGTGGTGCCGGTTAATCAAAAAGTCCGGATAATGGAGAGTTATATCTCCCAACGTACGAGAGCCCCGTACACATTGACATGCGCCTGCATTCGGAGCTCCGTCTCCCCGGGGACCGCCAGCTGACCATCTGTCGTGTCCGCTGCCTACCCGGGCTGCACATTCCCCTCCCAATCTACACGCTCCGATACAAGGCAAACGCCTCGGGGTTTTTTTTTAAGTTAATTTTAAACGAGAGATGAAGGAAAACCCCGGTTACCTACTCAAGAATTTTGCCGGTTAAGAGAGATTTCCGGATATTTGGGTGCCGGTTAATAAAGAGTTTCCTGTATTTTGGTAATATTGATGTAAGGGAGTGACTTTTCTGGTTTTGAGGTTTGTATGCTATTTCATAAAATTATAAAATGTTAAAACACCATAAACAATGTCAAGACTATACACAACAGTAATGTCAACTTATAGTATGATATAAGAATAATAAGATTTATCTCGACTTTGCCAAAATGTACTTGGGAGGGGGGGGGGGGGGGGGGGGAGAGAATTATTACAATTCAAATCATAAGAATTCAATGAATATCTTTTGGAACTTTTGAAACATATTGATTAGTTCTGAAACAAAATGGGATTAAACACTGAATACTGCAACATATCTACTATATAAGCAGGGGAGACCAAACGCAGATTGGGTGACCGCTTTGCGGAACACCTCCGTTCAGTCCGTAAGGGGGACCCCGAGCTCCCGGTGGCCTGTCACTTTAATTCACCGCTTCACTCCCACTCTGACCTCACCGTCCTCGGCCTATTACACTGTTCCACGGAAGCTCAGCGTAAGCTCGAGGAACAGCACCTCATCTTTCGTTTAGGCACGCTACAGCCCTCTGGACTCAATATCGAGTTCAACAATTTTAGATCATAACCTCAGCTCCAATCACATTTATATTTTATTTTATCCACCCTTTTATTTGTCCCCCCCCACCTTTTTTTTTCCTCCTAGAAGCTGGCAGCTGTCCTTCATTCTGCCAGTGGATTTCACACTTCATTCAGCCTTAATCTGTCACATTAACACCACCTCTAGCCTTGCATATCTCTTAATGTCTCTTAATGTCTCTTCATCTCCCCCTTTGTTCCTTTATCCCCTCCCCCTTTTCCCAGCTTTACCCTGGCCTTAAATCTATTTGATTTCCGGCTCTTCCCAGTTCTGATGAAAGGTCATCGACCTGAAACGTTAACTCTCTTTCTCTCTCCACGGATGCTGCCTGGCCTGCTGAGTTTTTCCAGCGTTTTCTGTTGTTATTTCGGATTTCCAGCATCCGCAGTATTTTGCTATCGTACTATATAAGCACAGTTGTTTCCAAAGCTACTGAGCATATTTAATGAGTAGCAGATCTGAGCACCATCTATTGGTCCATTATATTTCTACACTTTCTTGCCCTATTTACATTATTCAATAAGTTGCTCTACAAAATAATTCATACAACACATGCCCAGACCAGACATATTAGAGAATAAATAGGAGGATTTGGCAATGTCCTTTAAAAAGTAATAGGAAATGAATCTCTTCCACAGGTTACTATCCTTCACTGACCATTTTTTTTGGGGGGGGTTAGCACACATTCATCAATTGCCACTTTACATTCCAATCCAATATCTAGTCTTGCTTCCAGCTGATGCCAGGTTTAAACCCTACAACCCACCTACTTAATATTTATTTCAAACCTACCCTTCCAACCCATTCCATGACCGTGCTTCCTTTTCCCGTGGCACTCACTGTCCATCTCACTGTCATGCTCTCTTTAAAAACTGCATATCCAACTAGATCCGACTTTTCCCAGTTTAAGTAGCTCAAAATAAGCCTTCAGGACAGTTGCAGATCCCAATTCCTCGTGATATCATGTCCTTGGATATCATCTACATATCAAACAAAATATCATGAACTTTCACAAACTAATCTTTTTGCCTTAAGCACTGCTGACATTCTGTGGTATCTCGTGCAGGCAGACTTTGTTGACTTAAATGTCTGCATCAGTATCAAGCATGACAGGCTGACTATCCATACTTGATGCCAAACCTAACCAGTGCATACAAATATACAAAAAAGACAGACAGACAAAAAGACCAGAAGGTCCATTGAACCTCCCTCAATCAATCATGTTTGACCCTCAGTTCTCCCTATCCACCAGCAGCCATGTAATCTACCAGGAGAGGCAAAATAAAACAGATTTTAAAAATCCCTGGCCAATTCGGGGAGAAAAAAATAATTCCAGGAAATTCCTCTCCGACCCCAAAAAAACAATCAAAAACGAGTTCCAGGAGAAAGCAGTGACCAGGAGGTGCATCACCCAACATCCCACCTATGTTTTATATGCAGCAGTATCAGCCTCCTCCAGGAATTTGCCCAGCTCCCTTTTAAAAGTATGCAATGAATCTGCGCTCATTCGCTAGTTGTAAACTTACCAAAGGTCTACAACCCTCTGCCATTAGGTTGCATCAGAATGCAGAAGCTAACAGGTGCATTTGCCAAGTTCACCACTTCATTTATCCAAAACTGATCACTTCATTATACATCCTCCACCATGCATGTAATAAAGCTATTTAAGCACATATGATAATTATACATCACCTATAGCTGAAAAGTTGGCCCTTTCATTAATGGTGCAGCATACATTATGAACAATATTACTTGTGTATTATTTCTGCTAATGTTTTGAGAAAAATATTGAGAAAAGTGAGAAAACTGCACAGATTGATGTAAATTGAAAATATGTTGATACAAATGTTCAGATTTTTCTTTCGCAAGAATTTTTTTAATACAAGTTTTATAGTCTAAAAGTGCCATGTCACTACCATTAACCTTTAGTTACATACAGTAGTTAATAATCAATTAACAATTTCATTTTTCTATGATATGATAAATTAAGTCACTTGATTAAGTTCTGTGCTGTACATTCTATGTAATTCTATACAAGAGATTCTGAGACATTTTAGATTTGTGTTAAATAAAAAAACTAGTCACAGGTCAGTAAAATATTTTGTGAAGTTTATTAATAAAATCTAGTCACTTTCTCAAAAAGGAAATCAAAATATCAAACTGGATTTATTTTGTACATTAGTTGCTGCAAACATACATGAAGTTTTCCCTTTGTCACAGTTTATTTAGAACTTTCACTTCTGCAAACCTACCAGGTCAGTGTTCACAAATATGTGGAAAATAAACCAAGTTTACAACACAAATGAATACTGATGATATAATCAGTAAGTGGTGAAATTGAGTGCAAATGGATTCACAAATGGTACACAGAATCATTTTTATCCACGTGAATTTTAAGGTTTTACTAAGTTTAAGTTTTCATTCTCTGTGGCATCACCCGATACAGTCTGGGCATTGGACTGTGGAGCAAATGCACCACTGGGGATCTCACTGCCAAAAAAGATAGTATCTGACAGAAGGTGAGCCAGAGAAGGCTTACCATCACTTCCCATTCCTTCAACCAATTTATTAACTTGGAACTGCTTGCTCAAAAGTTTTAATGGCTTCTTTGTATCATGTGCTTTTCAAAGGAGATCATGGGCATTAAGTGAGGAATTACTTATGTACAGAATGAAGGGAATAAATGCAGAGGCTACATACACCGTTGAGTTTTAATTGAAATCATCCAACATTAAAAGTAGTACTATACAAGTTTACAGCAAGGAAGGAGGCCATTCAGCCCAACATGTCTGTGTCAGCTGTTCGCTAGCGTAATCCAGAACTAATCCCACTGTTCCCCCGCTCTCCCAATAGCCCTGTATCTTCCTCTGTTTCAAATATTTATCCTCAACAACAACTTGCATTTATATAGCGACTTTAACGTAGTAAAACATCCCAAGGCGCTTCACAGGAGCGCTACCAAAAATTTGACACTGAGCCACTTAAGGAGATATTAGGACAGGTGACCAAAAGCTTGGTCAAAGAGGTAGGTTTTAAGGAATGTCTTAAAGGAGAGAGAGGTAGAGAGGCGGAGAGGTTTAGGAAGGAATTCCAGAGCTTAGCGCCTCGACAGCTGAAGGCATGGCCGCCAATGGTGGGGCGAAGGAAGTGGGGGGATGGAAAAGAGGCCAGAATTGGAGGAGTGCAGAGATCGGAGGGTTGTGGGGCTGGAGGAGGTTACAGAGATTAGGGAGGGGGCGAGGCCATGGAGGGATTTGAAAACAAGGATGAAGATTTTAAAATTGAGGCGTTGCTGGAAACCCTCTGCAAAAAGAAATTTCTCCTACTCACTTAGTGACCATTTTAAATTGATGCCCCCTCATCAATGACTCCCCAAACAGAGGACACAGTCTTTCTCTATTCATGCTATCAAAATCCTGCATGATATTATGCCATTGGCATTACATCTTTGCTAAAGGCAATGCACATGGGGCTCGTTTCTCTGCTGGGTTTTGGCCTAGTTAAACTCTGGCAAGAAACATCAAAAACTGATATAGTAGTGACAACGTCCACTGTACACAGAAGTTAGATTCTTTTCGTCAGATGTAAGTAGGAGCTAAAATATGTATTGGAATTTTTCCAGTTTCAAGCTTTTTAAGACCAATTATCGATTCAGAATTTTACATAGGATATACAGCACAGAAACAGGCCATTCGGCCCAACCAGTCCATGCTGGTGTTTATGCTCCACTCGAGCCTCCTTCCATCTTTCCTCATCTAACTCTATCAGCGTAACCCTCTATTCCCTTCTCCCTCATATACTTATCCAGCCTCCCCTTAAATGCATCTATACTATTCGAGTTCCACATTCGCACCACTCTCTGGGTAAAGAAGTTTCTTCTGAATTCCCTATTTGATTTCTTGGTGACTATCTTATATTGATGGCCTCTAGTTTTGCTCTTCCCCACAAGTGGAAACACTCTCTCTGTCTACTCTATCAAAACCTTTCATAATTTGAAAGACCTCTATTAGGTGACCCCTCAGCCTTCTCTTTTTGAGAAAAAAAAGAGACCCAGCCTGTTCATCCGTTCCTGATAGGTATAACCTTGCACTTCTGGGATCATCCTTGTAAATTTTTTTGCACCCTCTCTAGTGCCTCTATATCCTTTTTATAATATGGCGACCAAATTTGTACACAGTACTCCAAGTATGGTCTAACCAAAGTTTGATACAAGTTTCGCATAAATTCTCTACTTTTCAATTCTATCCCTCTAGAAATAAAACCTAGTGCTTGGTTTGCTGTTTTTATGGCCTTTTTAACCTGCATCGCTACTTTTAGTGGTATGTGTATTTGTACTCGGAGATCCTTTTGCTCTTTTACCCCATTTAAATTCTTAGGGGTAAAAATTAGGTCGCGCCCCATTTGGGGCGCAAATATCGTCTGGACGCAAATATTAGCGCCTGGCGCTAATTATCGGCACTGACTGGAAACTTCACTTTTACCGCCCCGGGAGGTGAGTGGAGCGCTAAATCAGGCTCTGCACACCTGTCTTAAGGCGCAAAGGCCAAGGAGTGAGGCGCTAACTCAGAGCGCTGGCGAAGCTCATGTAATGTCAGTCAGCAATGGAACACACACACAATGGCACGGGCCAGTTCTTAAAGGGGATGGTTAATCTTGCTTTCCATCCACATCCTGTTCATTGCAGCCTTGAATCTCGGCCTGGAGAGACTTGCACATCAAATGTGCTGGAAAGAACAATGGAGAGTACCAGGCAAAGAGCTCAGAGTGCAGCTCCCACAGTCTCTGCTAAATCGATACAAGGAATGGCAAATCAAAATGAACCTGCAAAGTGCTGCTCAGTACCCAAAACTCCTTCACACAACGTTGAATCTCTCCAGAAGTCTCTCCCTCTCTCTCTCAGAATGCGTAGTTCAAAAATGCCACCAACAATAAAAGACAGGAAGAGGCCCCCTTCAAATAGCGCCCCCCACAGCGATTGATAGCGTTCCAGTCTTCTGGTCGTTGGATGCGCCAGGCGGTAAGGCAGGGGGCGCCACTCAATTTCCGCTCCGGGGCGCCACAAGGGCGTTGCACCATGGAATGACGTCACAATCTGCGCGCGCAGGTGGTCGCAGCGGTAAGTTTTAGCGCCGCCGCACAATCTCTAGTTAAGTTCCCGAGCGGCGCAAACATCGCTGCGCCCGGGCGTTAGCGGCTTTGCGCCCCATTAGCGCCCTCTTAAGGCGCTAACGGGAGGCGCAACCAACTGAATTTTTACCCCTTAGTTTCCAAGTAATATGTTACCTCCTTATTTTTCTTACCAAAATGTAATACCTCACATTTATCTGTGTTGAAATTCATTTGCCAATTATGTGCCCATTCTGCAAGTTTATCATCTTGTAATTTGTTGCGGTCCTCCTCGGTATTGACTATCCCCCCCAATTTGGTGTCATGTGCAAATTTAGAAATTGTGTTTTTGATTCCAAAGTCTATTCATATAAATTGTGAACAACATTGGTCCCAGCACTGATCCTTGTGGGACCTCACTTTCCACCTTCTGCCACTCTGAATAGCTACCTTTTACCCCTACTCTCTGCTTTCTGTTTTGAAGTCAGCTAGCTATCCATTCTGCTACTTGTCCCCGGACTCCAAATTCTCTGACCTTATTCATTAGTCTATTATGTGGTACCTTATCGAAGGCCTTTTGGAAATCTAGATAAATTACATCTACTACATTACCCTTGTCTACTCTCTCTGTTACCACTTCAAAGAATTCAATGAGGTTGGTCAAGCAAGATTTTCCCTTTTGAAATCCATGCTGACTATTCATTATTATATTTTTGGTTTCTAGGTGTTTTTCTATTTTCTCCTTTAGTAGGGATTCCATTTTACAGCCCATTACACCTGTGCCAGCTCTCTGAAATAGCTCTCCAGTTAGCCCCATTTCACTGCCGTTTACCCATACCTTTCTAAAGTTTTACTTTTCAAATATTTACCCACTTCCCTTTTGAAAGCTATAATGTGTTCTGCTTCCACCACTGTTTCTGCTAAGGAATTCCATGTCTTAGCAATCCACTGAGTAAAACAAATCTCCTAACCTCTCCCTTCATTCTTTGGCAATGATCTTAAATTTATGCCTTCTAGTTATCAATTCACCAACCAGTGCAAATAGTTTTACCTTATTTACCTTATTAAATTCCTCCATAATTTTGAAGATCTCCACCAGATCGCCTCCTAACCTCTCTTCTAATGAGAGCTCCAGTTTCTCTAGTCTCTCCTCATAATGAAAGCCTCTTGCCCTCAGTATCATCTTAGTGAATCTCTTCTGTACTCTCTGCATTGTCTTGACATCCTTCCTAAAGAAGGGCACCCAAAAACTGGACACAATATTCTAACTATGGTCTAACTAATGATTTGTATAAGTTTATATTACCTTTGCTTTTGTACTCAATACCCCCATTTATAAAACCTAGGTTGCCTTACACTTTATTTTTAAAAACAGATTCATCAATTTGTCCTCCCATTTAAAAAATGCATATCCTAAGTCTCTGCTCCTCTTAAAGTTTTGCCATTTAGTGTACATTTAGTGTCCTATTCTTTCTCTCAAAATATATCACCGCAGTTCCCCCACATTAAATTTCAGCTGACATCTATCTGCCCAATCTATTAACCTGCCTATGTCCTTCCAAAATCACTTACAACTCTTTGCAGTTAACCATGCTCCTTATTTTAGTGCGGTCTTCAAATTTTAATATTGTGTCCCTATTGTGTGATCACGATACGAGTTCATATATATATTAAGAGCAGTGGTCTCAAAACTGACTTCTGGGGGATACCACTGTTTACATCCCTCCAGTCCAGAAAATATCCATGAACCACTATTCTCTGGCTCCGAAATTCCGTTGGGATTCTCCCGGTCTCCTGCTGTAACTCCACTGGAACTCTCAGGGAAACAGTGCAGTAAACAGCTGTTTATGCCATTTCCCTGGGTTTTAGAGGAATTACGGCGAGAGACCAGTAGAACCATCACAGAATTTTAGGATCTTTGTTTTATTTGTTTTCTGTCTTTTATAAAATGCTTTATAATCTATCATTTAATCACGCCTTTGTAACTTAATTCCCCGTGACCATATGCCGCTCTAGACCAGAGTGCCATCACTTCTATCTCTCCCTTTTTCCTTTGTCTTCATTACCCTCCCTCAGCCTTCATGCCTCCTTTCCTTTCTCCACCGTCATGTACTCTACCCTCACTAACCCCTATTCTCCACTACTCATCATTCTTCCTCTCCTCCTGCCGCCGCTCAAGGCTCGACTCCCTCCTAAATAATTTTACAGCTTCCCTTTGTACCTCTCTTGGCATCCTTCGAAAGGCCCACCGAGGCACTCATCGCTGCCTCCTAGCGAGCAGCAACCCAAGTTGCCCTATGTACTCTCTCCCCGCCCTAAGCGCCTGCTGCAAGCCAATCTCGGCAACCTCCTCCCTGCTCTGTCCCTCTGGACTACACCAGTAAATTAAGTATCATCGCCCCTCTCTGTATTTCCCTTCAAAATGTATGTTCACTTGTAAATAAGGGCCTCGTCATTCATGACCTTATTGTGGACGATCAAATTGACATCATGGCATTGACGAAGACGTGGCACGAGTGATGACACCTTTCCCCTTAATGAAGCTTCCCCACCTGGCTATATTTTTCACCATATTTCACGCCCAAACTGCCGTGGTGGTGGTGGTGGTGTAGCCCTTATATCTAAATCACACTTTGAACTGTCTCCCTACTCCTCCGGCATCGTCTCCTCCTTTGAGCATCTCACCTGGTTCCACCCATCATGTCTCTCTTTTAAAATCCTTATTCTGTACTGCCCATCCAAATACCACACCAATATTCTCAATGAGATATCTTCTCTGCTTTCCTCCCTCTGCACTGAGCGACTTCTCATCCTCAGTGATTTCACCCTCCATCTCAACTCATCTTGCTCCCTCTCCTCCGAGATCATTGCCCTCCTTTCCTTCCTTAATCTCTCCCTTCATGTCAACTCCCCCACCCATATACACAGCCACCCCCTCGATCATATCATCTCACGTGGGCTCGCTATCTCCGACCATTTCCTTATATCACTCTCTACCCATATTCCCCTTCCCCCTCTTAAACCCACTTCTTTTCGTATCCACCCCTGGAAAAAACTCTCCCTCAAGACCCTTACCACTGCAGTTTCTAATTCCCAACTACCTAGCCTTTGACCTACTATTCTCCATGACATCTCTACAGCTACTGACTTACTAAATCACACCCTCTCCACCACTTTTGATGCCCTTGTCCCCACTGAAATCATTGCACTCTCTCATCCTCGTCGTTCCCCCGGTATACCCTTCATCTCGCTCCCTTAAGTCCAAGGGACGCAGACTTGAACATCTTTGGCGGACAACAGGTCTAATCATCCATCACCAGATTTGGCAAGATCAGATAAAGCACTACCGGGTCCTGCTCTCCATCACTAAAACAGCCCACTATTTTAAGATCATCCAGGATGGCAAAAATAACACCAGGCTTCTCTTCTGCACCACTATCCGTCTTCTCAAACCACCCTCCCCTGCCTCACCTCCATCAATAAATGTGAGGAGCTCATGGACTTCTTTGTTAAAAAGATCTACAACATCCATTCAATTACTACTGCTTTCAATTCCCTCCCTTCCCCTAGCCCACCAGACCTTACTTCCTGTCCGTTTCCCCCTGCCCCAACCCTAAATTTGCATATTTCTCCAATTTCTCTCCTATCTGCCCTCTTGCCCTTTCAAAGCTCAAAGCTCATCTTGTCAATGAGAGCGACCTCCTGCTCTCTCGACCCTATTCCTACTAAATTGCTGACAACCCAACTTTCCTTCCTGGCTCCCATGTCAGCAGATATTGTTAACGGACTCTCTCCTCCGGTATTGTCCCCCTTTCCTTCAAATCTGCCGTTATCACCCCTCTCCTCAAAAAACCTACCCTTCACCCCCTCCGTCCTTGCAAACTATCGCACCATCTCCAACCTCACTTTCCTCTCCAAAGTTCTTGAAAGTGTTGTCGCCTCCCAAATCCGTACTTATCTTTCCCAGAACTCCTTGTTTGAATCCCTCCAATTGGGCTTCCGCCCCTGCCACAGTACTGAATCTACTCTTACCAAGGTCACAAATGACATCCTAATTGACTGGGACAAAGGTAATCTATCCCTTCTCGTCCTTCTGGACCTGTCTGTAGCCTTTGACATGGCTGACCACAAAATTCTGCTCCAACGCCTCTCCACCGTCATCCAGCTGGTTTCATTCCTATCTTTTCAGCCATAACCATAGAATCACCTGTAATGGCTTCTCTTCCCGATCCCGCACTATCACCTCTGGTGTCCCACAAGGAATTATCCTTGGCCCCCTCCTATTTCTTATCTACATGCTGCCCCGCGGGGACATCATCCGGCAACACAACGTGAGTTTTCACATGTACGCTGATGATACCCAGCTCTACCTCTCCTCCACCTCTCTTGAACCCTCCACCGTCTCTACACTATCAGACTGCTTGTCCGACATCCAACAATGGATAAGTAGAAATTTCCTCCATTTAAATAACGGGAAGACCAAAGCCATTGTCTTCAGTTCACGCCACAAACTCCATTCCCTTTCCAATGATTCGATCTCTCTCCCCGGCAACTGTCTAAGGCAAACCAAGTTTGTTCGCAACCTTGGTGTCATATTTAATCACGAATTGAGCTTCTTACCTCATATCCGTTCTATCACGAAGACTGCCCATTTCCACTTTCGTAATATCGCCTGTCTCCGCCCTTACCTCAACTTATTTGCTGCTGAAACCCTCATCCATGCCTTTATCACCTCTAGACTTGACTATTCCAATGCAATCCTGGCCAGCCTCCCTAGTTCTACCCTCCATAAACTTGAGGTAATTCAAAACTCTAACACCCGTGTGCTAACTCGCACCAAGTCCCGCTCACCCATCTCCTCTGTGCTTGCTGACCTACATTGGCTCTCAGTTAAGCAACGCCTCGATTTTAAAATTCTCACCCTGGTTTTAAAATCCCTCCATGGCCTAGCCCCTCATCTCTGTAATCTCCTCCAGTCCTATAATCCCCCTAGACCTCTGCGCTCTGCCTATCCTGGACTTTTGAACATCCCCAATTTTAAATGCTCCACCACTGGCAGTCATGCCTTCAACTGCCTAGGTTCTAAGCTCTGGAATTCCCTCCCTAAACCTCTCCGCCTCTCCACTTCTCTTTCCTCCTTTAAGACTCCCCTTAAAACCTACCTCTTCGACCAAGCTTTTGGTCATCTGCCCTAACATCTCCTTTTATGGCTAGGTGTCAAATTTTGGTTTGGTTTTGCTAACACTCCTGTGAAGCGCCTTGGGACATTTTAATATGTAAAAGGCGCTCTATAAATATAAGTTGTTGTTGTTTAACCAACTTCCTAACCATGCACCAAATTCCCCTTAATATGGTGCACCTTAATTTTTTATCAACAAGTCTCCTATATGCAACATTATCAAATGCTTTTGGAGATCCATATGCACAACGTCACTACATTTCCTTCATTAACACGCTCCATTATTTCCTTAAAGAACGCTATTAATTTGTCAGACTTGCTGACTGTCCTCAATTAACCTGTGTCTTTCTCGATTAGTATTTTTTTCCATCTCATAATATGGCCTCTAGAAGCTTGCCCACTACTTATAGGTACTGGTATACGGTTCACTGGTCAACCTTCCAGTCCTTTAAAATTCTATCCAAAACTCTTTAAAAGATTGTGGTCAGAGACTCTGCCATTTCCTCTCTGACTTGCCTCAGCATTACTTCAATTGAGTTTTTTGAGTGCGAATAAAATAACTTGTATTACATATTGCCTTATCACTTCTCTCTAAAACATCCCATAGTACTTCACATACAATGTGTAAAGTGCGAATGAAGTGCAAATTTAAGTGGAAATAAAATATGGCAATCAGTTATCAAGTGAACAGTTAGTATATATAACACAGAACTGCAGAAACAGGGTTAGTGATATAATCACAATTTAAATTTAGTTTACAGTGAAGCGCTATGATACTCAAGAAACATAGCCCCTTATGCTAATAAAGTTGTTAAGTTCACTTTTAATGACTGATAAACCCTTCAACTACCCTCGGAGAAAGCAAATGGCCCACCACCTAATCCATAAAGTAACATTAGAGTAGGCTGTAGTAAAAGGCATCTCACCAGACTCCCAATGTAACTCATGAAAGAAAGTACTCAAGATTGGTTATTAAAAGGATTGGAATGGAGAAGAAATAGTAAGTAAAATACTCTTTGTAGAGAATTAAAATTGTAAAACTTTTTATGCAAGTTTTTCCTGAACAAAGGCAATATGTATACATAAAAATGCATTGCGCACGAACTTGATGTTCCAGACATCAGCTGTGCTGGGCTTGCGTATCCCAGCGGCGTAGTGAATTCGTGCGAGCTGTGGGATCACGTGACTCAGTTAGAGCCAATGGCAGCACACCATCTTCCATTCATAAGTCTCACAGCATGGCTGTGAAATCTATGAATCTTACACCCCCCCAAAATAACAGCTAAACCTCAATTAAATTTAAAAAATAAACCATCACATTAATAAAATAAGTATAGTTAATTAAATTAACCATTTTAAATAAAAAATTAAATTTTTGAAAAAATTTAAAATCTTTTAAAAAGTTATAAAAATAAACTTACCTGTCTTTAAAGTCTATAAAAAAGATATACCTGTAAAAAAAAATTCAAAAAAATACTTAATTCACTACTTACCTTCTTAAAAGCGGGTCTTACTCCTCCTTTTTACATTTCCAAAATCTTCCCTACTTACCTGCGCGTCCAAAGCATGAAGTGCACAGCGTGCGCGCAGCCTGTAGCGCGCACGCGATGCACCCAGGCCCCACCCCCTTTTCAGAAGAGCAATTGCCGGTTTTCAGCGCATGCGCAGGGCATGCAGAAAACCGGCAATTGGAGTGGGAATACGCGAGAGTACGCAGTGCGTACTCTCGCGTCCCGGGATCAATTTTCGGCCCATTGTGTGTGTTTGTCATATATAAAAGGAAATTAACATTGCAAAATAAAACTAGAAACAGATGCATTACTGACACTTCCGGTCAACATTTTGCCTATCTGTTGGGAACAGATGCTGATTTAAATAATCTGATAAAATATATATTTAATTCCATAGAGCACCTTAAATACATTAAGCTTGAAGGAAAAGAATTACACAATTGAAAAAGAATAGTATTTTGAACACGATCTGTTAACAAAACATTTATCTAATGCTCCTATGCAAGCTGAAAATGTTGCGCTGATCAAGGCAGTGACTGATACCGAAACTGGCTGCTGTCTCCACTGAACAGACGGCCACCACAGCATCAATGTCAATGTAATCTGTAACACTGCCACAAGGAACATCTTCAAAGCCACTGGTTTTCCTGAATAACAGATGGAATCTTGGAATGCAATTCCCAAAACACTACTAGAAATCCCCAAATCCCAGGTTATATCATTACAATTTGACTTATTCTGTCACTGTAAACAAGTGGCCCTGATTCATAGGAATAGCAACAGCTTGATGTATTAAAAAGGCAAAGCTACTTGCTTTTCATTTTAATGGGAAAATTTGATATCAAGGCCAAAGCTGGGACTGTTCTCCTTAGAGCAGAGAAGGGTAAGGGGAGATTTAATAGAAATGTTCAAAATTATGAAGGGTTTTGATAGAGTAGATAGGGAGAAACTGTTTCCACTGGCAGGAGTGTTGATAACTAGAGGACACAGATTTAAGAAAATTGGCAAAAGAACCAGGGGAAGATGAGGAGCCTTTTTTTTTTTAAATGTTGTTGTGATCTGGAATGCACTGCCTGAAAGGGTGGTGGAAGCAGATTCAATAGTAACTTTCAAACAGGAATTGGATAAATACTTGAAAAGGAAAGATTTGCAGGGCTATGGGGAAAAAGCAGGGGAGTGAGACTAATTGAATAGCTCTTTCAAAGAGCCGGCACAGGTACGATGGGCTGAATGGCCTCCTTCTGTGCTGTATGATTCTATGTGCTCAAGTTTCTGGAGCAGGGGCTTGAGCCCATAACCTTCTTACTCAGAGGTAAGAGTGCTTTGACATCATTTCATCAAAACAGATACAAAATGTGGTTTATTTGAATTTATACAATTTTAGAATACTGAAGAAGAAACACTGGAGATTTTATGGGGGTTTGAGGACTGCTTGATGGTCTAGCATATTAATCCTTCTAGGGTCAGAATTTCAATCCAATCCATACAAGTCGCATACAGTACATTGCCTGTAATGGTCCTATGGAAAAATAACTTTGGGCAATCACAAGCTAGTTCTTAGTGGACAGGATCTACACCAGAAGAAACTCCCTATTTCAGCTCCAAGCACTATTCTCAGAGAGACCACAGAATAACTGGTGTGAGAAATTAAAAATTGTCACATTAGTCCAGTACGGGCACTGTGTTGAGGTTGCGTCTCATGCAGAGCAAAGGGAACTTCACTCTGCATCTAACTGTTCTACAATGAGTCCTTAATGGTGACAGTCTGTAGCTGAATTAAGAAAGTGTTCCATTACCCAGCACTAACAACCATTACCTTTGATAAGCTCAAAAATTCACCAAAAATAAAAATAAACTAATAGTTAGATGTTTATTTTGCAACTCTGTAAGGTGACCAGTAACTCTAATTTGATCACTATTTGAAAACAAAAATGTTTAGATTTGCTGGATGCCTTGTATTCAGACTGAACTGAGGCCCATCAGACCCTGGTCAGCACTCAGCAGCAGTGGAGACCTCTCTATTTCTGTTTCAAACTTAACCAGCAATTTTTAAATGGAACAAGGACCAAAAAAGACAATACTTTAAAGAGTGGTAAACTCAATCATTAACGTACTGTACCAAGGATTTGAGAACAGCAGGCCGATTGTCCTATCCTTCAGATTAACTTATCTTCACTCTTCTGTTACAGCACAAACAGAGTCTATCATTAAAGTACAGTACATTAAACACTTAAAATACTTCTTGAAGTGGGACATAGAGAAAACTGTAGAAACTGAAAATCTGAAATAAAAACAGTAAATACTGCAAATATAGGCTTTCCAGTATCTGAAAAGAGGAAACCATAGAAAGTTGAGGTGAAGTGCTGAGGAAAAGCCGACGCCATTCTTTTCAATTTTCAGACATGACTGACCAGCTTTGGATGTATGATACTGTACAAGTTAATCACTGATTTTTTTTTTTAATTGTACCGTATGAGAACATTAAAAGCTGCTGTAACAAATTGTGTAAGCTATAATTATTCTACACAAAGAAAATCCTGTCTTGTTTGCAGCAGCTTTTCTTTTCCATTTTTCACTCAATCTAAAGCATTCTCCATATTCAATTTTTAAGCCCCAATAGGCCAATTGTAAATTATAAATAAGTAGGCATCAAGTGAATAATTTATAGACATGAATACAATTCAGCTTTCTATTATCACTGTTATTCTGCTGTAGTAGGAATATATATAGAAGCAGAGTTGGAGGTCCAATTCATGCTCGTCTCAGGAACACAACATTTTATTTCAAGTGTAGCTATTGCTGGAACTCATCAACCTGTATTGAATATCTTTAGGGACCTCATTAGGAATGTTTCCACAAGACACAATTAAAACAGATCTGACAGGAACTCTGAGGGATTCATTTCCCAACAATCTACTCGCTAATTTGAGAACAATTTTATAAATTAAAAAAAAAATCAACCAATTGGTGATCTAATATTTGGTTTGGAGATGGGACTCAGTATATAAATAATTTAAGTTCAATTTTTAAGCTGTTTTCTGGGATTATATTTTACAAGCCAAAGGGCAGCTTTATTTTTAAAATGTTTTTGATAAAAGCACCAATAACTTACATAAGAGCAATAGCACTATGAAAGCAGCAAACTTACCTGGCCATTCCCAGACTAGAAAAGCTAGCAGGGACCATCAGTACATCAACCCTGGAGAAAGGGTGAGTGCCCAGGACACAATGAGCTGCTGAAAGGCACCGAGCCACCAGTGGAAGCAGAACCTCTTGGCTCCTTAATTTCAGACAATCAGGTGCAAAGACGCGGTGAGGAATACAATCCTGAGCTTGGGCAATAGGGTTTTGGAAACGGCAAGGATAGGCTGGATGACCACAGGATGGCAGGGCACTAAAAGTAAAAAAGGATGCAAAACCACAGGATAAAAAATTATATGCAGAAACAAAGTCAATAAATATTGCTACTGAATAATATTTAAAAATGGTTCAAAAGCAAATCAATAGCATTGATCTGATACTCAATTTCATCAGACACAGTCACATTATTCACAAACCATCTTTGGAAACCAATTAAAGTATAGATCTTTCTACTATCCCCAAATCAGACAGAATCAATTATCCAAGTTACAATAATTCGAGGGTTTACGATTTTGCAATTTGATTCTTATCTGCAGGTTATTGGTGGATCTAATAGACCCTGATTGAAGTAACATTATGGAATAAAAATAGGTTTGATGGAGTTGGACTTGATATTGGGATTTATTAAATATTTCATAGGTAAGCAATAACCTAATTAAAGTCTGACATTTTATGTATGCTTGTGGCAGCATCTTAAGTACAATTTCATAAGGCAACCCCTTTCTTTAGTATCACTCCTCTCATAAGCTTCATCACCGCGTGGTAAAGGCAAGTTACATTTGAATCAGAGTTCCGCAAAATTCCTATAAAATCCGCAGTTTCAGTTGCATCCATCTAATGAGATACAAAGTGGAGGTTTAGTATTTAGTCTAAGCAAGGGAGGAAAAAAATCTAAAGAATTGACTTACACAACAAGAGACTTGTGCCTTTAACATAGAGAAACATTCAAAGGCATTTCACAGAGGAGAAAAGCAAGCACAAGAATATGAAGGAGTTAGGAGAGGTGACCAAGGACATAGTCAAATAGATGAGTTTTGAGAAGGTGTTTAAAGGTGGGAACATAGAATGCAAAGTGGAGTGTTTAGGGAAGGAGCTCAGAGGATAGAGTCAAGACAGCTGATGGTGGAATGAAGTGTGTGTTGGCAGGGGGAGGAAATACACAGATCAGGGGTGGAGGAGTGAATGGCTGGAATTGGACTTAAGATGGAAGACATCACTGAGGTAGGGTGGGACAAGGTCATCAAGCAATTTGTAGACAACAATGAGGATTTTAAAATCAATATGTTGGGGGAGCAGGAGCCAGTGTAGGTCAGCAAGTATTGGTGTAATGGGCAAGCAGGATGTAGTGTGGGGCAAGTTGCAGGACGGGACTTGTGCAGCTTGTGGAAGGTGCAGCTTGGCCAACACAGAGATATTTGAGAAATCAAGTCTGAAAGTGACAAAACAGTGGAAAAGGGATTTTGCTGCAGTGGGAGTAAGGTAGTGGCCAAGGAAGACGATGTTGCAGAGGTAGAAGGAAATGGGGTTTTAAGGTCAGCTCTGGGTCAAACATGACACCAAAACTGCACACAGTCCAGTGCAGCTTGAGCAAGCCATAAGGAAGGGAACTGAAAGCAATGGCCAGGGTACAGACTTCATGGTGAGGCTCAAATACGATGCCCTTGGCTTCACAATGTTCCACTGGAGGAAATTCTGATGTTGAACAGGCAGCCTGACAGTCGGTCACTGAGGGCCAACGTATAAATGGGAAGGAAGGGACCAAGTTTGGAAACATTTGAGTACACTGCAGGGGTGGGAGGAGAGGTTATGAAAGAGGGTGGCATGATCAGCTCTACCAATCACCGTGGTGATGTCAAGGAGGGATAATGTGCCGCAACTGCAGTCACAGAAAACATCAGTGCTTTGGGCAGGCCAGAATCCAAATTGAAGGGATTCAAACAGTGAGTTGTGGGAGAGGTGAACACAGAGTTGGGAGGTCACATGTTCAAGGACTTAGGAGAGGGTGGAGAAGACATAAGAACATAAGAAATAGGAGCAGGAGTAGGCCATTCGGCCCTTCGAGCCTGCTCCGCCATTCAATGAGATCATGGCTGATCTTCTGCCTCAACTCCATTCGCCGGCCCTATCGCCATATCCCTTGATGCCCTTACTAGTCAGAAATCTATCGACTTCTGTTTTGAATATACCCAATGACTGAGCCTCCACAGCCCTCTGGGGTAGACAATTCCAAAGATTCACCACCCTGTGTGTGAAGAAATTTCTTCTCATCTCAGTCCTGAATGGCCTACCCTTTATCCTGAGGCTGTGGCCCCTGGTTCTAGACTCCCTAGCCAAGGGAAACATTCTCCCAGCATCCATCCTGTAATAATTCTGTATGCTTCAATGAGATCCCCTCTCATTCTTCTGAATTCAAGAGAATACAGGCCTAGTTTACTCAATCTCTTCTTATATGACAGTCCCACCATCCCAGGAATCAATCTCGTGAACCTTCGTTGCACTCCCTCTATGGCAAGTATATCCTTCCTTAGGTAAGGAGACCAAAATTGTACACAGTACTCCAGGTGTGGTCTCACCAAGGCCCTATATAATTGGAGTAAGACTTCTTTACTCCTGTACTCAAATCCTCTTGTAATGAAGGCCAGCATACCATTTGCTTTCCTAATGGCTTGCTGCACCTGCACATTCACTTTCAGTGACTCATGCACAAGGACACCCAGGTCCCTTTGAGCATCTGCATTCCCCAATCTTGCACCATTTAGGAAATACTCTGCCTTTCTGTTTTTTCTACCAAAGTGGATAACTTCACATTTATCCACATTATATTCCATCTGCCATGTTCTCGCCCTCTCACTGAGCCTGTCGAGATCCCCTTGAAGCCTCTTCACATCCTCTTCGCAACTGACACTGCCACCTAGCTTTGTATCATCAGCAAATTTGGAAATGTTACATTTGGTCCCCTCATCCAAATCATTGATATAGATTGTGAATAGCTGGGGCCCAAGCACCGATCCTTGCGGTACCCCACTAGTCACAGCCTGCCATCCTGAAAAAGACCCGTTTATCCCTACTCTTTGTTTTCTGTCTGTTAACCAATTCTCAATCTATGCTAGTATATTACCCCCAATTCCATGTGCCCTAATTTTGTTCACCAACCTCTTGTGTGGGATCTTATCGAAGGCCTTCTGAAAATCCAGATACACCACATCTACCGGTTCCCCTTTGTCTACTCCACTAGTTACATCCTCAAAGAACTCCAATAGGTTTGTCAAACAGGATTTCCCTTTCATAAATCCATGTTGACTCTGCCCAATCTTACTATTAGTTTCTAAGTGCCCAGTTATTGCATCCTTTATAATAGATTCCAGCATTTTCCCAACTACTGATGTCAGGCTAACAGGTCTGTAGTTCCCCGTTTTCTCTCTCCCTCCTTTCTTAAATAGCGGGGTTACATTTGCTATCCTCCAATCTGCAGGAACCGTTCCAGAATCTATAGAATTTTGGAAGATGACAACCAATGCGTCCACTATTCCAATGGCCACCTCTTTCAAAACCCTAGGATGTCGGTCATCTGGTCCTTGGGATTTATCGACTTTTAGTCCCATTAATTTTGCTAGTACTGTTTTTTTACTAATAATAATTTCTTTAAGTTCCTCATTCTCATCACACCCTTGGTTTTCTCGTATTTTTGGGAGGTTTTTTGTGTCTTCCTCCGTGAAGACAGAAACAAAGTATATATTTAATTTCTCTGCCATTTCCTCATTCCCCATTATAAATTCTCCCGTCTCTGACTGTAAAGGACCTACATTTACCTTCGCCAGTCTTTTCCTTTTCACATACCTATAGAAGCTTTTACAATCCATTTTTATATTTTTCGCTAGTTTGTGCTCATATTCCATTTTCCCTGTAGACAATGGATGAAGATCAGGAATGGAAGTGAAAGACTAGTTTATCCAATTTCATGGCACCTTTTTCAAATTCATATCTTGTCCTAACTGAATTTAGATGCCCCACATCAGTATTTTTAAGATTTCTCATGGGTATAAAAATAA
Source organism: Squalus acanthias (assembly GCA_030390025.1). Taxonomy (NCBI): domain Eukaryota; kingdom Metazoa; phylum Chordata; class Chondrichthyes; order Squaliformes; family Squalidae; genus Squalus; species Squalus acanthias. The sequence goes on along the minus strand of CM059425.1, from coordinate 202,073,813 downwards.
AAAAGTGAGTTACTGCTCCATACATTTATATTGTAACATTTCAAATTATGTGGCCCACAATATGCATAAATTAGTGGGTTGATATTTGAGCAGCAGTTCATTATTATATAAAGAATTTACTACATATTTCCATTACAGAGCCTTGAATGTAATTTTATTGTAAGAAACACAATGCAAACCTGCAGCTCCCATTTATACAGGTTGAGGATGAAAATGATGGACTAAGCATCTGGGATCTGAAGGTGCATTCAGGTTTAACTTCAACCCAGTATCCAACTGCAATGGTGAAAGTAGATGCCGGCATAAGCATGGTCACGTAATAAAACCATTTTGAGCACGCTGGAATGAAAGAAACATAATTTAATACTGCACAATTTGTACAAAATTCCCATTTCCATATTTATCTTCTCAATATAATTTGGGAAAAAAGTACATTGCATTAGCAAATAGCATTATAAATAACCAGCTTCCTTCGAGTCATAGAATCATAGAATGATACAGGGCTTACTGTAACATTTTGACATACTGTTAGGCACAGTGCTTCGCTCATGAACTAGGAGTGCCATTTGGCAATATTCCATGCTTATGTGGTCTGTTACATACAACTCTTCTTACTCCACTCCTTTCAATTAGTGGTATGCATTTTACCAACCTTGGAACATCAAAGGATGACTGGTCCTTATTGCCATTCAAATCCCTAACTCTTAACTATGGACCAAGCGCCATACCAACTGAGCTATTCCAGTCTTAATATATTGGTACAGTTCTGCCAGATTCACACAATTGATTTCAAGGACAAGAATTAGTAATGAGCAATTATCTTCTCCCTGTACACCCTGAATAACCTTGTCTTCAACCGTACAATTTGGTGGAGTTTAATTGACTCAATTGCTAATTTCTCTGCTAACCCTTTGAGGCTTAGTGTATCTGAACCGCCGTGGGAAGAAACCACAAGCTGGTCTGGTTGTGTAATGGTTGTGATCCTCTACAAAAATCTATTACTGGGTGATTGTAATTTGCTGTTCATTTGTAGGTTTTCTTTGAAAGCAGATTTTTTTTTTATTACAGTAGTTTACCTGGGATACCACCACAGGCCCCCGATCCCCCCACGAGGCCTCCATCCCACCCTGCTGCTGCTCCTCCAGCCCCCTATCCTCTTCGACCCCCACCCCCCCACCCCATCCTCCTCCAGCCCCCGATCTTTTTGCCGCTCCCGCCCGCCCCCCCCACCCCCAGCTCCTGATCTTCTTGCCGTTCCCTGCCCTTGATTTTCTCCCGGCTCAAAACCCCGGTCTTCTCCCAGCCCGCCCATGATCTTCTCCTGGCTCCCCGCTGGTCTTCTCCCGGCACCACCCCCCTTCCCCCGAACCTGCTCCTGGCCCCCCACCCCGATGTTCTCCTGGCCCGACCCCTCGATCTTCTCCTGGCCCGACCCCTCGATCTTCTCCTGGCCCATTCTCCTGGGTTTCTTGGAGCTCCCCCCTGCCCCCAACCCGCCTTCCCCGTTAAAATTCAGCCCAGATTATGTGTTCATTTATCTCATTGCTGCTTATGGGACCTTGCTGTACGCAAATTGGCTGCCATATTTCCATACAATACAACAGTGATTACACGTCAATGGCTGTGAATTGTTTTGGAATGTCCTGAGGACATGAAAAGCACTTTTCTTTATATTCGTTTATGGGATGTGGGCGTCGCTGGCAATGCCAGCATTTATTGCCCATCCCCAGTTGCCCTCGAGAAGGTGGTGGTGAGCCGCCTTCTTGAACCGCTGCAGTCCGTGTGGCGAAGGTACTCCCACAGTGCTGTTAGGTAAGGAGTTCCAGGATTTTGACCCGGCGATGATGAACGATCGGCGATATACTTCTAAGTCAGGATGGTGTGTGACTTGGAGGGGAACTTGGAGGTGGTGGTGTTCCCATGCGTCTGCTGCCCTTGTCTTTCTAGGTGGTAGAGGTCACGGGTTTGGGAGGTGCTGCCGAAGAAGCCTTGGCGAGTTGATGCAGTGCATCCAATAGAGGGTACACACTGCAGCCACGGTACGCTGGTGGTGGAGGGAGTAAATGTTTAAGGTGGTGGATGGGGTGCAAATCAAGCGGGCTGCTTTGTCCTGGATGGTGTCGAGCTTCTTGAGTGTTGTTGGAGCTGCACTCATCCAGGCAAGTGAAGAGTATTCCATCACACTCCTTACTTGTGCCTTGTAGATGGTAGAAAAGCTTTGGGGAGTCAGGAGGTGAGACACTCGCCGCAGAATACCTAGCCTCTGACCTGCTCTTGTTGCCACAGTATTTATGTAGCTGGTCCAGTTAAGTTTCTGGTCAATGGTGACCCCCAGGATGTTGATGGTGGGGGATTCTGCCATGGTAATGCCGTTGAATGTCAAGGGGCGGTGGTTAGACTCTCGCTTGTTGGAGATAGTCATTGCCTGGCACTTCTGTGGCGCGAATATTACCTGCCACTTATCAGCCCAAGCCTGAACATCGTCCAGGTCTTGTTGCATGCGGGCATGGAATGCATCATTATCTGAGGAGTTGTGAATGGCACTGAACAATGTTGAGTCATCAGCGAACATCCCCATTTCTGATTTTATGTTGGAGGGAAGGTCATTGATGAAGCAGCTGAAGATGGTTGGGCCTAGGATACTGCTGGAGCTGTGATGATTGACCTTCAATCACCACAACCATCTTCCTTTGTGCTAGGTAGGACTCCAGCCAGTGGGGAGTTTTCCCCCCCAATTCCCATTGACTTCAGTTTTACTAGGGCTCCTTCATGCCACACTCAGTCAACTGCTGCCTTGATGTCAAGGGCAGTCACTCTCACCTCACCTCTGGAATTCAGCTCCTTTGTCCATGTTTGGACCAAGGCTTTAATGAGGTCGGGAGCCGAGTGGTCTTGGCGGAACCCAAACTGGGCATCAGTGAGCAGGTTATTGGTAAGTACTGCTTGATAGCACGGTCGATGACACCTTCCATCACTTTGCTGATGATTGAGAGTAGACTGATGGGGCGGTAATTGGCCAGATTGGATTTGTCCTGCTTTTTGTGGACAGGAGATACCTGGGCAGTTTTCCACATTGTCAGATAGATGCCAGTGTTGTAGCTGTACTGGAACAGCTTGGCTAGAGGCGCGGCTAGTTCTAGAGCACAAGTCTTCAGCACGATAGCCAGGAGGTTGTCAGGGCCCATAACCTTTGCTGTATCCAGTGCGCTCAACCGTTTCTTGATATCACGTGGAGTGAATCGAATTGGCTGAAGACTGGCTTCTGTGATGGTGGGGACCTCAGGAGTAGGCCGATATGGATCATCCACTCGCCATTTCTGGCAGAAGATGGTTGCAAACGCTTCAGCCTTGTCTTTTGCACTCACGTGCTGGGCTCCACCGTCATTGAGGATGGGGATATTCATGGAGCCTCCTCCTCCCGTTAGTTGTTTAATGGTCCACCACCATTCACGACTGGATGTGGCAGGACTGCAGAGCTTTGATCTGATCCGTTGATTGTGGGATCGCTTAGCCCTGTCTATAGCATGCTGCTTCTGCTTTTTAGCATGCATGTAGTCCTGTGTTGCAGCTTCCCAGGTTGGCACCTCATTTTTAGGTACGCCTGGTGCTGCTCCTGGCATGCTCTTCTGCACTCCTCATTGAACCAGGGTTTGTCCCCTGGCTTGATGGTAATGGTAGAGTGAGGGATATGCCGGGCCATGAGGTTACAGACTGTGGTGGAATACAATTCTGCTGCTGCTGATGGCCCACAGCGCCTCATGGATGCCCAGTTTTGAGCTGCTAGATCTGTTCTGAATCTATCCCATTTAGCACGGTGGTAGTGCCACACAACACAATGGAGGGTGTCCTCAGTGTGAAGACAGGACTTCGTCTCCACAATGACTGTGCACTGGTCACTGTTACCAATGCTGTCATGGACAGATGCATCTGCGACAGGTAGATTGGTGAGGACGAGGTCAAGTAGGTTTTTCCCCTCATGTTGGTTCTCTCACCAGCAGGCCCAGACTGGCAGCTATGTCCTTCAGGACTCAGCCAGCTCGGTCAGTAGTGGTGCTACCGAGCCACTCTTGATGATGGACATTGAAGTCCCCCTTCTTCCAAGTGGTGTTCAACATGGCTTCATCAGCTAAGGGAGGGCGGTGGTAATCAGCAGGAGGTTTCCTTGCCCATGCTTGACCTGAAGCCATGAGACTTAATGGGATCTGGAGTCAATGTTGAGGACTCCCAGGGCCACTCTTTCCCGACTGTATACCACTGTGCTGCCACCCCTGGTGGCTCTGTCCTACCGGTGGACATACCCAGGGATGGTGATGGAGGTGTTGGGGACATTGGCTGAAAGGTATGATTCTGTGAGTATGACTATGTCAGGCTGTTGTTTGACTAGTCTGTGGGACAGCTCTCCCAATTTTGGCACAAGTCCCCAGATGTTGGTGAGGAGGACTTTGCAGGGTTGGCTGGGTTGAGTGTGCTGTTGCCGTGTCCATAGCCGGTGCCGAGGTCGATGCCGGGTGGTCCGGTTTCATTCAAATTATTTTGTTTCGTAGCGGTTTATTGCAACTGAGTGTTGCTTGCTAGGCCATTTCAGAGGGCAGTTAAGAGTCTGGAGTCACATATAGGCCAGACCAGGTAAGGACGGCAGATTTCCTTCCCTGAAGGACATTGGTGAACCAGATGGGTTTTTACGACAATCCGATAATTTCATGGTTACCATTACTGATTCTAGCTTTTTATTCCAGATTTATTTAATTTACTGAATTTAAATTTCCTAGCTGCCATGATGGGATTTGAACTCACATCTCACAGAACATTAGTCCAGGCCTCTGGATTATTAGCCCAGTGACATTACCACGATGCTACCGTTCCTATATAAATGCATGTTCTTTCTTTCTAGTACCCAAAACCTGAAGCCTTTATAATTCATGATGTTACCCAGGCCAATGTAGCTTTTCACTGAGCCCCAGTAAAGGAACAACAGTAAAGTTGGTATAACACAGGCATTGAGAAAGAGCTTATCCAAAGCTGTACAGTAATATTTAAAATGGGATAATCATGTCAAGAATTAATTGGAACACCAATGCTAGCCTACACAAAGCTAACAATGTAGATAGAAGGCAGATGGTCATGAAATCCTCCCTCTCTCAACTGTTTCTCATCCCTAAATGGACATCAATTAAAACATCCCCCAACTCTATTTTCAATGAGTTCCAAAAAGTATTTGGCTCCTAAGAACAATTAAAAATATACAACATTATCTATGAGGCAAGTTTAAGAAAACTTTGAAGCCATGTAATGTGAAGACGACAATGATAAACAACCTACCAACCTGAAAAAAAATCTAACTCTCATTGGCAACCAAAAGTAAGGATGTGAGTAGGAGTCAATATTTGAACTGAAGAACACTCTTTTATACAGTACTTGGGAATCCTATTGAAGCGCGCTTTTAATTTGTGCTTCTCCATATCAACTATAACGTACACTAGAACTCATGTATTGAAACATGGGATTAATAAACTTAAAGAAAAACTGCAGCATCTAAATCAGTTTGGTTAAAAGGAACATGCTGACATAAGGCTCTATCATGACTTTATCATTGTATATTCACCCAATTAAATTAATCTTGAGAAATTCAAAATCTTCTACAAAAGGTGACATGCCTCCTGTAAAGGGCCGTTATTTATGGCACATTTCTGAGCTGACACATATAAAAACATTATCCACAAATGTTTCAGGGGAATTTCTAGCATTAAGGGTAATGCAGGCTTCTCCCACAGTGGCCACTTGCTCTGGAATCCTGTTCTGCAAAGAATTTCTGAGTCTAATAAGAACATAGAACCACATCTGTTAACCTAGGAAACTAGCAAAAGTTGAACAGCTTCAAAAAAAATCTACCACAACCTCAACAAAGTTGACATCTCAAAATGGCTTTGAATATAGAATCATAGAATGGTTACAGCACAGAAGGAGGCCATTCAGCTCGTCAAGCCCGTGCCAGCTCTCTGCAAGAGCACTTCAGCTATTCCCACTCCCCTGCCCTTTCCCCGTAGCCCTGCAAAGTTTTTTCCTTCAGGTACTTATCCAATTCCCTTTTGAAAGCCACGATTGAGTCTGCCTCCACCACCCTTTCAGGCAGTGCATTCCAGATCCTAACCACTCGCTGCGTAAATAAGTTTTCCCTCATGTCGCCTTTGGTTCTTTTGCCAATATAAGCCTAGGACATGTGAAAACAAGTAATTAAACAGACTGCCGAGAGACAGGGACTTGAAGGTACGCCCAACATTCCTTCATTTGTAATGGAGAAAATAAACTGTCGGTACATTGAAGCTTGAAGGGGGATACAGGTATTGAAAGCACGAGAGGGTACAGAAGAGATTTACAAGAATGCTTCCAGGGATGAGGGAATACAGTTCAGTGGATAGACTAGAGAAGCTGGGGTTGTTCTCCTTGGAGCATAGAAGGCTAACAGGAGATTTGATAGCGGTGCTTAAAATCATGAAGGATTTAGAGTAAATAAAAAGAAACTGTTTCCAATGGCTGAAGGGTCATTAACGAGAAGGCACAGATTTAAGGTGATTGGCAAAAGAACTAGACGCGACATGAGGAAAATCTTTTTTACGCAACGAGTGGTTAGGATTTGGAATGCACTGCCTGATCGGGTGGTGGATACAGATTAAATAGTAGTCTTCAAAAGGGAATTGGATAAATACTTGAAGGAGAAAAAAATTGCAGGGATATCGGGAAAGAGCAAGGGAGTGGGACTAACTGGATTGCTCTTTGAAAGAGCCGGCACAGACTCAATGGGCTGAATGGCCTCCTTCTGTGCTGTACTATTCTATCAGAGGTCTGTGACATGCCCCATCCAGAAAATTTAGATTTTTGACACTTCATTTGTGGCATTTTCATGTCTACAATGGCAATCCCAGTGCCCCTTCTTTTCAGTGGAGATAGCATGAGTCAAGGTTGCTCTCTCAGGGATAAGGGTTATGATGTCTTAACGTGGCTCATGCATCCACAAAGGAATTTTCAATCTGAGATGCAGAATCGGCACAATAAGGCAGATGCCAGAGTGAGGTCATCATACAGCAGACCGTTGTGGTCCTGAAACAATGCTTCTGCTGCCTGGATTGGCCAGGGAGGTGCTTTCAAAAGTGCTCTCAAATGTGTCAAGAAATTCATGGTGGTCTCTCTTGCATGCTACTTAATACTGCAAAGGTGTCCCAGCTCACAGATGAGGACGTTAACAAAGATGATCAAAAACAAGCCGCTGCAGATGATAGTACGGCACAAGGAGGATCTACTGGCTATGTCTTGTTCAATGATTTATATATTCCTCTCCTCACCCCCTCTGATCCTCTCACTTCACTCCCTTCGATCCTCTCTCGCCCCCCTTCGATCCTCTTTCGTCTCTCTCTCC